>BSBM01000369.1:28837500-29187500 GCA_027924585.1 Larix kaempferi | reverse complement strand
GGTTGAAGCCAATCAAATCTTTCCTGATGTCGAGTATGAAGGGATGGACGTTGAACAAGTTCTTAATTGGAAACCTCCCCAAGAAGAGCACACACATGGCGAACACACTCCCTTGCAGGATGAATTTGTGAACGAAGGACCACAACAAACCATTGACGGGACTCGTACTTCCTTGCCGACTCCCTTGCATCGACTATCAAGCGAACAATGAAGAACTCCCAGACGTATTCATGTGGATGAAAGTTCATTTTCAGGACTTGAAGGTAAGATGCCCAAACACACTATTGATTTCCATTGTAGCAAGATAACAAAAGAATTTTTTGAATCCAAAACCGATGTAGCAAAATGTCAATTGTTTCTTGCTTTGTTAAAATCACATTGTCTATCTCATGTTAGGAGAATTTTGGGCATAAAGGTAGTTAGAAGTTTAGATTTCAACAATCATGTTGTTAGAAATCTACAATCTGCATTTAATTTGATTGGAAAAACTTCTCGTACAAAATATTTTAATGCGGCCCGTTGTGTACTTTCGGAATTGATTGTAGAAAAATCCACAAGGCAACGTCACCTACTATCACACACATGTAAAATCTATAAAGTAGATAGAAAGACTCTTCAAAAGTATTCTTCCATTAGAGAAAATCTTGAGATCCCAGGCCAAAAAGATTATTGGGCCTTTGTTGGTAGGTTACCTCGTTCAGACATGAAGCTCATTGATGCTATTAAAGAACTAGTGCAGAAGTTTTGGCATTATAACACTAGACCGTCATCGAATCAAAGAGATGTTTTAAAGTTGAGAAAAGGTGTTAGGGGGGGTGAACCTCATGTCAAGCACTTCCTTGACACGACACAAACAGAACTCTACGAGAGGTTCAAGAATGAGCACACACAATTGAACTTGGGCCAAAGGTCCTTTGGAAAATGCAAACCCTGGTATGTTAGAATTTGCATTGATCGCAATACTTGTTGTTGTAGATACCATGTAGAATTTGAGTACTATTATGATACATATAGACATATATTTTGTGATTTGCATACTAACATTGTGCAGGATTTCCCATCGTTACAATCACCGAATGCATCCAAAGAATTTATACATAGCATAATGTGTCCAAGAACTGAAGGAAAAAAAATATATTATAAAAGATCATGTTTATATGGGACGTGTTCCAGTTGCAGTGGATTTGCATTATTGAGCCACTGCATCCACACAACCGTGGAGCACGATTTTGGGAGGATGTCAGTAGAAATGCAGAGCTTCTAGTACATAACATATCAATTAGATAGTTCGAAGGAAAGAAAAAAAATTGCATTGGTGAAGTCACAGGTAATCTAAGTCTCCATACTTTCATACTGTACATGTTGAATTTGTACATATATATTCAGATTGAAAATGTCACGTTGTATTAATGCCCTTACTTTTGTGGCACCAGGTACAGATTTGCAAATTCATGAAGGAATTCTACCAAAAGATCGAGTAGTATGTACAGCATGTCCATGTAGCACGATGGCAGGATGAACAGTACAGACAATGCAGGGACGCCTTCCCCAATGGCACAATATTGTCGGTTGTGGACTTTGCTGAAAACTACACCCTGCAGCCACAGGATGAGATTGAAAGTCAATACTACCATTCAGACCAAGTTAGCATAATGTTCCATATCACGTATAGGCACGCGCCAGAGAGCAGCAATGACATGAGGATAATATTGAAAGATACCAACTTCTACATCAGTGACGACAGGTGCCACGACCTGCATTATGTGTAGCATTGCTTCAAAATTTTCTATGATCAGCTGAAGGAGAGAGGTATACAGATGGATTGGCATTGGATATGGTCAGATGGTTGTGCAGGCTAGTTCAAAAATGCACGTGTATTACAGTGGTTGAGTATTTTGCACGACTTATGATGTGCTGCATGTATGGAACTATTTTGAGACCGGGCATGGAAAGGGAGAGCACGACGGGGCTGGAGCATGTCTCAAATATTTACTACAAAGGGAGGAGATGAGGTGCATGAGAAACCCTCATATTCGGGATGCACCATCCATAGTTCGATGGTGCTCTGCAAAAATGTCAGATCGAACCACGGAGCAACACATACCAACAGGTAGAGGACATGTTGTCAGAAAGTTCTGGCATGTAGTTGATATCGATCGATTGCGTTCTTATAGTTGTAGTACTGTGCAAGGAACTCGTGGATTTCATTCGGTTTGAAGCTCAAACAATCCCTTATTTGAAATATGGACATGAAAACTTGCTTGCTCTTGTGGGCCTTACAGCAGTGGCGAATGGGATGAATGCGAATCAATGGATTGGGTTGATGACTGGGATCATGTATCACTTGCAGTGGACCCACATGCAGTTGTTGAAACAATCCAGTTAGAGGAAGGCCAATTCTCTATTTCAAATGAATATGATCATATATCTGATCTTGTATAGCCAGGTAAACATTTCTGCATGCATATCTCGGTTCCCTCCTTGTTTATATGTAATTATCCAAGTTATCAAACCACTACTTGTTGGAATATGACCGTAAAATGCATCTTTGCAGGACACATCTACGCAATTGTCGCCCCGATAGACAGTGCAATTGGGACGAATTATTGGTTGGCATGATGCATCCAAGGGAAGCAAACCATCCTCGCATCATTAACGGATAGTGAAGGCATTACCTTTCCGACTGGCTCAATGGTTGTTAAGGGGGAATATCTTACAATGGATGGAAAGGGACCGAAGAGCAATGGCTACACATACACGGATTATAGACCAGGTTCACGGGTGTATCACTTTACACACTTGATCGTTGGTACAAACATCCAACTACAAACAATGTCAACGAAGTCATCAAACAAGGTACGCTACTTACTACCTCATGGAGAGCACGAGAGGTTGTTTGAGACAATAAAAAACCGAGAGGATCCAGAAGGCCTAATTGATTGAGGTACATAGTATAGTAATGATGTGATTGTTTGTTCATGCATGTCTAATGTTATTCATGTTAGATAGTTTATTTGATATCGTTATCTTATATCGTTTATTTGATGTTTGAGTTATGATTAAGTTATGATTTATAGCCATGTGATTGTTTATTCATGCATGATTAATGTTATTCATGTTAGATAGTTTATTTGATATCGTTATCTTATATCGTTTATTTGATGTTTGAGTTATGCTTTATAGCCATGTGATTGTGTATCCATGCATGATTAACCCTAGAAGCACTAATATAACCCTATAGACATAATCTATCCCTAGAAATCCTAGAAAGATAAACTAACCATAATGTTAAGGGTTTTTTCATTAGCGTTATTAACAAAATTCATATTCATCATGGCTTATGATAACCATTCATGCTAGGTTTTTCAGCTCTAGGTTCCTCATCAACATCTCCATGATCATCATCTTCATCATCATCATCATCATCATCTTCATCACCATCGCCATCATCATCAACGTCTTCATCATCATCACCATCTTCATCATCATCACCATCTTCATCATCATTGTCATCTCTAGGTTCCTCATCAACAACTCCATCACCATCATCTTCATCATCATCATCATCATCATCATCATCTTCATCTTCATCACCATCATCAACAACGTCTTCATCATCATCACCATCTTCATCATCATTGTCATCTCTAGGTTCCTCATCAAAAACTCCATCACCATCATCTTCTTCATCATCAACGTCATCATCATCATATTCATCACCATCACCATCATCATCATCATCAAAGTCTTCATCATCATTGTCATCTCTAGGTTCCTCATCAACAACTCCATCATCATCATCATCATTTCCATCATCACCATCATCATCTTCTTCATCACCATCTTCATCATCATCACCATATTCACCATCTTCATCACCATCGCCATCATCAATGCCTTCATCATCATCACCATCTTCATCATCATGGTCATCTTTAGGTCCCTCATCACCATCTCCATCATCATCACCATCATCATCATCATCACCATCTTCATCATCATGGTCATCTCTAGGTCCCTCATCAACATATCCATCATCAGCATCTTCATCACCATCACCATCACCATCATCATCAACGCCTTCATCATCACCACCATCATCATCATCATCACCACAAGTGCCCGATGGACGATTTTGCAAATTTGACCCCAATATGCAAAAATTGCACACTCCCTCATTGAGCAAAACCCTAGTTTCCAAGATAGACCTACAAGGTGACACCCGGGCCACAGAACCGGAGGAGATGGGCACCCCTATCACTATCTGGACGTCCTGAATCCAACGAAGTCGATGGTACGTCGTTCGGAGGCACGGTTGTCATTCTATGGCTTGTTCCGTCTCGCATCCAAAAGGCCTTTAGGGACACCTGCTAGATACCTACCGTGGGCATAGAACTCCAACCGTGCAACAAAAATAGTTTCTGGGGAGTCTTGCAAGTGTGCCTAGGGAGGTTCCGGCTGGGAACGCTAGCCAGAAGTGCCCGATGGACGATTTTGCAAATTTGACCCCAATGTGCAAAAATTGCACACTCCCTCACTGTGCAAAACCCTAGTTTCCAAGATGGACCTACAAGGTGACACACGGGCCATGGGACCAGAGGAAAGGGGAACCCCTAGCACTATCCCGACGTCCTGAATCCAATGGAGTTGACGGTTCGTCGATCAGAGGCACGATCATCATTCTATGGCTCGTTTTATACCCCTACATCTTGAGAAGGTTGAAGCTGTAAAGCAACAGCTCTCTAGTATTCATCCTGAAGCTCTTTTGTTTATGTCTAAGATAAAGAAGCTCTCAGTTCGTGAGCTAGAACATATCGATCTTAATAGGATTTATACAATCTTTGTTATACGAGAAACTGACCTTAGAACTTCTCGTAGCAATGACAATGAATCCTTTATTTTGCATTTGTTAGCAAAAGAAGATCAATTTTCGACAAAACAATGTAGTTATTACATGTGGAGGCAGTGGTTTCCCGTGGAAAATGAGCGTAGGGTTGAGTAGAGGAAAGATGTTGGGAAATGGGCTATTACATTAGCTTTTCCAATGGGCGAGAGGCTTACAAAAGGAAATATGGCGCCTGTAGGTATCTATGCTTTTCTTCCGACGGAAATTGTAACAGGATTTCCATTTATAATATAGGCATATTTTTTACTGGTTTCATCAAGAGAAAGTATCATTTTCAATAACAAGTGGTTTTATGTGACGTCAGCTTTGGGAATAAACATTTATGTAAACCAACAGAAGCTCGGACAATACTCCCTGCTTTTAAATGCATTCTGGAGAAAGCAAGAGGACAAGTTCATCAAAGCGACTTCATTCATCTATATTCTCGTAATGTACACATAGTCCATCCTTATCTTGATAAACAAGAGTTTTATAATAGCTTGAATTTTTTGGGCATGGTTATCTCCCTGTATTCGGTTGTCTGATTGGTTGATAAGCTTGCTTGAAAATCGGTATGTTGAACTTCTTTGTTTTATTGCTGAAAATTGGAAGGGATTTTCTAGTCACCTGCAAAACTCTCATTTGTTGAAATATGTAAGTTCTTCCAACAACATAGATTTGGCTAGTGTATCAAATGCTGCCGTCCACACCAGAATTTATCTTTCGTCAAAGGATTCACACATATTGTGGCTGAAAAAATGGTCTAGGGAGCTTGGAAGTGCCGCCAAATATTATTCCATGCCTGAATCTACCCAGAAGAAAATTATAAATTTAGATCGTCGAGAATTCCTGAATCTACCCAGAAGGAAATTATAGATTGAGATCCTCGAGAAGGTGAGAAACTGTATGAGTGGTTGAATCAGTATCCTAAAATTACAGAGCTTTCTATCTCAATTTTTTCTGAGCGGCTCCTGGATGTAGTATCAAACTCAATAGACAGTAAACTTGTTATCACCACTACACATTGTTTGCACTATTCATCTGCAAATAACTACATCTGGCCCGAAGAGCTTACCAGTATTTGCAAGAATATTCCCCTAGTAGATGAAGGTGGGAAAATCATTAGGGTACAAGGCTCTCTGAATTTTCTCCAGCCTACATCCACGAGTAATTGGGCCAAGGTGTCCCTGAATGGCCCCAGGGTGCCCGACTAGAATGACTGTAGCACCCAAACCGTGGCTCGGTTCGCGAATCTGTCGATTTCGGTGGGTCCAGGACGCCGGGTTTCCGCTAGGGGACCCCCCACAGCGTGCCTCGAAGACCCAGAAGCGGTGCCAATGGGACATCTCCAGAGCTAGGGTTTCAGCTCAGTGAGGGCCATTCCCAATTCACTCGAGGGGGATATTCCCTTGAAGGCCTTTTGGATGCGAGACAGAACGAGCCATAGAATAATGACCATGGCACGAATCAACAAATCATCAAATCCATTGGATTTAGGACATTGGGATAGTGATATGGGTACCCCTCTCCTCCGGTCCCGTGGCCCGGGTGTCACCTTGTAGGTCCATCTTGGAAACTAGGGTTTTGCTCAGTGAGGGAGTGTGCAATTTTTGCACATTGGGGTCAAATTTGCAAAATAGTCGACCGGGAAGGTATGGCTAGCGTTCCCAACTGGAACCTCCCTAGGAACACTTGCAAGACTCCCCGGAACTCGGTTTTGTTGCGCGGTTGGAATTCTATGCCCCCGGTAGGTATCCAGCAGGTGTCCCTGAAGGCCTTTTGGATGCGAGACGGAAGGAGCCATAGAATGATGACCGTGGCTCGGATTGACAAATCGTCGACTCTGTTGGATTCAAGACGTCGGGATAGTGCTAGGGGTGCTCCTCTCCTCTGGTCCTATGGCCCGGGTGTCACCTTGTAGGTCCATCTTGGAAACTAGGGTTTTGCTCAGTGAGGGAGTGTGCAATTTTTGCACATTGGGGTCAAATTTGCAAAATAGTCGACCGGGAAGATATGGCTAGCATTCCCAACTGGAACCTCCCTAGGAACACTTGCAGGACTCCCCGAAACCTGGTTTTGTTGTACGGTTGGAATTCTATGCCCTCGGTCGGTATCCAATAGGTGTCCTTGAAGGCCTTTTTGATGCGAGACAGAACGAGCCATAGAATGACGATCGTGTCTCGGATTGAAAAAACGTCGGCTCTGTTGGATTCAAGACATCGGGATAGTGCTAGGGGTGCCCCTCTCCTTTGGTCCTGTGACCCGGGTGTCACCTTGTAGGTCCATCTTGGAAACTAGGGTTTTGCTCAGTGAGGGAGTGTGCAATTTTTGCACATTGGGGTCAAATTTGCAAAATAGTCGACCAGGCAGGTATGGCTAGAATTCCCAACTGGAACATCTGTAGGAACACTTGCAGGACTCCCCAGAACCGAACCTGGTTTTGTTGCACGGTTGGAATTCTATGCCCCCGGTAGGTATCCAGTAGGTGTCCTTGAAGGCCTTTTTGATGCGAGACAGAACGAGCCATAGAATGACGACCGTGGCTCGGATAGAAAAAACGTCGGCTCCGTTGGATTCAGGATGTCAGGATAGTGATATGGGTGCCCCTCTCCTTTGGTCCCGTGGCCCGGGTGTCACCTTGTAGGTCCATCTTGGAAACTAGGGTTTTGCTTAGTGAGGGAGTGTGCAATTTTTGCACATTGGGGTCAAATTTGCAAAATAGTCGACCGGGCATGTATGGCTAGCGTTCCCAACTGGAACCTCCCTAGGAACACTTGCAGGACTCCCCGGAACTTGGTTTTGTTGCACGGTTGGAATTCTATGCCCCCGGAAAGTATCCAGCAGGTGTCCCTGAAGGCCTTTTGGATGCGAGATGGAACGAGCCATAGAATGACGATCGTGCCTCCGATCGAAGAACCATCGACTCCGTTGGATTCAAGACGTCGGGATAGTGCTAGGGGTGCCCATATCCTCCGATCCTGTGGCCCAGGTGTCACCTTGTAGGTCCATCTTGGAAACTAGGGTTTTGCTAAGTGAGGTAGTGTGCAATTTTTGCACATTGGGGTCAAATTTGAAAAATCGTCCATCGGGCACTTCTGGCTAGCGTTCCTAGCCGAAACCTCCCTAGGCACACTTGCAGGACTCCCCAAAAATCAGTTTTACTGCACAGTTGGAGTTCTATGCCCTCGGCAGGTATCCAACAGGTGTCCCTAAAGACCTTTTGGATGCGAGACAGAACGAGCCATAGAATGACGACCGTGCCTCTGATCGACGAACCTTCGACTCCATTGGATTCACGACGTCCGGATAGTGCTAGAGGTGCCCCTCTCCTCTAGTCCCATGGGCCAGGTGTCACCTTGTAGGTCCATCTTGGAAACTAGGGTTTTGCTCAGTGAGGGAGTGTGCAATTTTTGCACATTGGGGTCAAATTTGCAAAATCGTCCATTGGGCATGTATAGCTAGCATGATGATGAAGAAGAAATTAGAGTTATAGAAGGAAATTGAATTAGGGTTAGAGTTAGAGTTAATGATGATGATGAAGATGGTGATGATGATGAAGACGTTGATGATGATGGCGATGGTGATGAAGATGATGATGATGATGACGAAGAAGATGTGATGATGGAGATGTTGATGAGGAACCTAGACATGGCAATGATGATGGTGATAGTGATGAAGATGGTGATGATGATGAAGACGTTGATGATGATGGTGACAGTGACAAAGATGATGATGACGACGATGAAGAATATGTGATGATGGAGATGTTGATGAGGAACCTAGAGATGGCAATGAAGATGAAGGTGATGATGGCGATGAAGATGATGATGATGATGGTGATGATGATGAAGACGTTGATGATGATGATGATGGTGATGAAGGTGATGATGGCGATGAAGATGATGGTGATGATGATGAAGACGTTGATGATAATGGTGATGGTGGTTTTGATGGGGATGATGATGATGAAGAAGATTGTTTAGTGCTAGGGTTTGGGTGGGGGCTAGGGTTAGAGTTATAGAAGGAAATTGAATTAGGGTTAGAGTTAGAGTTAATGATGATGATTAAGATGGTGATGATGATGAAGACGTTGATGATGATGGTGATGGCGATGAAGATGATGATGATGAAGACATTGATGATGATGGTGATGGTGGTGTTGATGGTGATGGTGATGAAGAAGAAGATGGTTTAGTGCTAGGGTTTGGGTGGGGGTTAGGGTTAGAGTTATAGAAGGAAATTGAATTAGGGTTAGAGTTAGAGTTAATGATGACGATGACTATGGTGATGATGATGAAGACGTTGATGATGATGGTGATGGCGATGAAGATGACGATGATGATGGTGATGATGATGAAGACGTTGATGAAATACAGATGTCTAGAACCCAAACAAGTGGAAATACAATAAAGAAGAATAAGAAACCTATACTTGACTAAAGAAGACACTAGAGATGGTGGAGGAGGTAGTAAACAAGGAAATTTTAGTGATGAAGACCAAGATAATATAGGGTACAATGAGGACACCAACCCAATAGATGCAATGAAGATGGAAGGGGTGAAAAATGGGAATAAAGAGGTGATTTTGTTTTTCCATAATAAGGTATAAACACAAGCGTAGGGTGAAAAAGACACATGACTCTAAACATATAAGGTCAGGAAAACAAGCCAAAAAATGCAACAAGGGAAGCAATACTCAAAGGAAGAAAGTTCAAGCAAGGACATCAACCCACCAATACTAAAGTAAGATACAAAAATAAGTTAAAATTACTCATTTAACATAGAAGTAAGTTCAACCTACAAAAGGAGTAGAGTTAGTAAGGATAGAACAACAATAACAATTACTAACAAGTTATACCAATGTTGGATGAAAAGGAACAAAAACCAATAGAGAAACGATTGGAATTCCTTGGAAAATGAAGGAAACTATTACAAAAGATGCAGACAGAAGTAAATGAAGAACACATTAATCTCAATATTAAAATCATAGTAGAAGGAAAGGACATGAGAGATAAGACATAGCAAACACATAACTATCATACAACCCATAAAAGAGGGTACTTGCTACCATTATGGTTGTCCCAATTGTATCAGACAAACCTCAAGTGTTGATGGAAGCTAGTGATTATCCAATTATTCTCAAAGCATAAATATTGTGAGATGAAAATATTCAAATTGGGAGAGTAGGACACCAGATGATGACCAAAAGCTATAAATATATGAAAAATGAGTTGAAGGAAAATAATAAATAGATACAAGATCTATAGAACCAATTGACCATATTTGCATGCTATGAAATATTATTTATGCTCCTTGAAATAGACATCCCCAATGGAACAAAAAAAGAAGAAGCAATCTAACTAAAGATGTAAACAACAATTAATCAAATGTAGTGGAGAGAAGTTGGGAAATATGCAAGAGAAAGACAAATGCAAGTAGAACAAATGAAAATAGAAACCAAATGAAAATAGAAACTATTGTAAGAATATTTACTAGAAGGTTCTACCTCCTAGAAAGTCCCTTCACTAGAAACTATATAAAGGAGTAGAAGCAATGTAATATGATGTATGTGAAGAATATTGTAATTGGAGCTTTGCACATTTGGATGTTTCCCTCCTTGGGGTGGGAGGTCGGCCTCCAAAAACTCAAGCATTGACATGAGTCATGAGTGAGGTAGGTCTAAAGCAACTTCTCTCATACCAAATGAGATAAGTGGTAGGTAGGTATCAAAGTGGGATTGAGAGGCTTAATGGTGATTGCAGTAGTGGGCATGGTATTGGTGAGAATGATGTCATGATAGTGGAATTAAACATTAAGATGGTGACCCTAGAGCTTGGATCCTAGCATAGAAACATGAGAGCCTAGCCTAAAAACCCTAGTTGGTAGCGTAAACCCTAGTTTGTTTTCTAATCACAATGAAACCCTATTATGTAGCGTAAGATCTATCCCTAAATTATAATACATATAAAGATTAAATCATTTTCATTGTACATATATATTCATGTGCATACATTTGAATCCAAATCACTATACACATATATGCATAGTTTCTCATCTATATAGAAGGGTGCATACAACTAGAAAACCATTGTACCTAGCACTAGATACCTAATTTAGAAACGTAATGGTTTGAAATTGGTTGTACCATGAAGATTTTTATATGGTGGATATGCACACCTATGGAAACCTTCTCAATGGATGGAAAACCTAATATTATCATAAAATTAGTAAAGCTTAGTCCAACATGTAGTAATGCTTACATGTTCTAGTGTTGATGACGCACTAATGGATGCATGCAACTTGATGAGGGTGTATTTGTGATTCCATTGATGTAATGCATTTGTCCTAAATGTCTTTAACAAGTGTCTGAGTGTCCAATAGATGAATTATGATGTCCTAATACCCCTCTATCCCTTCCAGACAAAATTCGACAACACTTGGGGTATTGGGGTAAGAAGTTGGTGTGTTGAGGTGGATATAGCCTAAAAAATACACCTCATAGTAGTCATTTATTGTAATGTCAGCTATACATGTGTTTAAGTCAACGTGTCTACATAAAATTAGATCGCTATCACATAATGATAAATTAAGGAAGTCCTAATTGTAAATGGTAGTGGATGTGATCGTCATCAAATCAAAGGTGGCTATATCCGCGAGTGGGAATTAATGAGATAGCTATACATCGTGCTCAAGGTTGTCCTATTTGTATGGTGACAATTGATTAAGAAATGATTCCATAACTTGGTTATTAATTTGTTGCATGATCTTAAGTGGAAAAAATGGTCAAAATAAATTCCAGTGACGACATTTTATTATGTGGAGTATGGAAATTTTGGATCTCATTATGTAGAGCTATTAAAAATAATGTTGGATCTCATTTTAACCTTTTGACGACAATTGACATTTTCTATTTTTAAGTATTATTTTCCTAGTACTCAAGTTCCCAATATATATCTTATGTGCCATGAGGTGTGATTTGTCCATCCATTTATTCAGTTTGTTTTTAGATTAATTCTCACACATGATTTTATTTGAGTTAGCCTATGTTTACAATGTTTTCTTAACATAGATACCATTAGAAGCTTTTACATGTGGAAATATAAACCAAGCTGAACTATGATATCCAACTTCTCTTCTAAGATCTAGGTAAAACCCAAATTTACACAACTTCACATCATGATACACACAACATGAGACAACCACATTAGACAACGAGATATATAAATCACATAACTGAAAATCCATGTACATCGAGGCTACAAAACTCATCCAAACATATACAATTTCTGGAAAATAGTGGAACATGGTTCCCAATGTACGTACAATGGCAACTCGTGCCCTACAAAAAATGCGACAAGTCATGCCGTAGATACAAAATACATGGCAACTCGTGCCGTAGATACAAAGTACATCTAAACTGGTGCACACAAGTGCCATATCGTGGCTAATGTACATAACACGCGGTGTGTCAAGCATTGTGACCACCACCGTCACTCCTAGGCACATCTCCAAAGTCGATCTTCCTACTCTTCGAGCTACCAGTGCCTCGGGTCTTTCTCCGTCTAGGAGTAGACCGTCTCTCCGGGCTCTGGAACAAATGATATAAGATACCATCATTTTCAAGCATTTGCAACATTTACCACATTTATAAAACAAATGTAGAATTCAAATCTTAAATCAATCACCTCTGATGCGAGTGGGAAACGTGAGGTAGGTGTCCTGGATCTGCAGAGCCTCTCAACAATTCCATCCTACAACATTTACAACAATCATTTCATTGAAAAGTAATAATTGCTTAAATTAATTTTTGTTAATGCATCAAAATATTTTCATAAATTAGCTTGATTCTCATCGTGAACACCTCCGACAATGGACATGGCTGGGCTTCTAGGCTAGTAGGTGGAGTAGATAGCCAGACAACTAGCTCCGATGCAGTGATGGGGGGGGCGCAGATGTAGTGGCAGCCACTACAGGTGCAACCACTAGAGATACTGATGAGGATACTGGAAGAGTAGATGCCACAATAGTGGTGGGAAGTGGGGATGATATGGTGGGAGAAGACATGGTGGTATGGGATGGAGGAGGACGTTGTGGATGATGAACCCCTGCCGGTTGTACGATAGAGGGTATCGAACAAAAAGGACTAGGGGGGATATTGAGGGATGGTGCATGGGAGGGAAGTTCTGCATGGAGGGAGGAGGATGGACGAAAGGGAGGTTGTGGATGAAGAGGGGAAGGTGGAAAGAAGGGGGGGGCATGGACAAATGGGGGAGGATGGATAGACATGGGGGCGTGGATAAATTGGGGAGGATGTATGGACGAGAAGGTGGGGGGGACGAGTGGGGGAGGATGGATGGAGGGGGGAGTATGGCTAGAGAGGGGAGGCTAGATGGAAGGGAGGGGGTGGACGTAGGGAGGGGTCTAGATGGAAGCGAGGGGGGAGACTCATGGTAGAGGGTGGATACATAGGACTAAAATGGGGAGCCGCAACTATTGGTGGCACCTACATATACATTTGTAGTATCACAATTTAGTAAACAAACAATAAATTAAACCATAGTAAGTCGTAACAATTCAAATTAAAAGTGTGCTTATAACTACACATTGTACCTATGGATATGGTGATCTGCCAATCCATGGCAGGCGTGGTTGATCACTGTAGTCAGGGAACACCTGTGGACACCAAAATGCATGCATGTTATGAACATGTTAAACAAGTCATTATTTAGGCAATCAAGATATTCAAAAACATTGTACGAACTATCAACGTGTATGCCATAAATATAAATACTTGAGTAATATAAATGACATAAGTAATAACAATATTATGTCAGGTACTGAAATACCTCTGTGTGGGGTGCCGCAATTTCAGTTGTAGCTGCCATTGCTGCATCCAGGTTGGGAGATCCTAAATTCTCCCATGTTGGTGTGTCAGCTCTGAATAACTGTACATTGAAATAATAGTTTCAGTCAAACAAAAATACTTTAAAAATACTTTACAAGTTATCAAGTGATGATTGAAAACACATTTAAAAAATTGTTGACCCGATCCATATAACAGCCCTCGATCGGGCCAGGGCAAGTGTGCCCGCAATGAGGACAAAGATGTGGAATTGCCCCCGTTGAACTGGAATGCCCAGCATGGCTACCACCGGTCATGGGTATATCTTGGCCCTGTTGTGAAGGCCCTGCACATGGATCTCTATCAACGTCAACCGACCTATCCACTGTAGTCGCTGCTACAAAGGAGGTGTGTTTGAGGAATCCATGTGCAACATTCCTCATTGCCACCTCGATCTGATCAAGCTTGTGGGGTAACTGAGGTGGCTGGGGAGAGGAGTTGGGGTCGAACCTAGGAGTTGGTGACCCTCTCAGTGGGTTCCTCCTGGCAGCAGGTCGATCTTGGGCAGAGCCACGCCCAACACCCTGGAACTTGGTTATGTCAAAATAGTTGACATTTAAACCGAGGCAAAACTCATCCCACAGTTGGCGAAGGAAGTATTGTGGAACCTCCCTATTATTGCAGGGAGGTTTATCATACACCATGAACCACCTCTGCATCCAATTGTCCCTCCACGGTTGGTAATGACACCAATCCATGCGAACACATGGCTTTCTAGTGTTCGGTGGTTGGTTTGTTTTCGGATCGGTGAACATATTGTATAATTGAGCTTTTGTAATGTTCAAATCTTTTGTTGCTTCCTTGGAGATGCCCGTGGAGTAATACTCCCTCATCCTAGCTCTAAATTCAGTCATGTCGGTCAATTGGTGGTGTGCATGGATGAGGGAGTCAATTGAGCTCTCAATTGACGTGGCAAGAGACAATCGAGATGGTTCCCCCAAGTTTCTTAGTTCTCGAGTGTGCACTCGCATTTCATTTACATAATGGTTAAGGTCATCTTGTTCAAAATTTGGTTGGGGGTTTTGGTTTTGTTCGGCATTTGGATTTTGTTCACGGTTTTCTTCAGCATTGGGTCCAAGGTTTGGGTTTTCTTGTGTTCCACTGAACTTGGAGTTAACATCTTGTTCACTCATTGTCTCAGTTTACAATCTGCAATTGAAAATTGGTTCATTGTTTTCAAATTTGAGAATTATTAACAATTAAACAAACAAACAAAAATAAAAAAATTGACACAAAGAATGAATAAAATGAAAAAAAACTTGATATTTACCTATGAATCGATGTGTTGATGAGTTTTTGGGTGTTCTTGGGTGGTTTTGGGGTGGATTTTCCCTCCTTGGGTGGTTGAATCGACATGCACATGGGGGTGGAGGTTGTGCTCGGCCAAATAGCAAAATGGGGAAATTGTTCTTTGTTTTTTTTTTAACAGAGGCACGTGTCCGCCACCGTTGCATGCAGGCACCAGCCACGCGCACGCGCCAGCAACGTGCACGCGCCTCGGTTTGGTACCGAACCTAGTGGCGCGTGCACATTGCCTTAGGTGCGTACGCGTCTTTTTTTTGCCGCTAGTGCGTCGCCATTGCAACAGATTTGGGGACCATCTTCGTGCGCCCACCCATACACAATCATTACATGAAATGAACTTGAGTTGGTGAATGAAAGTTGGACCTAGGTGTAAAAAGGCTCCCACTTACAATGTGCAATTGTATACCAAGTTGCTCCTTGTTGGTTGCTTGTTGGGAATATGCGCTCCAGCGAGAACTCAAGGGTCTTGGCCTCTGATAGTTTAGTTGATTACTTCGATGAAATAGCAAAATTAAATAATTTCTATTGATCATCTCTGTAAGAGCATTGTCATGATATTTTACGTTTTCCTTCTTTTTTATACATTCATTTTTCTATTAGTAATTTAGATTTCAATGGAAATTTTTTTCCCAATTTTGATTCTCTATTTCGCTAATTTTTTTTTATCACCCCACAATCCCATTCATTCCTTATTATAACATTTATTCCCTAGTATTAAACAAATTAAGAGAAACTATGTCATTAATGCCATTGGATCAAAAACTGAACCCATAACATAAAATCGATTTCAAGTGAAACCTTTTGCTTGATGATCTTTCTCTTATTCCATAATTGAAGATATGTGTATAATAATTCATTTTTCAGGTTAGTTTCCCTTTGTCCAATACAGTTTCCATGCCTTTGAATCCTTGAATCCGCCCAAAAGAGAAATTATCTCCAAACTTGGAGTATTATCTTCGATCTCAGGGTAGCAAATTTCATCTCACAACATAATTGGTGATATAGTTTCTGAAAGGCACCGAAAAATTCTAGGGGTGCATTAAGTCCGATATGACTACCACTCGTGGAATGCATTCTACTTGGTATAGCCCAGACTAGAGCATGGGCTCCTTATTCTTATTATGGTGTCGTTTCTCCATTTGGGCTCTTGTTGGAAATATTGTATTTATGAGATGATAGCGTATCTTATATGTGCCGGCTCTGTCAGACTTCGAGTCAGTTATTTTTTCAGTTTGCAATGTCAGACAGTCAGTCAGTTTGCATCCAATCCGGCTCACTGCAAGTTAGTATTTAAGTAGCTGCGTTTGTATTTCGCATGCCCAGAACTTCTTAGGTAGAAATTAAATGCAGTGTTTATTGCAACCCTGTAACTTCCAAGTGAAGCTAAATCAATTTTATGTATAAATGAAAATCACTCTCACAAATTTAGAGAGAGATGTGTGAGGGAAGAAGAGAAGAAGTGAAGAGCCGTGAAGTGTATGAAGAGCCCAAGCTTTGTGTAAGAAGTGAAATATCAAGCAAAATCTCATCTCTCTATAGTGCGGCAAAGTTACTCTGTTTTACAGCTGTAATATATTAGTCTTTAGTTTTATGAATTCATTCTCAAGAATGTTGGTTTATGCATGTTGCACATCTTCTTCATATTTACCTGTGTAAATGTTGTTTACATTTACGGTCTGTAAATCAATCAAGATTTCCAAGTATTTCATGGTGGTAAATGTCCTAGTTTAACGTGCAATAACTTCAACATTTAAGTTCAACTGCGCAGTAAAAGTTGAAATGCACAGTTAATCTCCACGCAGTAAAAGGGTGAACCGCGCATTTAATTTGTGAAGTAAAGTGTTCGACAAAATTTAGAGAAGAAAAATTAGAGCAAAGTATATGCTAGGAGAAGCGCAGTCCTAAAGCAAAGAAAAATAAACTATTTATCTACTGCGCAGTTAATTTTTAATTGACTGCGCGGTGTGCTTTTCCCTTGACCTCTGAATATTTTCTCATTCAAATATATAGTTGTTGGTATCTAATATCACCATGGTTGCCTACAAAAATTATAATACGTTGGAAAAACCTTCTCTTAGTAGCCTATGGTAGACCTTTCCTATACGTATTCGATGGATTATTATATTCTTGCAATGGTCAGATCTATTCCCGCAATGGCAGATCAACAACTTATCATTTATGGATTTTGGTTGACTTCGGTGGATGGCTAGGGATGGATGGAAGGCCAACTAAGGAGGTTTTCTTTGGTAGAGTGTGCATGCTCCCTTCCTTTATGGATATGGAGGTAAGGCACTCTCTCGATAGGATTCTTCATGCTCCAGGAACATTCTCTCTCTTCAATGATTTTTAGATCCGATAGGTAGCTGGTGTAAATAGGGATTGTCACAAAATCCCCCCTTTGGTAGCTCCAGGATAAAATTTCATACTTCAAGAATGAATGGATACGGAGAAATATACTTGAAAAGATGAGAAAGAAGACTGCCCATTGATTACCAACCAATCATTGCAGATAGCCCCATTCCGAGCTATTCAACCAATAGATAGCCAATGCCAATTGATTGATTGATTCAATTGATTGCACACATAGTTGGGGGGTAGTAGCTCAAGGGCCAACATACAAATTATGTAGCACTGTCAGGTGCACCAAGCGAGAAAAGGATATGCTTATCGATTAAGCTACTGTGTTGTGTCCATGATGGCATAAAATATTGCAGTAATCAGGTGAACCATTCCTTTCCAATGACCCTGACACAACCATGTTGAAACACAACATTACAAGAGAGTCATTATGATACAACCTTCTTTGTTACATAGGATACACTATACATTGTCTTGGAAACCTTTCTTTCCTTTTGAAAAATCTTGGATCTACTCTAATAGTGTTTCAAGGTGATGCTATAATTGGGACATCCTGGGGGCCACACCTCGTATCCTTCATTTCTGTATTTGAATTTATTCATAATAAAATTCTTTGAGGTTGAAACTAAACAATGGGTAGTGGCAATGGAAATATACGCATAGTTTACAAGTACATCTTCGGTATATATCGGGGACTCGTCAAGGACTAGACCTCGCCCCAAAAAGCACTGAGACGATAACAACACAATTTCTTGCACTTTCTGCTTATATATTGCGTGCAAGCTTGCACGAACTTTGGACTTCAATATTATATTTGAGCAAGAATCACTATACATCTCTTCTTTAATGAAATATGGGCCTTTAGGCTATGAGGTAACTTAAATTCATTTAAATGAAAACGAGATCAAACATAAAAAGATTCTAGGTGCATTTAAAATTCTTTCTTAACTTAATTTTTAAACTTTGTTGAACCTATAATACTTATATAAGTAAGGTTAGTGTGGATAAATCATTAAGTAGGCAGTGTGAGATGTGAGGTTTTCTTGGCTAAGAGGAGTGTAAATTTTCTCGGGTATTCATTAACCCCAAATTAAATGGGTCATAGATGAGCTCATGCTAGTTGTGCATACCACAAAGAATATGCAACTCTGAAGGCTTATCATACAGAAGAATCCAAGTTACAATGGTTGTGCCCTTGAAAATTATTTTTTCCTCACTTAATGTGCACAAAAGGCCACATCCTTAAGGTCCTGGAACCAGAAAAGGCCATCTCCTTATAAAAGCCACTATCGCTTACCAAGAAGATCACATTTCATGAGTCATTCAGTGGTTCGTGCCTATGATTTTGGAGAAAGGAAAATTTCATGGGATATTATTGGTGCTCTAAAAGTACATAAGCTATAGGACATCCTCTTAAATCTAGACTCTACTACCACTGTCGTATCTGAAAAAATAGGTTATAGAAGCAACAACAATGTGTATGTGAAAAAAAATAGGTTATAGAAGCCCAACTGGTAAGTGGCTTGCCCCTTTTGAGTGCTTCCAATGGTTAATGGCTTGTCATTAAAATAAACACTATTTAATGCCTATAAACTAATATCCATTTTGGACTCGTTCAATGATTAATTATGGAGAAGGCGGTTCTCCAATCTTGGCATTGATTGCTCCATTGAAAGGAAGATAGTATTTTGATTTAAAATTATTATTTGTTTTGGCAGCCTCTCGCGTGAAAGAGAGCCGAGTTTTATTTTTGAAATGAATATATTATATTGCTCTGGAGGTCTCTCGCCATAAAGCTCTGGAGGAAAATATCCAAAGCAATTATCCATGTACATTTTGTCATTTAACCTTACTCGACTGATCTATAAAGCTGGGTCATCATTTTTTCGTTGGATTTCTCAACTTGACAAAGAACCACAGCCTGCAAATCATCGAACTATCAGTTCTATAACCATGGATTGACTAAGCAGTAAGATTACATATGGTTGTAATATGTGCACATCCACATGGATGCCTTACTTTGAGAACATTTGCAACACGATTATTCAGAACAACTTCCACATAACCACAGACTTCTTGATCCATCATTCTGAGCTCCTCCTCTAGATCTGCGGGCCTTCTTGACATGGTTTCCTAGATTATAAATAAGATCAAACTAAGGTTGAATATCATTTTTGCATGTTATTCTTCTACTCATTGTTGTATACGGTTATGGTCACAAATTAAGACTCTCCTAGGGTAAAATGTGTTTTGATTCTTAAATTCTTTAATAGCAAACATATTGACTATTGTATTACAAGAATCCCGCAAAAGGATAGATGTAGAGTCATGTATTGGTGTAATGATGGTGTAAAGCATTAACTTAACATCTTTAACCCATGTCATGTTAGAGTGTTGCAGTGTTTTGATTGTGAACATATCTGCAATGTGAACATTTTTAAGTAGTGATTTTTAAACATATGCATTTCTTCTACTCCTGCATCAGAAGGCCCATGTAAAGCATATCTGCTAGGTAATTTGATGCATATTTTTGTATCAGAATTATACACAATCAAAGGAATTTCAAATGAAAATTGTGGTCTATGTCTATATGTGACTTGCACTCACTATAAATCTCTACTCACTATCAAAACACACATAGAATGTGATATTGCATGGAAATATAAACTTTAGTATCATATAAATTACCTTCACCTTTCTTGTTAAAAATTTATACTATATTTACCATTAAAGTGCACCAGCATGAGTGCATCCAACATTAAAATTTCATGAAAGTTTTATTTAACTGAAAAATTTGTGAGCTCCATTATTTTATTGGGTACTCAATCGTGATTAAGAAGAAATTTATCCATATACACAAGGGACTTGGGGAAAGATAGACATTATCCATAGACAACTTGACGTTTGGCAGCAAGATATGATGTGGTATACAAGTACTTGGAACATAGGCTGGGAAGTACTTGGAACTTCAATTGATGTGGCAGACAAGTCTAATGCACACCAAATATTAAATGCATTGGTAGCTAAGAAATCATTAAACATGAAGAAAATGGAAATGCCAACTTGTGGTTCTAGCTCAAGTCAAAACAAGAAGTCAATCAAGCAATTTGGAAATGATCTAGTCAAGCTCTCAGACCACAATTTAAATTATGTCTGCATGATGTAAAGTAAATTCAAACTGTGGTATGCGAATGGAAATTGCAAGCACAAAATGAAAATGTGGGAGGTCTCCGTCCATAATTACTGGTGTCAAATAATAATTTCCAAATCAAAACACCCTCATCTCTTCCAGTTACTACAAAATATTACATGCATTGGTTCGTTTAGTTTGTACAAACACATTGGTACATATTTAATTTACTCAAGCAATTGTGCAGCATTTAAATTTGATTCTTTCCTATGCTTTTTTTGGTTGATTGCATCGGTGCGGTTGTTCTAATTATACAACACCGGTGCATCATAGTTGAAAACACACTGATGCACTTAATTTATGTTGTGCACACCAATAAACTAACCTCTGCTAAAACCTTCGGCCACTAAGTATTTTTTAGTAATAAATTGTATCCATTATAACCTTTGTAAAAACATCCGCTGCCATTAGCGGAGGTCGTAGTGGAGGTTTGTTTGATAATGTTTGCCAATCTTGTAACACTAAAAACATCCGCTATGACCTCCGCTACAAGACCTTTTCCTCGTAGTGAAATGGGTTTCTTTCTCCTGTAACCCACTTATTTGATATTTGAGGTCTTCCTTTTCTCCCTCTAAGATTACTACCTGTACATTTAATGAGTCCTTTTCATCCTCCAGACTTTGAATAGTCTACCTGATTTCCTCTTTAACCAAATCTAAGGAATCTTGCTGTCATCTAATTTCAATGGCTTCATTTATAGCCTGCACTAAATTGTCCTTTAGCTTATTCACTTTTGCTTTGATCCTCTCTACATCTTCCATCAACTTAAATATGTTATCTTCATTGGTTTGCGCAACAACAACATTCACCGATGATGTGAATTTCATATCCTTGTTCGTTCCTGCAACCATTGGTACTTCCTGTATGGTGACGATATTTGGCTGTGTATCGACCTTTAATCTCTTTTTTGTTCTCTTCATGATAGTATTTCTTTTAGTATAAAAGACTATCGTTTCTAGCTTAGCAACCAGATGTTTATAGCATGATGTGAGTCCTAGCTCAGCCAAAGGAAGATGTTCTCCGATGAGAGGGACTTTAGTTTCGACATTCGTAGGATTATCAATCTCCATATCCTGCTTCCCATTACCTTCTTGTAAGTTTTGAGCTTCCACGAATTTCTTGATCTGTTCTTCCTCTTCATTTTTCTTCTTTAATTATTCTTCTAATAATCTCTTTTCTTCTTGTTCCGTAGCTAGTTTTTTAGCCTTTTCCTGTTATGCTTTCTTTTGCACTTATTGGGATTCTTCTTTATCTTGTCTCTCCTTTTCTATTTGCTTGGCCAATTCTTCTTCTTGCATCCTCTTTTCATTTTTAGCCGAAAGGGATTTGTCATTTTCCTTTCTCCTTGTTGCTTCCTCTGAGTCTTCCTTCAATATACCAGATGCCTGACTAAAACCTACTCCTTTACTCTTGTCGAATATTTTTTTCAACTTTGTAATATTCTTTACTCCTCTATATACTTCCTCCTCCCAAAGAAAGTGATCTATATACTCATAATTAATCCTACACGATTGGAAATGCTGAGAAACTTTCTGAAGGTGGTCATTTCTAGAAAAAACCTTTTCATTGAAATGGTAAAAATCTAGTTCCTATACAAAATCTTCTGCTTATTTGGATTTATTGATTTTATAATCCCCAACTACAAGTGCAAGTGGTGGCCATGACGCTTTCTTGTTTTCATGCAAAATGTCTCCCACACCATTGATGAATACTTGTCTCACTATTTCCTTCAATACAATGTAATCTGTAACATATATAGGCATCAGTGAGGGACTCTATGAACCCCCATACATGTGTATATATGTACCCTCAAGAGTGAAGCAGTAGTATCCTAATTTGGTGACCATTGTGAGTTCTTCATCCGACATACAATTCGGTTCTTTGTCAAAAATCAATTTATATAATGGCATCAAGAATTCTTCACAAATCTGCTTATAAAAACTTGCATGCTTGTGTACCCATAGAATCTGATAGGAGACATATACTGGAGTCATATGATATACCACATATACTGGAGTCTCGCTGGGGTTCCATTTGCATCCAAGACTTGAAAAAAGATTCATAACAATAATACAATCAATAAGGTATGATGACACATAAAACACATCTTTTTTTTTCGCTTAAGTACCTTTTGTGCATCATCAATGGCTTGCATCATGTTCTCTGAGATATGTCTGTCTAGTTGAAGATGGTACCATGCATTGTGATATGACATAATAGTGGTATCCAGCTGAGCTTGTAACTACTTTCATTGGCTATTCCATATACTCTACACAAGAGAGTGGCAACAACCTTGAATGGAGTCATTAGGTTCTTAGTCTCATATTCCCCACTAGTTCTTTGACGTAGCTATTTTCGAAGGATCAACATATTTTTCACACACTCGGCATGATCTATCTTCAAAATTTTAACCCAGTCTTCCGTTAAGAAAACTTTGGGTGTCGGGAGCTTGTAGGGTTTTCCATTGTGTGTAGGTTGAAAAGATTTGAAACCATTTCTAGTAGCACTCGAAATAATCCATGATTTCACATCCATAAAGGGGAGAATCCACCCTATTACCTCACCACATGGAAATAAATCTGGGCATGCAACAACCTTATGAATACTCGATTTCTTGATATTTTGATATATCAAGTTTTATTACATTGTTGAATCTGGTATGTTTTGATCCCTAATGAGGTGGTAGATCTCCCTCCACTTGAATTTAGGGGCTACTCCTGTGGTGGATTTAGTATCAACAAACTAGACTTCCAAGGCCATGTATGTAGCCACTTCTTCATCTAATCCAACACCACCTTGATATTTCCCTTAGGATCTCTTCTAGCCATTTCTAAATCTTGTGAAACAAAGGCAACATCACTTGGTTGCATATACTCCATCAAAAATATACACTAGAAAAATTTATACATAAAGGAATGATTGTAGAAAGAATTCAACTAATAGAATTGGAATATGAATATTCGATCTCCTATCAATAGAATACTATCAATATTTTCTCAAGATGATCATAATTTGTAAACAAAAACACAAACAAAGAACCCATGCTACGAAACTAGTTGTTAACACTATTCTGAGCAATATCGCGTTTGATAAATACATGTAAACTAGGGTTTAACGCCCTTTTAATAAGCATGCATTTGAGAACAAATACAAGAAAATAGAGGTTTAACATTCTTTTTTGGCAAAGAAGCGGTTGCGAGCAGATACCTAATAGCTAGGTTTTAATGTTGATTTTCCCAATCGATCAAGAATTTGGGTTTAGGCGTAAATAATGGGCCAAGAGTCTTGGGCCAAAATCATGTTTGTGAAAAATATGTAGGATAGGGTTCACACCGCCTCTGTCAGTGTGATGCAACTCACATATTAGGGTTTCTCAGGAAACTACGACATGAATGCAAACTAAAAGACCAGACCTAACAACTTCAAGGAAATCAATGAAAGCAACAACTTAAACATGCCGTTATAACCAAACTCATATTGAATTTCTATGGCATAAATTCCTTATAGAAAAGTGTAAAATATACGAGATGAAGACAAAAAAAAACCCTACCTGGACCTATGACATGTGAGCTGTTGAGTCTGCAGTCGGTCTGGGGTAGATTCTCTTCCAGGTGTCACAATGGACGCAATGACATTTTAGGAATGGGGTTGAATTCATGAAAATAATTTGAAATTTTTAATATGATATCACCTCAAACCCTAATCACTCTCAAAATATCGATCAACATGCTGCTAGGGTTAGAAAAGTATTTACACAATCCAATCTTATTTTGCAAGTGATTTAACAATTAAAAAAAATCACCTTTTTAAAGGGCCTCCCGCACTCTATTTATACTTGACTTGACTTGCCTAATAACCTTTACTAGGTCGGCGTCAACTTAACCACATAACATAATGTTGACTGGGCCGACACCCAATAGGGTGGTCTAATAACCCTTTGACCCACATGACTTATATAGGGCCGACCTCAACAAGGTGATCTAATAACCCATCAAGTATAAGTTACGACACTTACAATATAAATGACGACACTTCCGTATAGAGGAATAATAACATCTCTATAGGAATACAAAAAATTCCGTATAGAGGAATAATACCATCTCTATAGGAGTACAATATACATATATGAAATACATTCCGAAGTTACATATACATCAACACTCCCTCTTAACTAGGAAGGTATTTCTCGACATAGATCTGCTAGCACAAGTCTTCTTCTTTGGATCATCATCAGCGAATCATCGTCCTCAAATCATCGTCATCATCACTGCTGCTACTATCTCAATCAATCTCTAATATACTTGTCATAGGAAGTTCTACAGAGCCAGTCCTTTTTCATATTGGATGTAGGCCCACCACCTCTAGGTCTTCATCATCACTGTCCATACTGTGGAATACTTAGGACTAATTACGTGCCTCAACAAAACCTTTAAAGAGAATCCCAGGACTAATTACGAGCACACTGCTCAACCTATCGGATCTCCCAGGATCTTTTACATGTTGACCTTCACAAAACCTACTAAGAGCATCCCAGGATGTTACGAGCAAACTGCTCTACCTGTCTGGATCTCGATAGAGCATCCCAGGATGTTATGAGCACACCGCTCTACCTGTCCAGATTTTAAAGGATCTTTTCTATGTGAACTTTCACAAAACCTACTCAGAGCATCCCAGGATGTTACGAGAAAACAACTCTACCTGTCTGGATCTCGATAGAGCATCCCAGGATGTTATGAGCACACTGCTCTACCTATACGAATTTTAAAGGATCTTTTCTATGCGAAACTATAGCAAAACCTACTCAGAGCATCCCAAGATGTTATGAGCAAACCGCTCTACCTGTCTGAATCTCAATAGAGCATCCCAGGCTGTTACGAGCACACTGCTCTATGTGTTCGGATTTTAAAGTATCTTTTCTATGCTACATGCACAACTTGTCCACGACCACAGAGTATCAAACTGATACTCACCTACATCATCCTGATGTACATCATCACATGATCAACGTGATCATCATCATAGCATCAACCTGATGCATATCATCCAGAGCAACATCCTGAAGCTCGCCATCTGTGATCATCCTGATCATACAATGCATCCATCTGATGCATACAAAGTATCTACCTGATACATATCATTATACATGATCAACCTGATCATACATGTATCCACCTGATACATATACAAATACATGATCTACCTGATCATACAAGTATCCACCTGATACATATCCAAATACATGATCTACCTGATCATACAAGTACCCACCTGATACATATACAGATACATGATCTACCTGATCATACAAGTATCCACCTGATACATATACATATACAAATACATGATCCAACTGATCATATCCCGCATCCAACATGATGTATATACATATACATGATCCAACTGATCATAACAAGCATCCAACATGATGCATATACACATATATGATCAAACTGATCATAACAAGCATCCAACATGATGCATATACAAAGCAGTAATTGGAGCATCGTCCTGATGCTCATCATCCAGTGCTTACATCCACATCCATGGGAAGGATCCTCCTCTCACCATGCTTGGAATGGCTCTAGCAAATGTGTCCATCACTTCTTCCTCGAAGTGTCGTCGATCTGAAGAACACCAATCCTCTCTCTGAAGTACTCGAACTTCACTTTGGCTAGTGGTTTCGTCAGCACATCTACAACCTGCTCATCCGTCGCAACATACAGGAGCTTCACTGCTCCTCTCTGCACCATATCCCTGATATAGTGATATTTTATCTCGATGTGCTTCGACCTGTCGTGGAACATCGGGTTCTCAGACAGCTTCACACAACTCTGGTTGTCACAAAAGATACCAGTAGCCTCCAGCAGGAGATCAAATAACTCAGACAGTAGCTTCCGGAGCCATACTACCTCACAACTAGCTGAACATGTTGCAACATACTTTGCTTCGACTGTACTCAGTGCTATGCAAGACTGCTTCCTACAAGAGATCAAACCTGATCCCATAGTGAAGCAGCACCTAGAAGTTCTCTTCCTATCTGCAGCACTGCCTGCCCAATCTGAATCAACATAACCCATCAGGTTACACCTTTCACTCGCATCATACTTGAGCCCATAATCAACCGTACCCTTCAGGTACCTCAGAATATGCTTTACAGCAACTAGGTGAACACCTCTGGGATCCATCAGGAACTGGCTCAATGTGTTCACTGCAAAGCAAATATCTGGTCTCGTGTTCATCAGGTACATCAAGGACCCAATCATCTGATGATACACAGTGACATCAACTGGATTAGATGAAGCATCACACAAAAGCTTTAGGTTCGATGCCATAGGTGTGGCCATGGCCTTGCACTCCATCATCCCGAACCTCTTCAGGATCTCTACTGCATACTTCCCTTGTCCAAGGAAGATTCCATCTGCACTCTGCCACACCTCCATGCCTAGAAAGTAGTGCATCATCTCCAATTTCTTCATCTTGAACTCGCCAACAAGCTTCCCGCTACGTGTCGAAAATCAATCTATCTTCACCTATAGTAAATAGATCATCCACATACAAAAGTAGTATCACTGGATTGTGTTCCTCAACCTTGTAGTGAAGGTTGGAATCCGCTTTACTCTTGGTAAAGCCCAAAATGGATAGAAAGCTGTCCATCCTACCATACCAAGTCCTAGGAACTTGCTTCAAGCTGTACAAGGCTTTCGTCAACCTGCATACATATGACTTTCTGTCATGTGTCTCAAAACTAAGTGGCTGCTCCACATACACTTCCTCTTCGACTAGACCATTCAAGAACGCTGTCTTGACATCCATCTGGTGTATCTTCCATTTCATCATTGTAGCTAGAGCAAGTACTAATCTGATGGAAGTGTGCCTGGCTATAGGTGTAGAATTCTCTTCATACTCAATCCCTCTTTCTGGGAGAAGCCACGAGCTACAAACCTCACTTTGTATTTCTCCATAATACCATCTACAGCATGCTTGATCTTGTAGATCCATTTGGAAGTCACAACAGGCTTCCCTTCAGGTCTTGGGACTGCATCCCAAACATCATTCTTCATGATCGACTGGTACTCCTCGATCATGGCATTCTTCCCGAATCCTGGGAACTTCAATATATTCAATATGTTCAATAGATAACTTTGTTGCTGAAACAAATGTTGTAGTCCTTCTTTTGTAGGTGCTCGTATACGATCTTTCCTACAAAACAAGTTAAATTTCATGATTTCAAGTTATAAGCACCGATTTCAAGTGAAAATAAAAATTAGAATGAGGAAAAACAGAAATAGGAAAATATCCATGTACATCAGCCACATTTTGTCATTTAACCTTACTCGACTGATCTATAAAGCTGGGTCATCATTTTTTCGTTGGATTTCTCAACTTGACAAAGAACCACAGCCTGCAAATCATCGAACTATCAGTTCTATAACCATGGACTGAATAAGCAGTAAGATTACGTATGGTTGTAATATGTGCACATCCACATGGATGCCTTACTTTGAGAACATTTGCAACACAATTATTCAGAACAACTTCCACATAACCACAGACTTCTTGATCCATCATTCTGAGCTCCTCCTCTAGATCTGCGGGCCTTCTTGACATGGTTTCCTAGATTATAAATAAGATCAAACTAAGGTTGAATATCATTTTTGCATGTTATTCTTCTACTCATTGTTGTATACTGTTATGGTCACAAATTAAGACTCTCCTAGGGTAAAATGTGTTTTGATTCTTAAATTCTTTAATAGCAAACATATTGACTATTGTATTACAAGAATCCCGCAAAAGGATAGATGTAGAGTCATGTATTGGTGTAATGATGGTGTAAAGCATTAACTTAACATCTTTAACCCATGTCATGTTAGAGTGTTGCAGTGTTTTGATTGTAAACATATCTGCAATGTGAACATTTTTAAGTAGTGATTTTTAAACATATGCATTTCTTCTACTCCTGCATCTCTGCTAGGCAATTTGATGCAGATTTTTGTATCAGAATTATACACAATCAAAGGAATTTCAAATGAAAATTGTGGTCTATGTCTATATGTGACTTGCACTCACTATAAATCTCTACTCACTATCAAAACACACATAAAACGTGATATTGCATGGAAATATAAACTTTAGTATCATATAAATTACCTTCACCTTTCTTGTTAAAAATTTATACTATATTTACCATTAAAGTGCACCGGCATGAGTGCATCCAACATTAAAATTTCATGAAAGTTTTATTTAACTGAAAAATTTATGAGCTCCATTATTTTATTGGGTACTCAATCGTGATTAAGAAGAAATTTATCCATAGACACAAGGGACTTGGGGAAAGATAGACATTATCCATAGACAACTTGATGTTTGGCAGCAAGATATGATGTGGTATACAAGTACTTGGAACATAGGCTGGGAAGTAATTGGAACTTCAATTGATGTGGCAGACAAGTCTGATGCACAACAAATATTAAATGCATTGGTAGCTAAGAAATCATTAAACATGAAGAAAATGGAAATGCCAACTTGTGGTTCTAGCTCAAGTCAAAACAAGAAGTCAATCAAGCAATTTGGAAATGATCTAGTCAAGCTCTCAGACCACAATTTAAATTATGTCTGCTTGATGTAAAGTAAATTCAAACTGTGGTATGCGAATGGAAATTGCAAGCACAAAATGAAAATGTGGGAGGTCTCCGTCCATAATTACTGGTTTCAAATAATAATTTATAAGCAAAACACCCTCATCTCTTCCAGTTACTACAAAATATTACATGCATTGGTTCGTTTAGTTTGTACAAACACATTGGCACATATTTAATTTACTCAAGCAATTGTGCAGCATTTAAATTTGATTCTTTCTTATGCTTTTTTTGGTTGATTTCATCGGTGCGGTTGTTCTAATTATACAACACCGGTGCATCATAGTTGAAAACACACCGGTGAACTTAATTTATGTTGTGCACACTAGTAAACTAACCTCCGCTAAAACCTTCGGCCACTAAGTATTTTTTAGTAATAAATTCTATCCATTATAACCTTTGTAAAAACATCCGCTGCCATTAGCGGAGGTCGTAGTGGAGGTTTGTTTGATAATGTTTTCCAATCTTGTAACACTAAAAACATCCGCTATGACCTCCGCTACAAGACCTTTTCCTCGTAGTGAAATGGGTTTATTTCTCCTGTAACCCACTTAGTTGATATTTGAGGTCTTCCTTTTCTCCCTCCAAGATTACTACCTGTACATTTAATGAGTCCTTTTCATCCTCCATACTTTGAATAGTCTACCTGATTTCCTCTTTAACCAAATCTAAGGAATCTCGTTGTCGTCTAATTTCAATGGCTTCATTTATAGCCTGCACTAAATTGTCCTTTAGCTTAATCACTTTTGCTTTGATCATCTCTACATCTTCCATCAACTTAAATATGTTATCTTCATTGGCTTGCGCAACAACAACATTCACCGATGATGTGAATTTCATATCCTTGCTCGTTCCTGCAACCATTGGTACTTCATGTATGGTGACGATATCTGGCTGTGTATCCACCTTTAATCTCTTTTCTGTTCTCTTCATGATAGTATTTCTTTTAGGATAAAAGACTATCGTTTCTAGCTTAGCAACCAGATGTTTCTAGCATGATGTGAATGATGTGAGTCCTAGCTCAGCCAAAGGAAGATGTTCTCCGATGAGAGGGACTTTAGTTTCGACATTCGTAGGATTATCAATCTCCATATCCTGCTTCCCATTACCTTCTTGTAAGTTCTGAGCTTCCACGAATTTCTTGATCTGTTCTTCCTCTTCATTTTTCTTCTTTAATTATTCTTCTAATAATCTCTTTTCTTCTTGTTCCGTAGCTAGTTTTTTAGCCTTTTCCTGTTATGCTTTCTTTTGCACTTCTTGGGATTCTTATTTATCTTGTCTCTCGTTTTCTATTTGTTTGACCAGTTCTTCTTCTTGCATCCTCTTTGCATTTTTAGCCGAAAGGGATTTGTCATTTTCCTTTTTCCTTGTTGCTTCCTCTGAGTCTTCCTTTAATATACCAGATGCGTGACTGAAACCTACTCCTTTACTCTTGTCGAATATTTTGTTCAACTTTGTAATATTCTTTACTCCTCTATATACTTCCTCCTCTCGAAGAAAGTGATCTATATACTCATAATTAATCCTACACGATTGGAAATGCTGAGAATATTTATGAAGGTGGTCATTTCTAGAAAAAACCTTTTCACTGAAATGGTAAGAATCTAGTTCCTTCACAAAATCTTCTGCTTCTTTGGATTTATTGATTTTATAATCCCCAACTACAAGTGGAAGTGGTGGCCATGAGGCTTTCTTGTTTTCATGCAAAATGTCTCCCACACCATTGATGAATACTTGTCTCACTATTTCCTTCAATACAATGTAATCTGTAACATATTTAGGCATCAGTGAGGGACTCTGTGAACCCCCATACATGTGTATATATGTACCCTCAAGAGTGAAGCAGTAGTATCCTAATTTGGTGACCATTGTGAGTGCTTCATCCGACATACAATTTGGTTCTTTGTCAAAAATCAATTTATATAATGGCATCAAGAATTCTTCACAAATCTGCTTATAAAAACTTGCATGCTTGTGTACCCATAGAATCTAATAGGACACATATACTGGAGTCATATGATATACCACATATACTGGAGTCTCGCTGGGGTTCCATTTGCATCCAAGACATGAAAAAAGATTCATAACAATAATACAATCAATAAGGTATGATGACACATAAAACACATCTTTTTTTTTGCTTAAGTACCTTTTGTGCATCATCAATGGCTTGCATCATGTTCTCTGAGATATGTCTGTCTAGTTGAAGATGGTACCATGCATTGTGATATGACATAATAGTGGTATCTAGCTGAGCTTGTAACTACTTTCATTGGCTATTCCATATACTCTACACAAGAGAGTGGCAACAACCTTGAATGGAGTCATTAGGTTCTTAGTCTCATATTCCCCACTAGTTCTTTGACGTAGCTATTTTCCTAAGATCAACATATTTTTCACACACTCGGCATGATCTATCTTCAAAATTTTAACCCAGTCTTCCATTAAGAAAACTTTGGGTGTCGGGAGCTTGTAGGGTTTTCCTATGTGTGTAGGTTGAAAAGATTTGAAACCATTTCCAGTAGCACTCGAAATAATCCATGATTTCACATCCATAAAGGGGAGAATCCACCCTATTATCTCACAACATGGAAATAAATCTGGGCATGCAACAACCTTATGAATACTGGATTTCTTGATATTTTGATATATCAAGTTTTATTCCATTGTTGAATCTGGTATGTTTTGATCCCTAATGAGGTGGTAGATCTCGCTCCACTTGAATTTAGGGGCTACTCCAGTGGTGGATTTAGTATCAGCAAACTAGACTTCCAAGGCCACTTATGTAGCCACTTCTTCATCTAATCCAACACCACCTTGATATTTCCCTTAGGATCTCTTCTATCCATTTCTAGATCTCGTGAAACAAAGGCAGCATCACTTGGTTGCATATACTCCATCAAAAATATAGATTAGAAAAATTTATACATAAAGGAATGATTGTAGAAAGAATTCAACTAATAGAACTGGAATATGAATATGCGATCTCCTATCAATAGAATACTATTAATATTTTCTCAAGATTATCATAATTTGTAACCAAAAACAGAAACAAAGAACCCATGCTACGAAACTAGTTGTTAACGCTATTCTGAGCAAGATCGCGTGTGATAAATACATGTAAACTAGGGTTTAACGCCCTTTTAATAAGCATGCATTTGAGAACAAATCCAAGAAAATGGAGCTTTAACATTCTTTTTTGGCAAAGAAGCGGTTGCGAACAGATACCTAATAGCTAGGTTTTAACGTTGATTTTCCCAATCGATCAGGAATTTGGGTTTAGGAGTAAATAATGGGCCAAGAGTCTTGGTCCAAAATCATGTTTGCGAAAAATATGCAGGATAGGGTTCACACCGCCTCTCTCAGTGTGATGCAACTCACATATTAGGGTTTCTCAGGAAACTACGACATGAATGCAGACTAAAAGACCGGACCTAACAACTTCAAGGGAATCAATGAAAGCAACAACTTAAACATGAAGTTATAACCAAACTCATATTGAATTTCTATGGCATCAATGCCTTTTAGAAAAGTGTAAAATCTACGAGATGAAGACAAAAAAAAACCCTTCCTGGACCTGTGACACGTGAGCCGTTGAGTCTGCAGTCAGTTTGGGGTAGATTCTCTTCCAGGTGTCACAATGGACGCAATGACATTTGAGGAATGGGGTTGAATTCATGAAAATAATTTCAAATTTTTAATATGATATCACCTCAAACCCTAATCACTCTCAAAATATCGATCAACATGGTGCTAGGGTTAGAAAAGTATTTACACAATCCAATCTTATTTTGCAAGTGATTTAACAATTAAAAAAAATCACCTTTTTAAAGGGCCAACAACATAGCAATCGGTGACAGTACACTATTTGTTCCGACGCTTTTTGGTAACAAAATGAAAAGGTTGTTGATAAACATCATGTAACATCCCGAATTTTCATAAAAATTTAAAACTTTTGAAAATGACATTAAAATGCAAAAATTATAGTTGCGGAAAATAATAATTGTTTGAGTACAACAGAAATGATTAAAAGGTCATTAAGTACTAAACATAATTTAATTTCTGTATTAGCAGCATTGTGATAATGACAATTTTAACACACACTTGACAAACATGATTATTGTAATTAATGCACTGACAGGTCAGGAATATGATGCGATACTTTTCTTTTGAGATGATACTGACAGTTTGCTTTTTGATGACCAAGGGTGTCCTACGAGGTACCCCGGAGTTTACTTAGCTGCAATGCTAAAGCATTTGAAATGTTCTATGTGCAGACAACAGGTAAGAGTTTCCATGACTGCGTAAATTCAAAGCACGTGTATAGTTCCAATACAACGTCGTAAATAAATAAAATGTTAGAAATCTGTTGCGACTCACAAAAAGTGTACAGGTATGATTTACATGGTTATAATTACTGTTTTCTCAAAGGCTATCTTACAAATTAACAATGTTTACAAAAACGTCGTCTATTAACATCATCAGGCTGATAGTTTCGTCACTGTGCTCATTGTTGTTGTAGTAGCTGGCTTTGTTACCGTCTTAAGATAATTAATGTCTTTATGGTATTGACGTCGTAAAAGTACCTCAAATTCATTCAATGTTTACAATGAGAGATTAAGGTAAGAAGTACATAGCATTAAATTAGTTTTCATGCTAAATATTTATCATTAGAATCATTAAAAAAAATATCTACAAAACAAACTACTTATTCTTTACAATTGCAATAATAGAAATTATAAAGAAGATGGATAAAAATATAAAATAGAAAATTAATATTTAATCTCTATATATTAACTCTACTAAACCATAATTTTACAATGTTAAACTATATGTGATACTTATAAGCTTTAAGGGCTTATGTATATAGTATCATTCATTATATATCTTGCTTATGAGTGAAAACTATATTAATTTTCGTGACTATGGTTATCCTAACAACTACCATGTAAACAAAATTACAAGCATTACAATCTACGAAACGTATGAAACCATACGAATAATATATAACTTTGAAATGCCAAAAGAATGTAATATAAAGTTTCTATGTTACAACATAGACTCGAAACTATATACATAGACCTTGAAAGTTAAAAAAAAACAATCTAACACTAAAGTCTTAACGTCGTGATTAAGCTTGCCGAGTATATCGTTGATATAATTAGTGTACTAACGTGCAATAACTATTGATTGACAAGTTGATGTTTGGCATGCGTTACGATCCGACGTTGGTGATCGTGTTACTGGCCTGTATTAATGGCTGTCCATAGAATTGTGGTGACAGGGACTTAACAACACTTCCACGTATTGCAACTCAGTGCATACGGTGATTGAAAAGGTTTCTATGTAATACTTCCCATTGATAATCCTCCGAGTTGGCCATCTAACTATCCATTGTGTGCAAAAGTTGGCAAGGTCGTGCTACGGGAAATGAATGAACAATTAATGCACATGTTGTTCGCTCCAAAACAACAGTGTTGGCAAGTTTACGATCGTCGATCAACTTTGATCCTGATCGTTTGATGCAACCCTAGTATTGCATCATGGTGTTGGGTTGATAGAAAGTTAATGTGTTTTCATTGTTGCTATTGTTTCGGTTTGTGAGGGCCGATAGGCTACTGGTTTTTAGGGTTAGAGAGAATGCAATGGAGTTTCGACCCTGCGACCTGTAGGTTAGGTTGAAGTTTACAGGTTTTGTTTTGCTTATAATGGCAATGTAAACACTTGTTGTGTCTTAGGTTTTAAATGTCGTCGAACTGAAGGAATCATAGTTTTTAAACTAGAGTTTTGAGTGGAAACTCGTCTTCCTGTAGCAAGAGTGTTGGTATCGTGGTCTCGTCGTTGCTGGTGGATGTACAGAGTTTGTTCGCCAGTTGCAAGGCAAGTGTCCTTCAGAAAAACTCAGATTTAATGTATCATTCAGTTTACAGTTTAAAAAGCATAATGTTTAACCTCTAAAATTTATGTGGCAGGCACAAGTTTCGAAAGGGCAAGCTCGAACCAGGTTTTGGAAATGGATGGAAACTCCAATCCTGGTAAGCTCTGGGTCTTCAAACCCTCGTAGGTGCTCTATCGATCTTGGTTGATGTGGTTCTCAACAAAATGAGTGACTGACTTTTTGTCATGCTTCGGTGTGGTTTATCAGTCGAGAAACTTTGAATGTTTTTATGGATGAAATGAAATTGTTCAGGGAAAGACCTTCGTCTAGTTAAACGATACTTTGTCTTTTATTTTTGATGTCTAGCTTTGTCGGAAATGGAGTTGTAAAACTCGTTTTAAGAGTTATAGGTGGGGATGAACCCTGCATGGTCTTTCTTTTTGGAAAAGTCAAGTTGACCTGTGCAAAGTTCGCTTCCTTGTGAAGTTGAACCGGTGTTGGTTCGAATCTCAAACTTGGATAATGTTTTTGTTTTTAAGTTTGATGGAATAAAGGATAGAGCCGAAGCTCGTTAACTCTGTGTACTATGTTTTAACTCTCGGCAATGTAGTTTGTGTGTATACTACTCGTTTTATATTAAAAATTTTGAGTTCTGTGTATTTAAATGTGACCGTCGGGCTATGCAAAAACTAAATGCATTCCTGTAGATGACTAAACTCTGTATGTTGCAAATGATGAAATGGTTTTTTGTTTACAAAATAAAAGAACAGGGCCATGCCCAAATTCTAGTTTTTCTTCCATGAATGAAATGAATGTTTTTATAATAATAACTCCAGAAAAACCTTAGATCGAAGCTAGGGTTTACACTGTAGGTTAAAAGTAGATGTAATTCTTGTTTTGTGTAACTGTCGATAACTATGGTGAGAACCTGGAAATACTATCTAGGGTTTACAATGTTATGATTCTATACTTTGATATTTATATACAGTTTACAATAAGAATGGAAACTACAATAAATGTAAACGAGATAGGGATTACATATCTTTGTTTTTTCTGTTTAATAGTAATACTGAAATAATTAAAAGAAATATTCTAACAGAAAGATTTGCAAAGGGAAAACATAGTGTGTGTGTGAGATTTGGAGACTGTACAGTGACTATGATTTATGGCTTAAGTCCACAGTTAGCAATTTTATTTATTGCAGCAATGCCTATTTATTTGCATATATGATGTATGGAAATTAAAATTAATTTTATTCCTATATACACAAAAAGAATTACAATGTGTTTGTACAGGAAATAAAAATGTTTATTTTCATGAAAACAATGGAATATTCTATACTGTAGTAGATACTATATAGTAATTACTACTGTTATTGGCTATAGGATAGAAAATGAAACTCAACTCAATCGATGTACTTATCTATCGAATCAAATGGAACTTTGCCTTTTTTTTCATCTATACTTAATTTCCTAATCTACACTAGAGTACGATGCATAAAACAACATGTGGAAAAATGTAGATAATGGTTTATCAATTCAGATTATCATTAAAACTTTAACATTCATACTTTAAACAGAATTAGAGATCAATTCTTCTTCAAAACAGAGATTACTAATTTTTACTAAACAGACTTAATAACTGAAATAAAGTAGGAAATAGTGAAACCTGGAATAATTATGTAGGGAAACAAACAGCCCAAGAAGACTGTTCCACCCAACCAAATTCCTGAAGATAGCCAAGTACTTGCCTTAGGACCCCCGAGCTTGTTCACTGAACCACCAGGAGGAAGAAACTTAGGAATTTAGGATCTCCACTTGTAGTAGCAATGATTGCCAAATCTTCAAGAACTAGCAGTCCAAAGGACCTGCACCAACACCTCTGGTTCTTCTTAGAAAAATAGTATGCAGAATTATTTTTGCACTCACAACTAGCCTCCCTATTCAAATCTCTCAGTGATCACCTAAAGCACATGAGGAATACTTCTGCAGAAATATTATGTAAGAGCTTCCTGCTCAATTCGAATTTTCCTTATGTAGGATGCCTAGGCCTTTTTAGTTGTTACTTGGTCATTAAATGAGCTGCCTTCCCACTCCCACCACCTAGGGGATAATGCCACATTATTAGGGGTAGTTATCCCATAACCAATAGCTAGTGGTGTAGTGCAATCTGCTGCCATCTATCCCATACCTTCCAACAGCTTCCATTCCTCCTAGTGGGTCAGTGAACACTCATTTAACAGTTCCCTTGGGTGTTTGTCTCCTACTTAATTTATTAAAATAATAATAATCAGTAATTACATTCATCCTTGACCAAACTTGGTCATACTTTCAAAACTTTGAAATTAAAATTTAACATAAAGTATTTTGCAAATACAATAATATTTTAAGAATTTGGGTAGGTGACACATCAATATAAATCTTTATCTGTCGCCGATAAGGTTTCAGCAACAAACTCAGTTAACCCCGAAAAGTCACAACTATAAGAAATATTAGTGAAGAATTGGAAGTTGTGTGACACAGTTGGGGAGAAAATATTTGTTAAGCCGACAATTTCAGAGGGAAACATACCATGACACTAATATGTTTCAGAGTAAAAATCACAAATAGAGAGACCAAGTCTTCCTTCAAAGCCAAAAATTTTCTAAGTTAACACCTTGGCTTTACTTGCTATTCTCCAAAATTCCAAGTTCTCTAGTATTTCGGGAAAAACCTCGAACTCTTCCAACTATTTCTGGGGATATTTTCTAATGTCCTCGACATTTCGCAGTAGACGAGCAAACTAGATTGGTGTTTCAGTGGAAAAGGGAAAATTCCGTTGACGTTTCAAGGAAAAAATGGAAATTTCACTGAAGAAAAGGGAATTCTTCCGACCAGTTTCAAAGCACTTATCCTTGACCGCCCGAGATTTTGGTGAAAAACCTAGAACTTCTCTGGTGTTTCACCATGTTTTTAATAAGTTGTCAAAATGGTCCAAAACTAAAAAAAAATCTAAGTGTTAGCTTTCCCCAAGACACAACCAAGCTCCAAAGAATACTACTCTCATTTTATAGAAAACTTAAAGGGTGAATTAAGCAAAAGTTTGAATCCAAAAATAAAAGGAGGGGCCCCAGCTTTTCAACAAAACTAGGCAGGGTAATTGCAACTGCAACAATATGTCAATATCATTAAATTTAAATTAGTGTTAAAGGTCATGTCATGCACATAGCTATGAATTTTCTTTTCTTTTTAATTGACATAGTGTCCATACTTTTCTGTCACTTTCATTTAAAGAGGAATGGTCATACTCACTAAAATGGAAACATAGCTCATAAACTCCCCAAAATTGTAGGGCTTGATGAAATTGAATGGTGTGGAGTACGTAACCTCCTTGATGGAAAAAAAGGATGAAGGTAAAGCATCTGAGTGTCCTACAAGTACCAAAAAAGATAAAAATTGGGTGGGCCATCTACCAAATCACACATATGTTTAATCCATCCCAACAAACACTAATAATTGAGAATCCATGATACAACAGACATGGTGGGTCTAGTCCTATGCATAATCAATTAGTTTTCAAGTTGTGTGACATTGGGTGGAAGATCATCATTGGGTCGGATCCCAAACTGTGCCAATGATTATTCATCAGAAAAGCACTTTATCATTTTAACTTCATCACATTTACTTTACTTCCTTTTTTTCTATTCCTTTCGGTGTTCCTTTGCACCTTTTAGGGAAATCCCTAGTATCTTTGTACACTATTCTCAAATTCACAATTTGTTTAAATTCAAAATAATATTTTTCTAAAACTTTCAACATCACTTTCATGATCTTCTACAAAATTCACAAGTAGTTTCTTAGAATTTTGTTCACATGTTCAAAGGAAACATAGTCATAAAGATTTAGAATTTTACCAAAAAAAAATAATTTGTAACTCTCAATAACCTATGCAAAATACACAAATACTTTCTTATAATTTTTTCGACATATATTCTAACTAAATAATTATTTAACTTAAACAAATTAGCTTTACTTCAATCTCAAGAGGTTCTATGAAATTCACAAGTTGAAAATGATTCTAAACCTAAATAGTATTTTTCAAGCCATACCATAAAGATTTCAGTATATAAAATTTCCAAAAATAAATAAGTAATACTTGATTTGGCTAATCAAGAATGTTAGCTACAACTATAGGTTGTAGTTTTTGAGGGATAGAAAGTCAAAATATGTAGGCTACATGTAGAATAGAATTTGTTGGCATTAGTTTTCAACATATTTTCCGAGATTTCAATGTGGAAGTAGATCTTATGTCTCTACATAAGATTTGGATTTGGAGGGAGGATTTTTGCACTATTCTAAAATTGTGGATTCAAACATCATCTTGGAAGACAATGTTCCTATTTTTGGAAACTGATATTTTGTCTTCTGTTTATTTATTTTGCTGATAGTCTGTGAGATATTGTAACTTAGTGAAAGAAGCTTGATGGATACTTTTAGGCTCATAATGAACTAAAATTATTTGGGTGTGAAACATTATTCAACTGTTATTTATGAGTTATATTTTGATTATTTTCTAAACCTTTTGTTTAAGATTTTGAGAAATTATATTCAAATTCGTATACTTTAATTACACTAGTAGGATTTTTTTCCAAAGGTTAGTTTTGAAAAGCAGTGTATCTTTCATCGTCCCTCTATCCATTAAAAATATGCTGCGTGTCTTTAAAATCGTGGATTATTTTTTAAATAAAATATTGACACGTCTATGGTTTAATGTGTTGTTGAAGTTTTATTTTATTGGGTTCACAAGGTTTCCTATCCTTCTCAACGCTATGTTAATAAGGTTTCCTATTGGAGATATTCTCTACGACTCGGGCTTGTCTTATCATGCCACTTGTGAGAGAGTACAACTCCTTAAACAAACTTCCAAGGGAATTTGTTGGGTTCCTCATAGTCATTTGATATTGTCTTTCATGTTGGTTTTGTGGTTATGCTTTGCGACCTCTTATGGAGATTTCTAGGGAGAATTGGGGCTCAAACCTTCCAAGTGAATTAATTATTGTCAAGATATTATTTCAAGAATTTATTTGTTTTTTCACCAAATCTAACCCTGGTTTTTACCATCTCTCAGGATATTACAAGTGAGCTCTTATCATGCGCATAGGTTTATACTTTTTTCGCTTGAATGGAAGAGGTTCGGGCTGGCTCTGAAAGATTCGGCCATTGTTATTATAAATTTGATCTTGCTTAGGTAAGACCTTCCTCTTGACATAGTTTTCATATGGGTTATATGTCTGTTACCCTCATCCATTAGATCTTTCTTATTCCACTGTTTTGTTAGATTTTCAAAATTTACTTCAATCTGATCTAGGATCTTAACTGAGAGAACAACATGTACAGCATATCGATCATGGACACATTAATGCAAGCACACAAGAGACAGAGTTTACTTGGGGAAAACCATAAAGGTGAAAAACCCCAATAACTTCCTCAGAGATAGATAGAGTAATGATACAACCCAAGCATAAGAGATAGACATCTCCTAGCAGCAGCTTCTCCTCCTCCACAAGTGCGCCACTCTCCAAAGAGTGTGTGTGAGAATAGAATGATCAAATAGAGTGCCTCCCTCACTCTATTGATACTTGACTTGACTTGCCTAATAACCTTTACTAGGTCGGCCTCAACTTAACCACATAACATAATGTTGACTGGGTCGAAACCCAATAGGGTGGTCTAATAACCCTTTGACCCACATGGCTGACCCCCGATTGGGTGGTATAATAACCCTTTGACACACATGACTTATACAGGGCCGACCCCAACAAGGTGATCTAATAACCCATCAAGTATAAGTTACGACACTTACAATATAAATGATGACACTTCCGTATAGAGGAATAATAACATCTCTATATGAATACAAACACTTCCATATAGAGGAATAATACCATCTCTATAGGAGTACAATATACATATATGAAATACATTCGGAAGTTACATATACATCAACATTCCCTCTTAACTAGGAAGGTATTTCTCGACACAGATCTGCTATAAGAAGTCTTCTTCTTTGGATCATCATCAGCGAATCATGGTCCTCGAATCATCGTCATCATCACTGCTGCTGCTATCTCAATCAATGTATGATATACTTTTCATAGGAAGTTCTACAGAGCTAGTCCTTTTTCATACTGGATGTAGGCCCACCACATGTAGGTCTTCATCATCACTGGCCATACTGTGGAATACTCAGGACTAATTATGTGCCTCAACAAAACCTTGAAAGAGCATCCCAGGACTAATTATGAGCACACTGCTCAACCTATCGGATCTCCCAGGATCTTTTACATGTTGAACTTCACAAAACCTACTCAGAGCATCCCAGGATGTTACGAGCAAACCGCTCTACCTGTCTGGATCTCGATAGAGCATCCCAGGATGTTACGAGCACACTGCTCTACCTATCCAGATTTTAAAGGATCTTTTCTATGTGAACTTTCGCAAAACCTACTCAGAGCATCCCAAGATGTTACGAGAAAACTGCTCTACCTGTCTGGATCTCGATAGAGCATCCCATGATGTTACGAGCACACCGCTCTACCTATATGGATTTTAAAGGATCTTTTCTATGCGAAACTGTAGAAAAACCTACTCAGAGCATCCCAGGATGTTACGAGCAAACCGCTCTACCTATCTGAATCTCAATAGAGCATCCCAATCTGTTACGAGCACACCGCTCTACCTGTCCGGATTTTAAAGGATATTTTCTATGCTACATGCACAACCTATCCACGGCCACAGAGTATCAAACCGATACTCACCATACATCATCCTGATGTACATCATCACATGATCAACCTAATCATCATCATAGCATCAACCTGATGCGTATCATTTGGAGCAACATCCCGAAGCTCGCCATCTGTGATCATCTTGATCATACAATGCATCCATCTGATGCATACAAAGCATCTACCTAATACATATCATCATACATGATCAGCCTGATCATACAGTATCCACCTGATACATATACAAATACATGATCTACCTGATCATACAAGTATCCACCTGATACATATCCAAATACATGATCTACCTGATCATACAAGTACCCACCTTATACATATACAGATACATGATCTACTTGATCATACAAGGATCCACCTGATACATATACATATACAAATACATGATCCAACTGATCATATCCCGCATCCAACATGATGCATATACATATGCATGATCCAACTGATCATAACAAGCATCCAACATGATGCATATACATATACATGATCAAACTAATCATAACAAGCATCCAACATGATGCATATACAAAGAAGTAACTGGAGCATCGTCCTGATGCTCATCATCCAGCGCTTACATCCACAACCATGGGAAGGATCCTCCTCTCACCATGATTGGAATGGCTCCAGCAGATGTGTCCATCACTTCTTCCTTGAAGTGTCGTCGATCTGAAGAACACCAAGCCTCTCTCTGAAGTACTCGAACTTCACTCTGGCTAGTGGTTTCGTCAGCACATCTACAACCTGCTCATCCATCGCAACATATAGGAGAGTCATTGCTCCTCTCTGCACCATATCCCTGATATAGTGATATTTTATCTCGATGTGCTTCTACCTGTCATGGAACATTAGGTTCTCAGACAGCTTCACAAAACTCTGGTTGTCACAAAAGATACCAGTAGCCTCCAGCGGGAGATCAAATAACTCAGACAGTAGATTCTGGAGCCATACTACCTCACAACTAGCTGAACATGCTGCAACATACTCTGCTTTGGATGTACTTAGTGCTATGCAAGACTGCTTCCTACTAAACCAAGAGATCACACCTGATCCCATATTGAAGCAACACCCAGAAGTGCTCTTCCTATCTGCAGCACTGCCTGCCCAATCTGAATCAACATAACCCAGCAGGTTAAACCTTTGATTTGCATCATACTTGAGCCCATAATCAACCGTACCCTTCAGGTACCTCAGAATATGCTTTACAGCAACTAGGTGAACAGCTCTAGGATTCGTCAGGAACTGACTCAATGTGTTGACCGCAAAGCAAATATCTGGTCTCGTGTTCATTAGGTACATCAAGGACCCAATCATCTGACGATACATAGTGACATCAATCGGATTATATGAAGCATCACACAGAAGCTTCAGGTTCTATGCCATAGGTGTGGCCATGGCCGTGCAGTCCATCATCCCGAACCTCTTCAGGATCTCTACTGCATACTTCCCTTGTCCAAGGAAGATTCCATCTGCACTCTGCCACACCTCCATGCCTAGAAAGTAGTGCATCATCTCCAATTTCTTCATCATGAACTCGGTAGCAAGCTTCTGGTACGTGTCGGCAATCAATCTATCTTCATCTGTAATAAACAGTTCATCCACATACAAAAGTAGTATCACTGGATTGCGTTCCTCAACCTTGTAGTAAAGGTTGGAATCCGCTTTACTCTTGGTAAAGCCCAAACTGGATAGAAAGCTTCCCATCCTACCATACCAAGTCCTAGGAGCTTGCTTCAAGCCGTACAAGGCTTTCGTCAACATGCATACATATGAATTTCTGTCATGTGTCTCAAAACTAAGTGGCTGCTCCACATACACTTCCTCTTCGACTACACCTTTCAAGAACGCTGTCTTGACATCCATTTGGTGTATCTTCCATTTCATCACTGTAGCTAGAGCAAGTACTGATCTGATGGAAGTGTGCCTGGCTATAGGTGTAGAATTCTCTTCATACTCAGACCCCTCTTTCTGGGAGAATCCACGAGCTACAAACCTCACTTTGTATTTCTCCATGCTACCATCTACAACATGCTTTATCTTATAGATCCATTCGGAAGTCACAGCAGGCTTCCCTTCAGGTCTTGGGACTGCATCCCAAACATCATTCTTCATGATCGACTGGTACTCCTCGATCATGGCATTCTTCCTGAATCCTGGGAACTTCAATATATTCAATATGTTCAATAGATAACTTTGTTGCTGAAACAAATGTTGTAGTCCTTCTTTTGTAGGTGCTCGTATACGATCTTTCCTACAAAACAAGTTAAATTTCATGATTAGAAACTTCTCATAGTTTTCAGAACAAATTCTTACACATAAAGAAATATGTCATACAGTCATGAAATTATTTTAGCTAATGCTTCAATACAACATTCATCCATATCCTGTAACTTTCTAGATGCCTTCCAATCTCGACCAGAACATTGTTAAGAGTTTGCACTACTCCCAACATGTCAGCAAAGAGGTTTCATTCTAGATAAGTAGCAATGGAATGTTGTAGAGTGCCATAGGCCACTTACCCATCACATGCATATTAGTAGTATACTGTTCATTAATGCAATTATTCTAATATGCATAGTACACAACCTAACTCTAGGAACATAAGCATATACATCATTGAACAACATTATTTAAACAAACAAATATGTAGGAAATGAAAATTCAAATACTTATCTTTGTTTGGTTGTTGGGTGGACTCCCTCTGAATCTTTGCAACTCCATTCTGATGTGGATTGTGAGAAGTGGTCGACTCCCTTTGAATATCTGCATCCTTGTAGAAACTACTGGAGTGTGCTCCCTCTTGATCTTTGCTTCCTGGATTACCTGTCCTTGAACTTATATCCATCCTCGATCACTATGCATGCTTACAAGTATCATTATTGTGATATCCTTGAGATCTCATACATAATCATACACTTATTAGTATATTCTCAATACTATCAGAACACAATAATCTTAAGCATTAGTATTCAAGGAATCTTATGGTTAGTCATATCATAAATTAAAGTAAGAAACATAATATGCCTAAACCCATGATTACTCAAACCTATACTTTCATGACTCTTCTGGTTAGTCATATCATCAATTAAGGTAAGAAACATAATATGCATACACCCATGATTATTCAAACCTATGAATAATCATTATCAATCATGCCATGTATACTTATATAAGAGATCCTATCACAAGGTAGGATTCTAAATTGATATAGGAAAAACATACCTGGATTAGTATGTTAGCTAGTTATGTCTAACATACCCACATGATGTCTTCTTGTTCTCTTCAATGACTTGTGCTAGTAACCTGCATATCTCATAAGTTAACCATTATAGAACCAAGTTATACATACCTCGCAAATAGATCTTCTAAGTGATCCATGACAATGGATGAATCTTTGTCTTCATGTCACCATGATCATATGTTCTTGAACTAGAACATGATTTGTCTTTCTTGGTGTACCTTTCATGTTAGCGGACAACATAAACCTCATACAACATCACAATGCATTAGTACAGTCATAAGTGTCAAAACCTTAATCAATGAATATCTTCTATCATGTATTCATAATTTTATTAAGGTGATACGACAAGTCTAGTAATTAATCAAGATTGTACTAACCGTAATGATATGAAGACAAACATATCATAAACTTAACCATGAACAGAATTCGAAACATACCTATAAGTCATACCTGTTGAGATTGCTGGTAATCTTCTTATGTAAGGCATTAGTCTCATCTCCCTCTGAAATAGGAACTTCTTCACTTATGTAGGTGACCAGTCCATTCTCTTCTAGGATTAATCCAATCCACTTGATTTGTAGGAATTGGATCTGGAGCTGGAATAGGGTTTGTCAGAGAAACCCTAAAAATTCAAACTTTGAATTTCAAACTTCTGAAAGGATAGAAAGATGCGCCTTGATGAGCTGATCAATCCGGTATACTCAGAATTTGAAAAATGCAAAGTTTCACCCCTCAAATTTTCCTTTGAAACTTCCGTATCTTTTGGACAGGATCTCGAACTAGGGTTTGATAAAGCCCACCCTTCTGCCCAACCAAAAGGTTCGATCCAAAGCTCTAAACTTCAATTTTTTTGAGGAGCTTCCAGCCGTGGTCACAGACTTCAAAAATTCCAACTTTTGCAGAAGCCCTAATTTTCCATTTTTCCGATCAAAGTCTTGAACTAGGGTTTGATCAAGACCGGCCTTCTACCCAACCAAAAAATTTGATATTGGTCTCTAAATTTAAATTTTGATGAGTAGCATTCAGTCGTGGTCTTTGATTACAAAAATACCAACTTTATGCGAAACCCTAATTCCCGGAGCCATGAATGAAGGTGCTCAAAAATAATTCTGATTTGACAGAAATATGCACCTGATTATTTCTGGTTTAACTCCGAACGTTCTAATCCACAGGGTCTCAAAATTGTTCCTGTGGTAGCCTGACCTGTCATCTTTCCAACCCCACATGTATGACCTCAAATGGATTCTCTGAGAAAGCGTTATTTCACGTGTCGCAACGTGACCGGTTTATGGGATAAAACAGGAGAACAAACTTGTACGGTGTGCCACGTGTCACTGGATCAGTTTCAGCCTTTGAAAACATTACCTGAGAAATTACAGTCTGTGCACTACCTGTCACTTTTTACGAAATTGCATTTGGAGCTTCCTATCCCAAGTTATGACCTTTGTTCCTAGGTCACCTATTTATGACTCATATTTGGAAGAGGTAGAAACCCTAGATTGTACAAATCATAAAACACAAAGTACAACGAATTAGAAGTTTTCATTTGGACACAAGGTACATGGGGATCTAATATTCAACCTGTAAAAGTTTCAGATCCAAAAACTTCGCCAAAATGGATTTATAGCGAAAGTAATACGATGACTGGTTTTTGCTATATCAAGCCCTAGCATCGCAAGTGCAACAAGTGTCATACATGCCATACCATGCCTTCTTTCAGGCTAGCTCTGATACCATGTTAGATTTTCAGAATTTACTTCAATTTGATCTAGGATCTTAACTGAGAGAACAACATGTACAACATATCTACATCATATCGATCATGGACACAATAATGCAAGCACACAAGAGACACAGAGTTTACTTGGGGAAAACCATAAAGGTGAAAAACCCCAATAAATTCCTCAGAGATAGATAGAGCAATGATACAACCCAAGCATAAGAGATAGAAATCTCCTAGCAGCAGATTCTCCTCCTCCACAAGTGCACCACTCTCCAAAGAGTGTGTGTGAGAATAGAATGATCAAATAGAGTGCCTCCCGCACTCTATTTATACTTGACTTGACTTGCCTAATAGCCTTTACTAGGTCGGCCTCAACTTAACCACATAACATAATGTTGACTGGGCCGACACCCAATAGGGTGGTCTAATAACCCTTTGACCCACATGACTTATACAGGGCCGACCCCAACAAGGTGATCTAATAACCCATCAAGTATAAGTTACGACACTTACAATATAAATGACAACACTTCTGTATAGAGGAACAATAACATCTCTATAAGAATACAAACACTTTCGTATAGAGGAATAATACCATCTCTACAAGAGTACAATATAAATATATGAAATACATTCCGAAGTTACATATACATCAACATGTTTTTTATTTGAATTTGCATGACATGGGTCTTCTGAACCTCAGAATTCGGCTTCGCTACTTTCTTTTGGTTCTTTCCTTTAGCAGGTAAGCTACATATTTTGTAATGACCTACATGGTTACTCTATGCCACCACCACGAGGAGTGTTCATTTCATTAATATTTATCTTAGAGTGATAATGGCTTATTGGGTGAAAGAAGGGTTTGATTTGACCCTCTCTTCAACCGGCTTGAGTATTATTATATGGTGTTAGCAAGGGCTTTATCTATGATAGTCCCATATGGACCGAAATTTGTGTGACTTGCCCACTTTTAGCAACACAGGAGAGAACTCTATTGCTGTTGCTACTGATGAGAATGGTTGTAACTTGTTTCAAAAAGGTATGATGGGTATTCTGAAGGAGAAGAGGACTTTTCACTCTAAATATTGATTTATAAATTTTTTGATCTAACATATTTCCTCTCATTAGTGGTAGGGAAGGTGGATTTTTTAAGCTATTATTTTATATAACAAAATGAGTCAATTGAATTTCAAGGGCAGTGTCTTGCTTCTATGCGAATGGCTATTTAGAGGCTGATTTTTCTACTACAAGATTATCGCGTCTTGTATGTTTCCAAAATAGTGAAAATAAATCTAGCTTGCTATGAAATGAAATTTGTTTTACATATATTACTCTTAATTTCATAGGTAAAGTTGTATTGTAAGTTTTCATTTGAGTACTAACTATTCACAAGGTACAACCCATCGATGTTCAGTGAAATGGACTTTGAAGTAATCTTAAGGATCCAATATTGACGCTTGAAGCATTCAATAAAAATGAAAGCACTGCAGTCTTCTCATCAATGGAGCTCATTTACCCAAGCCCTCAAAAACAAAATTAAAGGATAATAGGAATGTAATCACATACAGAAACATGTAAAAAAGTAGACAAAATGAATTTGATCTAAGAAGGACTATGGTAGGGTAGGAAGTTCTTAGAGAAGTTCTATGCAGATGTTGAGGTATTAGGTCTTGTCAGACCCCAACCTCTTAGGTTTATTTGTACATTGTCTCCAAAGGCATAAAAAAATTAAAAATAAAAGAGGAACATAAGTAAATGAAAATACTTCTTGTGAGTTTCCCTCTTCCTGAAGTTCCATCATTTTCTTCTTCCAATGATTGGATATTGCGCTCATGGTGATCAAACAATATTATTTTATGAATACATACCACTAGGATCACTAGAAGATCACCTTCATGGTATTTATATCTCAAATGCACCCTATTTTTGGTAGTTTGAGGGTGAATGAGATTTACACGAATACCTTACTTCTTTTGTTGTTATTAAATACAATGAAACAATCTTTGTCATGAGTGTGTGCAATTGCATTGGAAATCAACATTAAATGAGAATAAGCTGGTTTTTGCAAATCTTCCAACTCATTAAGGATCCATTAGATTGGAAGACTAGAATGAAAATAAATGTAGGTACTACTAAAGGGTTGGAATACTTGCATGAAAAATCCAACCCGCTAATAATATATCAATATTTTAAATGCTCCAATATCGTACTTGATGAAGAGTATCATTCTAAGTTATTTGATTTTGGATTAGAAAAAAATTGTCCCATTGGAGATAAGACTCATGTTTCAACATGTGTGATGGGAACCTACAGATATTGTGCACTAGAGTATGCTATGACTAGTTAGTTGTCAATAAAACTAGATGTCTATAGTTTTGGGGTTGTTTTGTTAGAATTAATCATAAGTAGGAAAGCCATTGACAATTCCAGGTCGATAGGGGAGCACAATCTTGTTGCTTAGGTATTTATGTCTTCTTTCTCTTTAATTTATTTCATGTGTTACATGGATGAAGTATTGGAGGATGTAGAGACACACATAGATATTTGCTTAGCTTTGTTTAAAATTAGATAAAAGGGAATGTTTTTTTTTACTTGAAAGACATTTAGATAATTGAATTTGTTTAAACTTTGTGTAGACTTATAAGTATTTCTTTAGCTTACATTAGCTTTTGGTAGAACCCTTCAGAATAATGAAACTTTATTTTGTATATTGTATCTTATAGTCAGAAGAATTAATGCCTTACATTTGGCCATTTCAGGCACGCCATTGTTTAAGGATCGAAGGAATTTTTTACGGATGGATGATCCATTGCTTTAAGATCACTACCCTAAGCAATGTGCATCCAGGAAAAAGCCTAAATGCGTTCTCTAATTTTTAATGTTCCATGCACTTACCTACCTGGAATCTGAGACATATGATCCCAAAACACATCCAGTCATAATTAGTTGCTTTCCCCACCCACACCTTCTCAAGCAAGAAGGGATAATGGGAAGAATTTAACTAGTAATGCATATGATAAAGAAAAGGCTATACCAAATCAACATCTTAGTGTTCATTCTCCATCTATACACTCACATGGTTTTCCACATGAAAATTCACCAACTGTTGAAACCAAAACATGGATTCAGAGGGGTGAAAAGAAAATGGGAAATACTCAGGGTGGCATGAATGGACTTGGTTGATGGCCATAGGAGTTGTATCTCAAGCGTTGTATATTTTTCTTATTTGTAGGTGTGAGTGTTTGCAGATTTTGTATTCTTGTCAGAAACGATGCATTTCTTGAATATATTCCTATTTTGATCACAAAATGACCTTATTCTCAATTGGCAATTTTTTTTACACCCTAAAAATATGCAGGAACCTAAATTGCTTAGAAGTGGAATTTGAGTAAGGCCAAAGATTAAAGACATATTTTGAGGTGGGTTTCAATTCATATGAATGGGAAGAATTCATTGTCTAGGAAGGTTATTTGTTATTGAGAATAAAATGTCAATTTGTTGATATGGAATCACTTTCACTTCTCTATAGGATATGCCTATTTTGGGAATTTATCTATTGCAGGTTCCTCACCACAGTTGATGTAAAAATATTGAGCTTCCTAACCCTAGATTTACTACTTACTTTCTGTGAGGTAGGTAGTTCTTTGCATGTACATCTGAGCATTCTAGAGGATTGTATTTTGTTTTTGTCATTATTTTCCTTTGATATATGATACCATATTCATTCCTTTCATTTTGAAACCCTTGACTTTTATTTAAGTAAGATATTATGTACTTTTATCCTTTATTTTATTCTCTCTCTCTCTTGTGGGTCTAATTTCTTTCCATTGTAGTAGTCTACAATGGGCATGCATGATCTTGAATTTTTGGAATTTGGTCCAGGTATATGTGAACCGGTTTATTGATCAGAAACTACTTAGATTAGCATTTCTCAAATAATGTTCAAACTTAAAAGGTGGCATATTAACATTAATCCCAAGTTTCCATTGTTATAGGAGACCAAAAAAGTGAGTATATGTTGGATGTTACTCTTTATCCTTATATGAGAGGCATGTCTTCTTATGGGAATTTGGAAAACCACCCAATCAAGAGGAAGGTTGGCCTATTGTGGATATTAAAATATGCAAATATGAATGGTAAGAAAAATAGAAGACATAGAATATTAAGGTGAATATATTTTATCAATTGGGTCTAGCCCTTACTAGTTATGATATGGACTATTATCCTCCCCATGCAACATCCAATCTCCTAAGTGACATGTTAATATCATAATGAATATATTATTGTAATGGTTGAACCCATGTTTTTTACTGGCCCTGTACCCTAAAAATCTAGGGTTTACCTTAGGTATCATCTCAAAATGAAAAGATTCATCTCAAACATTCGAAGCCTCCTCGCAAGTACCTATGAATAGACTCTCACAAGTGTTTGCATGCATCGTAGTTTGGTTGTTTCTTGGATTCTTACACTCTTTCCATGTACCAATGTTTGCAATATCACTAGAGACTTTAAGGCACATAAAGCTCTCTCAGCCTCCATGCAAATTCCAAAACCTTTGTTCATTCAATTGTCATGATTGAAACTTCAGTAGAAATCATAAAAATATATGATATTTCTATTGAAATTGCTACAAAGAGAGATAGTTTCTAGAGAAAACAAATACTCTAAAGAAGCAAGAAATAATTGAGATAAATGGGTGGTAAGACCTAAAAGTAGTATAACCAAAAGATATGACCATGTTTATGAATAGAGGAACTAAATAAATTGACCTTCTAAAACAACATAAGAAGATGAAACATCACACAAAATCAAAGAAAATTATTCAATGTTTTTTTTCTGAGAACCCAACAAATATGCCTTGAAAGTTGTTTGAATTATGAATGTTGTACATTCTTCCATAGATTTTCCTACATAACATGAACAAGCTGCATCTGTGAGATGAATAATATTAGCAATAGTTTGAGCACATGCTAGAACAACCTCTACTTTGGATTTTGTTGCAATTGTCACATCTAATGCACGCTTGTTTTTCTCATTTTCTTCCTCAACCAATGTTTTGTCCAAAGAGGGTGTTTCCTTTGGGGCTAGATTTGAGAGGGAGGGAGTGAATATTTTCATCTATGACACAAGTATGCAACAAATGGGATTATAGAAGAACTTTCCAAATTTTATTTCTCCTTTGAAGAGAATGTATTCTTCACATAATTGAACCACTTTCCTTTCTCCCCCATTCCCATTGAATCACCTTGTTGAGCAGCTGCTACAACAACCTTTGCTCTCGTTGCTGCTACAACTACTACAACCAATTCATGCTTGGTTGTTCACATGATGATGGGTAACACTTTTTGGCAATAGAAGTGTGCAGAGGCTGGAAAAAAGGAGCCCAATCGAGATTTTAAATTCTCTATCAAGGGATAAACAAACCGCTCGATCAAGCTAGTCATAAACTCTCAAGCAAGCCTTTTCTTAATGCTCAATCAAGCTCAATTTATCGATCGAGGTTTTGAGAAATCCCTCAACTGAGACAATAGTTTGATCTAGCATTAAAGTCTTGATCGAGATAATAGAGTGATCGATACATTTTATTGATCGAGCTATAATCTCAATTGAGCATCTAGAAACTGTTATAAAATGATGCACTGGTTTAGTCTCACTTGTGTTACTATTAAAAGTTTTGATCGAGCAATAGAGAGGAGCTCAACTGAGGATTTGTATCTTGACCGAGGGTCCATATTGTTTCTATGGCCTCCAGATAGTGAGGTAATCTCATAAACTATTAAACCCTTACAAAATTGGTTCTATATTTTGTTTAAAATTTAATTTTTGTAAATTAGTTAGTGTATTTTAAAAAAAATTGTAAAACTTTTTATTTCCATTAATTGTATTTTACAATATAGATTTACATAATATTGTTTATGTTAGTGCTAGAAGTTGTTTCTCGATTACTGAAGAGACAAGCCTAACATATCTTAATGTTCAAGGTAAAGGTTGATTGATTTGAATGGGTATGTCGTTGTGCAATGGGCCAAGAGATGGTTTACAAGGGAGTTGATAACATTAGCTTCTGAAAATAGGATTGGGTAAATGGACTCAAAACAATAACAATCATGATGCCTTGGGTTCAAAAATACTGATAACATATCGAACAAACTGCTCATTCACACATTAACATTAAAATACCATGTTTAGAAAAACATTCTAATCATGGAATCTGAGATACTAAATCTGAGTATGAGCCATCACAAACAAAAAATTGTTGCTCAAGAATACATAACTAAGATCAGTTAAAACATAACTACAAAATATTCATATTTAAAAGAAAAGATAGAACCCGACTCATAGAATATGTATTATTGCATTCAAATAACAGATCTCCAATGAAAATTTACAGAGTATGTATCTTCATGCTTTTAGAATAATCAGTGCTGACATTTTACCATCTCACAGCCTCTGTTGGAACCCCCCTATTACATTATGAAAAATAGTATTTATAAGAAAAATGCAACCTATCTGCAACTTATTCGGATAAGAGATTATTATTAAATAAAAAGCTTCGATTCAACTGCAAATAATTTGATTCTTGATCTTTATCTTGGAATACTCTGCCTCCTATGAATCTAATTATTTTCAAATGATGTTTCGATGCCTAATAACCTTCAAATTCGGAATGCTCTCCCACCTAATATTCTATCACTTCTCCCTCCTTTGAATAAAATCTTGATCTTCTAGAAACACTCGTCCAATATCCTAAAATTTAATATATATATTCCACAGTTATTGTAAAATATGGAGATAATTTATGTTTCCAACTAGACATATTGACATATTAAAACTTGTATACAAAATCCACATTGTAATCCACAAGAGTAGCATAAGTTCATGTGCTAAATTCTAGCTTTGTTCTTGAGTCCCAATACCCTTCACACATTTGTGGAGGCCATCAATGTCACTTCCCCTTCCATCGATCCAACGCAAGGAAGGGAACATGGCTACATATCTTGGGATTTTACATAAACTCAACCCCATTCATTAGATTCATACAAATAAAAACATATGTATGTGCAAATCTATCAAACATAGCGGAAGTAAAATTCTTCTACACTGTCATGTCCCAAATTTGGAATTGGGTCACAATGGCTTAATCACATTGGCCATATTCATTAGAGACTGTAAAATTGATGTTAAAGGTCAAATAATTGCCAAGGAGGAAAATTACTAGTTTCCTAGGTATGGGGTGGAAGCTTTGGGATTTGGAATAATGGGGATAATAAATGATGTTTGAAGATTAGAGTGGCATAAATATTTAATAAAGGATCTAAATAAATATATACAAGTGAAAATCAAAGTGGCATTTTATCATGAAGACACATGGAGGAAGTGGGACCCACATATGGCTAGATTTCCCCACTACACTTGGCATCATTCTCTCACCAATTCGAATTCAAGGTGAATGGTAACATACTTGGGGGAGTCCAAAAGGTATTATTCATGGCATGAATCATCCAAGTTCAAAATATAGAGGAAGAGTAACTCCCATGGAAGAGGAAGAGGCAATTTGGAGTTAGTGAGACACTTGGGCTAGATTCCCTAGCTCTATGACAACAATGATGAAGATGCTATGACACCTATGACACAAATCAGACCTGAAGGCTGACATATGACATATATGACATGTCAGAGCTAAAAATAGACTCCAAGAGGGCGCTCAAGGGTGTTAGGGAAGCTAAGATGCTTCCACATGTGAATTGGTGGAAGTCGGAAACTAGGAATTGTTGTACAAGTGGTGTTCTTTGGAATCTCTTCCCAACTTGAGTTGGCATGAGTATCTTGGAAGGAATTCGACCCATGGAGGACATTAGAACTTTATAAATGTCAATAACAAATAATGAAACCAGCTTTTGATCATTTTTAGAATTTGCAATTGCATTTGTGAAGAGGGAGAGCTAGTGGATGACTAGTTTCTTGCCTTAGCCAATTTCGAGGGTGAAAGATTCCCATCTAAGTTGGTAATTGGAAAGGCCATTCAGACCTTTCATTTGGAGCTTTAATGAAGTCTTTATTTGCAGGTGTAAGCTACAGGGTAGCTCATGTTTTATTCTATTGCAGCTCACTCCAACCATTTCCAGTTTTGATGGCATATTCTTGATCCTTGAGGGAGGGCATTTTTGGTGAGATATTGTACTCTTTGGGGGAGATTTTAATGCACCATTTATTTTGTAATATGAATTAAATACTCTTTTCTTCATCTCCAGAAATTTTCAGGTCGAAATTCCAAGTAGAAATGTATAAATCTCATTTTTAATGGAAGAACCGATGCCATTTCCCCACTACCTTGTTGTGAACTAATGTATTTATGATGATTTCGAATGAATGGATGATTCTCTGATGCATTTGTGATTAATGGACTTCCATGGATGTATTTTACAAATTTCATGTACTGTACTTGAGCATTTGAAGTATTTTTACTCAGTTTAATTGCATTGGGAGAAGAAATAATGCCATTTCCCCAAGGGTCGAATTGGTGATTTTTGCAGTTGAATGGGAGAGGGTTGGAACAGATATAATAATAAATTAATGGTGCACATGAGACCTTAATAACATCCTTAACATATTACATACCTCTGTTCATAAATTTGAGTGGGTTTGGATGCAATTGGGAAGCCATTTTCAGTACTTACCCCAAGGGGATTTGAACCCCAAATTACTAGTAAAATTGCATACTTGGTCCAGAATATTAAGAGATTTTGAAGAGGTCTTTTGGTGGACATATGTCATCCCTTAAAATCATATTCAAGTCCTAATATCATTCATACACCTTCCTTGAATATTTGAAGTCATTTGGAGTCAATTTGAGACCTAGAGACCAATACTAGTCAAAGGGAAATCACTAGTAAAGTTACCTACATCGACCAGAATTGAAAGAGTATTTGCAGAAGTGTTTTAAAGGTCCAAAGGAATCCACAAAACACATATTTATGTTCTAATATCATTCATATACCTTCTTAGAATATTTGGGATCATTTGGGGCAAATTTGGGACTTAGAGATCAAAACTAGTCAAAGGTCGAACTAGGGAAAAAAAGTGGAAAGTTGCCATTTTAATAAAATTCCTAACAAGGGATATTACAGTGGTATTAGAGCATGGTCTTGGCACCTGATGTGGTAGAACATTAATGAAGACCAGGAGTCAAAGAAATAATCCACCACCCTTAGAAACTGAAACTGGATGTACTTTGGTGAAAGGGAAGAAGTAGGAGAAGAAGTGCATTCATTGGTCACCATGAGTAAGGATGAGAAAGGAACCTTAGAGGAGAATGAAGAGTTTAGAAAATTACTTAAACCATCCTTTGAAGACCAGTGGAGGAAATACTTTCAAGAGTTCAAATTGTTTCTTAGTGAACTTGGAAGCAACTCGGAAAAAATAATGAGCAATGGTTCTCTTTTCAAGGAAAAGGATGAAATAATTTATGTCACAAAAGAGGAACCTAATGTAATTGTGGAACATGAGGTACATGTTGATATGCAGGTTCTTGAAGATGCTACACTAAAACAAGAAGAAGGACAAGCACTTGTCCTTGTTCAAAGGGATGATGAGTTGCCTCATGGAGAGAATTGCAAAGCCTTGGAAGAGGTACATGATCTCACAATAGTTGGACCAGCCAATTATGGAGAAGATGAATTAAATATTTCAATGGGTAAGAGTTGTAAAGAATTAAAGTTGGTTCATAATTCCTCACCCCACACTTCGTTTCCAGCCACATCACTTTGGGATGGAAATTGGGTGAAAGGTTTTTTTCTAGTGGTGCCACATGAGGGGTATGAAACTCCTACCTCTCATTTTGATGATGACATGAATAGAGCACCTCATTATTTAGAATTGCAGCAGCATATTGCTTTACCTTATGATGACACATATCCTCATGGATGTATGGATGAGACTTCTTTGAGTTCTTTGAAGTCTCTTTGTTTTTCCTGCTCATTATTTGGTTCAGATTTTAGTGGAGATTCTTCATTCACTTCTTGGATGAAAGAATGCATGGCTGAATATTTTGATGCATATCACGTTCTTTTGGATCAGCACTATCGGACATGGGATCCTCACCTATGTCATTGGAGCAGATTTGATTGGTCACTTGAAGATTGTATGCACCTAGCAAATGGTGGTCTACTTACTTGGAGGTATAAACACTTTCATGATTCTTTGATGAAGCATCTTCTTGATGTACATTTTCATTATGTTTTTATGTACTTTGATGATATATATTTTGTACTCATGATGATTGGAAGAATGCATACAAGAAAATGGGATCCAGGAATCCTCTTATCTGATGGTATGGGTTGGAGAGCACTTTTAATTGTTGGGGTGCAATATAAGCAATGGGACCCTGGAATAATTTTTGTCTCATTGGTTTGAAATTTTTTTGGGGAAACAATCAGTATGGGAGATGGATTTCCCACTTAATAAAGTGAATTTTATCAGAGTAGTGTAGCAGCAAGCATGGTGGTTCCTCTCTAAAATCTTCAAGGAAACTCAAAGACTCAAGGTTGGGCAATTCAATGGCAACTTCAAAGAATTATACAGGAAGCAGGTTCTTCAACACCCATGTTTGAAATTGCTTGAGGACAAGCAATATTGGGAAGGGAGGATTTGTCATGTCCCAAATTTGGAATTGGGTCACAATGGCTTAATCACATTGGCCATATTCATTAGAGTTTGTAAAATTGATGTTAAAGGTCAAATAATTGCCAAGGAGGAAAATTACTAGTTTCCTAGGTTTGGGGTGGAAGCTTTGGTATTTGGAATAATGGGGATAATAAATGATGTTTGAAAATTAGAGTGGCATAAATATTTAATAAAGGATCTAAATAAATATATACAAGTGAAAATAAAAGTGGCATTTGATCATGAAGACACATGGAGGAAGTGGGACCCACATATGGCTAGATTTCCCCACTACACTTGGCATCATTCTCTCACCAATTCGAATTCAAGGTGAATGGTAACATACTTTGGGGAGTACAAAATGTATTATTCATGGCATGACTCATCCAAGGTCGAAATATAGAGGAAGAGTAACTCCCATGGAAGAGGAAGAGGCAATTTGGAGTTAGTGAGACACTTGGGCTAGATTCCCTAGCTCTATGACAACAATGATGAAGATGCTATGACACCTATGACACAAATCAGACCTAAAGGCTGAAATATGACATATATGAAATGTCAGGGCTAAAAATAGACTTCAAGAGGACGCTCAAGGGTGTTAGGGCAGCTAAGATGCTTCCACATGTGATTTGGTGGAAGTGGGAAACTAGGAATTGTTGTACAAGTGGCGTTCTTTGGAATCTCTTCCCAACTTGAGTTGGCATGAGTCTCTTGGAAGGAATTCGACCCATGGAGGACATTAGAAATTTATAAATGTCAATCACAAAGAATGAAACCATATCTTGATCATTTTTAGAATTTGCAATTGCATTTGTGAAGAGGGAGAGCTAGTGGATGACAAGTTTCTTGCCTTAGCCAATTTCGAGGGTGAAAGATTCCCATTCAAGTTGGTAATTGGAAAGGACATTCAGAACTTTAATTTGGAGCTTTAGTGGATTGTTTATTTGCAGGTGTAAGCTACAGGGCAGCTCATGTTTTCTTTTATTGCAGCTCACTCCTTCAACCATTTCCAGTTTTGATGGCATATTCTTGATCCTTGAGGGAGGGCGTTTTTGGTGAGATATTGTACTCTTCGGGGGCGATTTTAATGCCCCATTACTTTTTTAATATAAGTTAAATACTCTGTTCTTCATCTCCAGAAAATTTCAGGTCAAAATTCCAAGTAGAAATGTATAAATCTCATTTTTAATGGAAGAACAATGCCATTTCTCCACTACCTTGTTGTGAACTAATGTATTGATGATGATTTCGAATGAATGGATGATTATTTGATGAATTTGTAATTAATGGAATTCCATGGATGTATTTTACAAGTTTCATGTACTGTACTTGAGCATTTGAAGTATTTTTACTCAGTTTAATTGCATTGGGAGAAGAAATAGTGCCATTTCCCCAAGGGTCGAATTGGTGATTTTTGCAGTTGAATGGGAGAGGGTTGGAATAGATATAATAATCAATTAATGGTGCACATGATACCTTAATAAAATACTTAACACATTACATACCTCTGTTCATAAATTTGAGTGGGTTTGGAGGCAATTGGGAAGCGATTTCAGTACTTACCCCAGGGGGATTTGAACCCCAAATTACTAGTAAAATTGCATACTTGGTCCAGAATCTTAAGAGAGTTTGAAGAGGTATTTTGGTGGCCATATGTCATCCATGAACATCATATTCAAGTCCTAATATCATTCATACACCTTCCTTGAATATTTGAAGGCATTTGGAGTCAATTTGAGACCTAGAGACCAATACTAGTCAAAGGGAAATCACTAGTAAAGTTACCTACATTGACCAGAATTGAAAGAGTATTTGCAGAAGTGTTTTAAAGGTCCAAAGACATCCCAAAAACACATATTTATGTTATAATATCATTCATATACCTTATCAGAATATTTGGGATCATTTGGGGCAAATTTGGGACCTAGAGATCAAAACTAGTCAAAGGTCGAACTAGGGAAAAAAAAGTGGAAAGTTGCCATTTTAATAAAATTCCTAACAAGGGACATTACATACACACATATATCATGCAATTTCAAACATATTGATAACATTCATCAAATAATTAGAACCTTGCAGAGGTAAAGCACATAAATAAAATACTCATCTTGATGTAATGTTGTCCCAAACAACTACTTATGTCGCTGCAACATTCCACCCAACCATAGGCCAACTGTGTTCATTAATCTCTCAACATAGTTTCCACCCTCAATATGGGAATGATTTCTACAAGGAAAAGGGGACTCTCAAGCTCAGTACATCCCAAGCAAACATCACATCTAAGCCAAGCCAGTCCACAACTGGGTTTATCACGACAATGTGAACCCTTCTATTTTTGGATGCTTGCACTCAAGCTCAAGCCAAAACAATGGATACCCAATGCTTACACAACAAGCTCAATTGTTGGGAAGGGATACCCCTTTTTAACAATGGGATTTACAAAACATGATGTCCATAGATTTTCCCCAATCGTAGCACAACAAAACAACTTATGGGGAGGGAAAAATCAACCACACGGGAACAACTCGAACTTTGCACATATATAGGGCCATTTAGATGGAGAAAATGACCTCCCAGGATGCCCAAATCGGATTTATTTTCTTCCCCACATATCTGCAACACAAAAAGACCCTCTTCCCAGCTAGAAAACCAAGGCAGCACTGGACAAATGTGGAGGAAAACTCCCAGGAAGCTTAAACCGCGTGAGGGAGCAAAAGACAATGGTGAATAATGGCTTGGGGAGGAATTTCATGGCTCTTTTCATGCCAAGGAATCCAAATACATTTTTCCAAAACTAATGGCTTTCCCATACCCAAATTTGTACAACTATACCTCTCCATTACCCAAGGCATTAACTACCTCAACCAACTCTTGGAAGAAATAAATGATTGGGTACAAAAGTCAACATGGGTAGTTGATGGTTTAAGGGTTCTCTCATTGACACTTGTCTTGAATTGATTGGATCCAAGGGTTTGAATATTTCCCTCTCAATTCCTTGTACAAATCATGCCCCCATCTCTTATTGCATTGCTAGTTGTGGGTATTTTATTAAAATGCATATTTATGGTTTCTATTGTTCCTGGATAGCACACAAACCATATGCATAAATTTTAATACTAAATCGATGGTGGGGCCTTGGCCTTGAGCTCCTCACCACGATTTTATAACGATATTAAATCATTTACATTTTAATGCAATGGGGTCAAAATCGAGATATTACAATGCCCTCCCCCTTGGAATAACACCGTCCTCGATGTTCTAACACTTAGGAATACTTACACATTGTTTACATATGTCCAAAATTCACAAAAATATTGCAGGTCTATCCTGCATTTCATCTTTTACTCCAGGTTTTCAGGACAAAGTCCCTTGGCTTCTACAAGTTTCTCCGGTTGGCTTTGACCTCCTAGCTCCACAATAGCTCCACAATAGTCTTTACCATGGAAACTCTATGGCTACTATATTTCTTGTTGTTCTTTTTTGGGCAGTTACGGAGGCAATGATTTCCTCCACATTCCCAACATTCTAGTGGCTTCTTTTTCTTTATCCATTCAATTTCCTTGGAGTCTTCCAACCTTGATCGTTTCTTAATGGGATGATTGGATGAATGCCTCTTCATTGATTCACTTCCCTTTCCCTTACTGAATGCTCCCAGAATTATTTTTACCTCCCTTTGCAGACAAATAGAGTATTGCAAAGCCTTATGGTTTATCTCATTCTGCTGCTTTTGTAGCATGAGTATATTTCCAAGGTTTTCTTGGGTCTTGGTATTTGTTTGAAGAATATTTTCCGCCAAATCCAATGGCTTTTGGTCTGCTTCCATGGTAAATGTGCACAAATTCCTACACTTTTTTTTCTATCACCACTGGTCTTGTAACAACTGCAACCAATTGATTTCAATTTATCACCTGTGAAATTCATCATGGCAATTCCTGTTAGGCCAAGCATAACATAAATATTAAAATCAGTCAATTATTTTCCTAATTGACATGTAAAGTCCATGCTTTACTCATGAGACTTCCACACCTTTCATGCTTTCCCAACATACGCGTGAACTCATTCATGTTCATACTTTCACAGGGAATTATCTATTTCAGCATTCACAATTTATTTCAAGTAATTAAACACAATCGATTCTCAACCATATCATGCATTCAACAATTCTCTATTTTATAAATTCATCAATCAAAAAGGAAAGGAGAGAGTACTAAGTTTCCCCCCTCTTAGTCTTGTTCCAATCTGGAGCCACACCACCACTGTGGTTCCATGCTCCTTAGCCTCTTTCACTTCAATGTGAATGCTTGACTTTCCCTTCCTTGGCTATGACACTTAGTGACTAAGGTCTATCCAAGATATCTCAACCAGGGAACCCTTCCACATGGTTTGTCTACAAAAATATTGGTTGCTAGGACCCACACAAGTCCACTAGCACCACTTTCCATATTTGCTCATTTTGAGCTTTTTAGGACATTCACATGTCCACATGCATCCCTAGGAATCCTTCATAGTTCTTGCTATATGCAATGATCAAGGTTTCCAACAAATAAACAACAATATATCAGCTTGGTTGTTATAAGACTTGTACATGGAATTTTCTTTACCTGAATTAAGAAATGAATGAAAACTAAATACTTATCTGCATTGGACATTTCCTTGCTACTCCACAGGTTTCCTTCTCTTCTTTACAAGCCTTGGATCATCCGTGGGGTGGAGGCTTGGACAACACCAATGTTTCTCCACAACATCAAGTAGCTAATTCCAAACCAGTTCACTGAATGGATTTACCAAACATTTATGGTGCCAAACCAGTTCCATACCTGATTTTCCCTCTCCATTTCCAAGCCAACGCATCCTTTTGGGTCAATGAACAATGGAAGGAAATTGCACCATGACCATTTCTAGGTCAAGGCTCTACTACGGAGCCACATCACCACAACCCTTCACATCCACAAAAACATCTTCTCAAAAACCTCTGACAACAACCTTTCATACACAACAACCCTTCCACCACAACCCCTCACAACAACCTTTCACTTTGCTTCTTTAGTGTGCAACACCAAATTGCATCTATTTAAGTTGATGACACAAGATGGATAAGCAAGATCATCAACATTGCTGCTCTAAAATTGTAACATATTTCACAACATTCTCTTCAAATATTGAAACACCAGGAATGCATCCATTCCCTTAGGGTGTAGTCAATATTGGCAACCCTAATATAACCCAACACTCAAAAGGTGTGCACCCCTTTCTTATGTGAGCCATGTAGGCCCTAATCACACTCAAGCAGTCTAAAATAATAAAAACAAGAATAAAACATGCTCTGCATATTAACCCTATTAATTAGACATGCACATTCTTATTTAGGTTTTTAGAATACTCATCCGTTTTGCATATGTATCTTTTCTTCATTTGCGAAGAATGGGGGCTCCCTTCTATGAGTCAACAGTCCTTCGGTTTTCCACCCCAATCTTTTCACTTTCCATAACCCACATATTCCGTCTTGGAATACTTTTACCATCTTACTCACATGGTTTTCCAACATGCAGTGCAACTGAGATATTATCGAAATTTACAATGGTGTTTCACCCGGAACCCATTTCCAAAGCATGGGATCCTTCCCATGGAGTTTGGCTTATGTAGGCCATCACACATAGTCTTTTTGCAAGGTTTCTTCCTGAAACACTCCTCAAACAACCAAACATTCATCAACATTTAACAATCAAATTCAAATCTAATTTCCCTAATCAGTCAGTGGCATTAATAATTAAATTCAAACATGAATTTACAATTCAGTCTCCTACAGAAATTGATTGGTTTAACCATGAGGCCATCCTCATATCGTTTGGCTCCCCTAAGTGGCATCACTCTATCCATTATGGCTTTATGCTTGCTACCATACATGAACATCCACCTGCAACATCCACCATACATGAACATCCACATATCGTTTGGATCCTCTGAGTGGCATCACTTTTTCCATTATGGATTTATGCTTGCTACCATACATGAACATCCACTTGCAACATGTACTCACTTTTTTTCTCTTGTACATGGTAGATTTCAGTCTTTATCATGGAATTACCCATATTGCAATCCTAAAGACATTTCTACCTAAAATCTGAAACTCCCGCCAGCCAAACACTTTGTGAGCATCCATGCATATAATCTTTTCATTGCTACAACAATCAATGAAGTGATCTCATAATTATAATACCCAATAATTCAAACACTATCAACTGCTCACATCTCAAATGTAATGAAATATATATGTACTCTATACGCATTATTATCATAATGAAACTACAAGATACCATCGCACCGAGTCTATGCAATTTAATAGAACTTTCAATACTCATTACTTCACAGCCATATTCTTTTTATGCAACTTTGTCCTTTCAACAGAGCACTCTGGTAGACCATCAAACATGACTACCTTCTTCATGCAATCCTTCTCCTGCATTCATAGTAGCTCATGAAATGATCCCAAAATTACCATTAATTCATCATTTCATCTATTATCTAGTTGCAATGAAACATACATAACACAACCATGCATTCACACAATGCATCTCAACATGTGCACCCACACACATGCATGCACACCTACAACATTTACATAATCTTTTAATGCGTATCTACTCAATGCCACCCAATGCATTACAACATTGATCAAGAACATCCTTGTGCCTACACAAGTTTCCTACCATGGTAAGTTGGACATTCTAGCCAATGCCCCAACACCATGCCCAACCATCTCCCCAATCACTTGATGGTCCATTTGATGTCCTGCTTCTCCACTCAACAACACATCATGAGTTTTCTTAGTCCTTGGTTGTTGGCAAGGAGGTTTCATCCTAATTTAACACCAATAGGGAATTCATGGGTTGCTTGTGTAGCACTAAAACACTACCACAACAAGACTATAAGCCCTCACTTTCTTTGGTTATTAAACTCATAACCAACATACACAAATGGCATGATATAATTTCATATGAACACGTTCTAACATTTAAATAGTCACATGGTAGAAGGTTCCTTGCCCTTACTACCCTATACCTTACCATACCATGTTGGTATGGCATTCACATAAAATGCATTCAACCTTACATGCATACCATTATATGATTACAAAATATGGTTAAAGGGATTCTTACCCAATCCGCTTTCAACACTTGTACAATTAGCATGATTAACCATTACTTGCATGGCTTCCATTAACATCTTTGATGTTACCTGATCAGTTGGCCTCCTCCCAAGGCTACACAGTGCTTTTTCCAACCTTTTGATCATGAATCATTACTCCAGCCTTCCCTCTCAAGGTTTGCTGGTCACATGCTATGACTTATTTTCATTTTCAGTCACGCTTCTATGGTCTGATTCCTACAACCATTATCAACAACATTAACTATCATCAACCATAGTCAATACCATTAATGGGCTACTGCATGTGTAACTTCACTACCTTTACCCATATTTAACATCATGATTATGCATAAGCAATTCACATGCACTATGCAAAGACTCTTTAATCATGCCCACTAATTCATATTCATTTAATATACTACTCTCTTGCATTTCCAACATCCCTATGCCATAATTTATATGCATGACAAATTCAAAATTATAAATACAATAGCAAGAGGGTAGTGGAGGTATTCTCCCTTCCAATTCCCCATCATAACATGGAGTTCCTTTTCCACATCATAGCTAATATAATTTCATGGCCTTTTAACAACCACACAAGGAATCATTAGTTATGATCATCTCAACAACTAGCAATTCAATAAATATACTCATGTATAGCATTCCTACTTGCTATGTTTCAAGCATGCGATTCCTATTCTATAAACAAAAATAGTTTAAGGTGAGAAATTTCCCTCTTTATCAACATTTCCTTACTATTGCAATTGATTTCAGAAATTATGGCCAAGTTCAACTTGACCTTTCTTAACTTCCTTGGAAACTGCTCAATTTCTTGTTTCAACGGACTTTTATTTTTTCCTCCGACCTGTTTCAGAGCAACTTTCAATTTTACACGGATCGACACTTTTCTTTTCCCTCCGATCGAAATACTTCCATTTTCTTGTTGATCCGTTTCGGCACACTTTCAGTTTTGCGCCGACCTGTTTCGGTGCACTTTCTGCTTCATCGTCAATCGACGGAATTTTCAGTTTTCTGCCAACCGTTTCAGCAACTTATGACTTTTGCGCCGAAATGCCTTTTCAACGACTTCTTTTCTCTTCTCTTCTTTCTTTTCTTCTTTTCTTTATGGATGAAGTTTTTGTTTCTACACCGATCTCCTTCATCGACGAAATTTTCAATTTGTCACCAAAACATATTAGTGACCTTTTCAATTTGTTGCCGATTAGTTTTGACGTACCTTTGACTTTTTTGTCGAAATCTCCTTTTTTGGTGAACTTTCACTTTATTGCCGACCAATTTCGGTGAATTTCCAATTTCCGCCAAAATCTTCATCGACAACTTTTTCCTTTCTTGTTGATCGATGTGATTTCTGATTCTCTGCCAACTCGTTTTGACGACTTATGACTTTTTCTCCGAAACAATTTCGGAGCACCTTTTCCTTTTGTGCCGGCCATTTCAATGCTACATTAAATTTTGCGGCGAAACGCCTTTTCGAAAACCCTATGAATTTCTCGTTGATCGGCGAACTTCCTTCTTCTCGGCGATCGATGCGATTTCTGATTTTCCGCCGACTATTTCGACGTGAAACTCATTTCTCGCCAATCGACGGAATTTGAATTTGCGTCGACCATTTCGACGCACTTATGCTTTCTTTACGATCAACGCGATTTCCATTTCTCGCTGATCGCTTCGACGACATTCCTCTTTTCTGCCGTCTATTTCAGTGAACTTATGAATTTTGCGCAGACCGCTTCGGCGCAACTTTCAGTTTGTCGTCGATCGATGCACTTGTCAATTTTCACCAAAACGCTTTATCAATGCAACTCTACAAAACTCCCTGAAACATGTCGGTTCAACTTTCATTTTTGCGCCGACTGTTTCAGTGTGCCTTTGAATTTTACTCTGATCGATTGACTTATGAATTTTTGATCGACCTTTTCTGCGAGTTCTCGATTTTACGCTGAAACACCCTTTTTTAGCCACTTTTGATTTCTCGACGAAACGTATCGACGACTCTTCCGATTTCTCACCGACAGTTTCACCGCTCTGTCCGATTTTGCGCTGATACATACTTAGCAGAAAACTCAGAAACACTTAGAAAAATTTTAAATTTTTTGAATTTTTTCTTGACAATCAGTGCTGAGTAGGAAGCATGCTTACCTTTGCGAGTTGTTTGATGTAGCCCATGTAGGCCCAAGGTTGCAACCTTGTGCTCTGATACCACTCTGTCACGTCACTTCCCATCGATCCAACGCAAGGAAGGGAACATGACTACAGATCTTGGGATTTTACATAAGCGCAACCCCATTCAATAGATTCATACAAATAAAAACATATGTGTGTGCAGATCTATCAAACAAAGTGGAAGTAAAATTCTTCTACACACATTTATCATGCAATTTCCAGCATATTGATAACATTCATCAAATAATTAGAACCTTGCACAAGTAAAGTACATAAATAAAAGACTCATCTTGATGTAATGTTGTCCCAAGCAACTAGCTATGTCGCTGCAACATTCCACCCAACCATAGGATAACTGTGCTCATTAACCTCTCAGCATAGTTTCCACCCCTGAGTTGGGCATGATTTCTACAAGGAAAAGGGGACTCTCAAGCTCAGTACATCCGAAGCAAACATCACATCTAAGCCAAGCTAGTCCACAGATGGGTTTATCAGGCCAATGTGAACCCTTCTATTTTTGGATGCTTGCACTCAAGATCAAGCCAAAACAATGGATACCCAACCCACACACAACAAGCTCAATTATTGGGAATGGATACCCATTTTTAACAATGGGATTTACACAATAAGATGTCCATGGGTTTTCCCCAATCGTAGCACAACAAAACGCCTTATGGGGAGGGAAAAATCGACCACATGGGAACAAATCAAATTTCCCACAAATATAGGGGATTTTGGATGGAGAAAACGACCTCCCAGGATGCTCAAGTCAGATTTATTTTCTTCCCCACAACTCTACAACACAAAAACGCCCTCTTCTCATCTAGAAAACCAACACATCACTGGAAGAACGTGGACGAAAACACCCAGGAAGCTCAAAACGCATGAGGGAGAAAAAGACAATGGTAAATAATGGCTTGGGGAGAAATTTCATGGCTCTTTTCTTGCCAAATAATCCAAACACGTTTTTCCAAAACTGATGGCTTTCCCATACTCGAATTTGGACAACCATACCTCTCCATTACCCAAGGCATTAACTACCTCAACTAACTCTTGGAAGAAATAAATTATTGGGTACAAAAGTCAACATGGGTAGTTGAGGGTTTATGGGTTCTCTCATTGACACTTGTCTTGACTTGATTGGCTCCAAGGGTTTGAATATTTTCCTCCCAATTCCTTGTAAAAATCATGCCCTCGTCTCTTGTTGCATTGCATTGCATAGCTAGTAGCAGGTATTTTATTAAAATGCATATTTACGTGATATTTATGGTTTATATTGTGCCTGGATAGCACAAAACCATATGCATAAATTTAACACTAAATCGATGGTGGGGCCTTGGCATTGAGATCCTCACCGCGATTTTATAACGATATTACATCATTTACATTTTAATGCAATGGGGTCAAAATCGGGATATTACAATCAACAATGGTTGGCACATTTCTTAACATTTAAACATCACCATTACATGAAACCATGGTAAGCTCATCTTTTGACACATGCAATCACATTAGCATTTGTTGTATTTAAATGTTTAAAATTTTGATGATTTTCTTTGGCACTTGAAATCCAGTTCGACAATGTGTGCAGATACTTGACAACATACTCTCAGGCATACTTAACACTTAATGACTTAGCTTTGTGTATCTCTGGCATTTCCTCGATGGATTTAGAGCTCTTCAAATCAACACCCAAGTATTACTTTAACAGCTAGTAGGCATTCTCTTTTTGTTAAAACTTGTCTGCCGACCATATACTAACTTTGACATAGGGATGGATGTTATGTTTTGTTCTGTTCAAATTAACAAAAACATAGGCTTTGGAAAAATATCAATGGTGAACATTCTGGCAGCAGAAACCAGGGTCCCTCTTTTCATGTGCGCTGCCAGAATCCAAAAAAGTTTGTGGGGTAGATTTTCATACCAACATATGGCTCTGGATGGGGATGGATTCTTCCCCCTGAGGCTCCAAGAACATGAAGATCAAGTGCCTTCTTCTATAACCATTTCTGAGATATGCAACTTGTCCTACTCATTTTTCATTGCAAACCAAAGCTGCAATCTACTCTGCTCATCAAAATCTGAAAAGACCTTGTTATGCAAACTAAGGCTACTCCTCAACTGACAATAAGAAGCACCAGTGCTCCGTTGGGTTGGAGTCTTATTAACCATCTAAACTACTGTATACCATAACAAGTTGAAAATAAAACTGCCAGAAACAAACTACATACTGAAAAATAGTTCATGAACTGGAAACTTAAATCCATTGCTAAAAAATGAGCTTATTTATTTACACTCCTATTTTAATCAACTGTGTTGTTACTTGATCAAGTAAATTCATGATTCAAATGAAGCCATGCAAAAAAATGATTAACTTGTGAAACTCTTGATCTGGATCAAACAAATAAAGAAACCCATGGAATACAAAAGTGCAGTTTGAAAATACAACAGAACAAGCATTCACTTGAAAAGAATGATTTGACATCTATACTGCTGAAAGAATCCAGATAATCAACAATAGGGTCATGAAAGCCATAAAGAAATACCTCTTCTTGATGTTTTTCCAGCTAGAGATTAGATTGTTTCTGGATATTCTCTTCTTCATGATTGCTGCTAATTTCATATGTCTGCAAATCTGAAAGTTGTTGCGCGCTACCTTCACTGATTTCACTGTTGATTGTATTTTGTTTAATATTTGCTGCAGATGCAAGTTCGGGAATGACGAAAGTAGGCTTGATGATCTCTGGTGATATCTGCTGGCTAAATTTATTTGACCAATTATACTCATCTAACTAATAATATGAAAGGCAATCTTCAATTTGTTCCTTATGGATTAGCATATTTGGCATACTCTTTTTTAGAATACACTGCCTCTCATGAGATCTTGGTGACTCATGATGAGAAATATCACTTCCTTGATCTTTACAAATTACTAACCGAAACATCTCATCATATACTGGCTCATTTGAAAAGGCATAAGCATGATCTTTTACCTTATGATCATCATGAAAAGCGTCTTCTATTGTAGCATACTCTTCAACACAAGTATCCGTTTTATGATTATTAGATTCTTTACTCAGCAAATCAAATTCATGACAACATTCTTGATAAAGGAAATCAACTGAAAATTTCTCTTTGCAAAACAAATGAAAGGCAACATGATTTTTTTTAAAGCACTAACATTGGAAGCTGAAAGAGATCTACACCAATCTCGAGCTGCTCCCTCCAAAGAGTATCTAAACAGCTTAATCGAGACATCTTCATGTACAAATTTTAGCTTAAGCATGCATTTGTGAAAATCTAATAAAAACTCAGCTGGCACTTCCCAATCCTCTCCTCTAAACCTAGAAATGAAGCCTTCCCATTCACTTCTATCAGGCACGGGGTTTGGAAAACCAATATATATTTGAGAAATCACAAAATTCATACCTCTGAGTAAGAATCTTGTCCATTTTGAACTAGTGAAGCCACCAATAGATTCATATGAGATGAAGCTATATGTGATGAAGCTGGAGTCGCCAGGTAGAAGATTATAGTCAGGATTTGTGTCCTGCTCCTGTCTACCATCAAGAGTTGGATCTGATCATTGTTGTTCTTCCCAAGGAAGATATCTTCGCTCCTATGTTCCCCCGCAATGGTGCCAAAAGATGTTAGTGCTAGAAGTTGTTTCTTGACTGCTGAAGAGACAAGCCTAATACATCTTAATGTTCAAGGTAAAGGTTGATTGATTTTAATGGGTATCTGGTTGTGTAATGGGACAAGAGATGGTTTACAAGACAATTGATAACATCAACTTCTGAAAATAGGATTGAGTAAATGGACTAAAATTAAGAACAAGCATGATGCCTCAGATTCAAAACTACTAATAACATATGGAACAAACTGCTCATTCACACATTAACATTAAAATACCATGTTTAGAAAAACATTCTAATCATGGAATCTAAGATACTAAATCTGAGTTTGAGCCATCACAAAAAAAACATTGTTTCTCAAGAATACATAACTAATATTAGTTAAAACACAACTACACAGTATTCATATTTAAAAGAAAAGCTAGAACCTGACTCATAGAAGATGAATTCTTGCATTCAAATAAAAAATCTCCAAATTTCATTGAGAGAGTATCTATCTTCATGCTTTCAAAACAATCAATGTTGACATTTTACCATCTCACAACCTCCACTGGAACCCCCCTTTTACATTATAAAAAATAGTATTTATAAGAATAACTCAACCTATATGCAACTTATTCGGATAAGAGATTATTATTAAATAAAAATCTTCGATTCAGCTGCAAAGAATTTGATTCTTGATCTTCATCCTAGAAAACTCTACCTCCTATGAATCTAATTATTTTCAAATGATGTTTCGATGCCTTAGAACCTTCAAATTCGGAATGCTCTACCACCTAATATCGTATCACTTGTCCCTCCTTTGACAAAATCTAAAGCTTGATCTTCTGGAAATGCTCATCCAATATCCTGAAATGTAAGATATATATTCCACAGTTACTGTAAAATATGGAGATAATTTATGTTGCCATCTATCCATATTGACATCTTAAAACCTGTATACAAAATCCACATTGTAGTCCACAAGAGTAGCATAAGTTCATGTACTAAATTCTAGCTTTGTTCTCGATTCTCAATACCCTTCACACATCTGTGGAGACCGTCAATAATGGATGGTGCATTTCTTAACATTCAAACATCGCCATTACATGAAACCATGGTAAGCTCATCTTTTGACACATGCAATCACATTAGCATTTGATGTATTTAAATGCTTAAAAGTTCGATGATTTGCCTTGGCGATTGAAATCCAGTTCGACAATGTGGGCAGCTACTTGGAAACATACTCTCAAGCATACTTAACACTTAATGACTTAACTTTGAGTATCTCTGGAATTTCCTCGATTGATTCAGAGCTCTTCTCATCAACACCTGAGTATTATTTTGACAGCTAGTAGGCATTCTCTTTTTGTTAAACACTTCCCATTCATTGACAATTTCGGTGCTGCTTGGCGTTTTCCTTAACAGTTGAATGAAGGAATACATGCGTATCCACTCATAAGCGCTCACAATGCATAGAGCTCCTCTCGTGGCACTTGGTGAAAATACTATCGATGGTTGGATTCTTAATGTTGGTTGCCCTTAATGCACTCAAAACCTGTCAGTCGACCATATAATAACTTTGACATAGGGATGGACGTTTTGTTTTGTTCTGTTCAAATTAACAAAAACAAAGGCTTTGGAAAAATATCATTGGTGAACATTCTGGAAGTAGAAATCAGGGTTCCTCTTTGCATGTGCACTTTCAGAATCCAAAAATACTGTGGGGCAGATTTTGGTATCAACAATTTATTTAATAATTTGATTTAAATTTTTTTTTTTTAATATGTTTTAAAGTTTATATGTAGGTTTAGTTTTTTTAATTGTGCTTTATAATTTAGCTTTATTTTTTTAATTAAGCTTTATAATTTTAATTTATATTTAGTATATATATATATAAACTTGAAATTATAGGATTATATAGTCAAAGTTAAATATATTTAGTTCTCCAAAAAGAAAATAGTGTTAATGTATCCAATAAGTGGTGATAATTCCCTTGAAATGTCAATATATATATATATATATATAAAACTTGAAATTATAGTATTATATAGTCAAAGTTAAATATATCTAGTTCTCCAAAAACAAAATAGTGTTAATGTATCCAATAAGTGGTGATGGATTCCCTTGAAATGTCATGTGTGTTGGTTTAAGGTGTTGTTTTTGGTCTTAGATGCATGAAAGATTAACTTAGGACCTATGTGGTCATATTTGGTGTTTTGCAGTACATTTACTTTATTTTGGTTTCTTCCATTGATCATGTCATTTCCTAAGACTCATACATAGTGTTATTTCCTCTTGATTCTTTCCCTATCCCTATAATGATCCTTTCAAGACGTCATTTGTAATAGTTTAACACATTTCTCTTGACCCTAAATGTGTAGAATTTTTTTTTAGTTAATATGATATAGGTTTTGTCCTTTATTACATAAGATACATCACCATGAAAACATTTTCATGTACTGACACCATCCTAATCATTCCCTTCATCATCCTTATCATCGTTGTCACCATCATGAGAACATCATGAAGTTCGTATGAACATCATAACATCATTTTATTTAGAGAATGACACATGTATATATATATATGAATTTTCTTCATTGTTTCATATAGATCATTCTCAAGAGTAGTGTTCTTCCCTCCATCAATCGCGATCGTCAAGACGATCCACCACTGCACCACACTCCCCACGTCACAAGTATACTCATTTCTAAATTTTAAACATATAGTTTTTTCTTTTTAACTCAATTACATATCAAAGTAAAACTTATTGTATACATGTATTTAATTATTAATTGTTGTTTGTGTCCAAGAGCCCCCTGGGTTAGGTCATCTAGTGAGTGTCGCTCTGGAAGCATGGTGGCCAGTGCTTCGAAAGATGGCAAAGATCCATTGAATCCCTTAGAGCATAGTGAGGAGGTTCATGATCATCCATGTACATTAAATTCATATTTATTTATTTTTTGAATCTATTAGTATCTTTAAATTTTGTAATAGTGTTTTGTACTTTGACTAATACATTTGTTTAATCTATTTGTCAGGTGTTGATCTCGATTCTGATGTTTTTTGGGAAGATGAGATAACCAGGATCACGATAGAAGAGATCAAATCACAATGTGATTTGCTTTCCATACAAGTAAAATCCATGCGCCCTAACTATCCATTGATACTGTCGATGTCCATGATGATCGATGCCGTTAATGAGTTATTGGACATCTACCAGAAGGCAAGGCCTCTAAGTGACATATGGCATGCTTATTGCTAGAATAGGAGGGACTATGTATTGGGTCTTGAAAATTGGGAGGAAGTGAAAACCAAAAAAGGGGAAGGGTTGTCAAGGGCACTTTGTTTGACATCCCTCCTGATCACGCTGCTGGACAATCGCTCCAATTGTGCGAGTTCACATTTGAGGTAGTTTTGCCTCATATTTATGATAGGTTTATTGGAGCATGGGGAATATTCCCCCACCATGGCCAGGTCTCATTATACTTTTCTAAACATATTTATGTCAATTTTGTATTACACATACATTCGGATTACACAAGCATGCCGTCTCCTTTCTATGGCATTGGGCGGGGATGCACTTATTAGCATCCAGGGGCTTGTAGAGACTTTGTTGCTATACCATCCCCTCATTGGTTAATTCTTGTCCCTATTTGTATGCTTATATGGCCTGATGATGTATCCAAATCATCGCAACTCAGAATTGAGCACATATTTTTATGGTGGGTTCCATGCACACTCTATTGGGGAACGCTATTGTTGCCATGCATGAGGAAAGGTCCAAACCACCCCCTAGATCTATAGAGTTTGATTTAATGTGGATGGGCAACTCATATATCCGTATCCTTGATTACGAGTCTCTAGTGTCATATGCTATACATGCCAAAGACTCATAATTTTGTCTTAGGAGAGATCCAGGCCGTCATTGACACAATAGGTATATATATTTATGTACTTAATCTTTTATTATATGTCATTAAATAATCATCTTTAATATATACAATGTATCTAAAAGAATCAATTGATTAATAATGATTTGTTTTTTATTGCTCCATGTAGAGGGCCGATTTTATGGATTCACTCCATTCCTATTCTCTTTTGCTTGGCCAAGAAACCATTTCCCTGGATGATGTCCCCATGGTACATATGCTATTTCCTTCATCATAACCTTGTAAGTTACATACATGTGTATAATTGAAATTATTTTATTGTATCTTTTGTCTTGTCCCTTGCTCAAATTGTATAGGGTAGAGGCGAGGGGATTGCAAAGGAGCGGGGGATATTGTAGTCTCCTCCTGAGTTTGATCGTCAACCGTTAGTCAATGAGGTACTATAACTTATGTTCCAATGCAATATAGATTTCAAGTTGATGCTTAATTTATAATGTTTATTTCTTATTCTTTTACTGATTATATGCATGATGTCACCATACACATGCTCATGTATAATTGAGAATCGATGCTCCAGTGATGTTTAGAGATGAGTGGGAAAGGTTGATTCAGTGTCATCCTAATGAGGGCCCATCAAATCAGTATGGTCCTGGAGATGCCACACATGACGATTTGGAAAATATCACCATGGACTTGAGCGAGGTTGGTTGATACATCCACTTTAAATTTTATAAATTTCTTCTTATATATTTAAGTATATTATTTAAATCTAGAACTAACTTACAGAGTTCAAAATTTTAATTTTTGCAGTTCGAGTCTGAGGACAACATTTTCGATCACATGTCATCCCCACACTGTTAAGTTTTTCCTAAATTCACAAGCAAGATCACTGAAAGAAACACAATCACAAGATAGACAAAGATTTCCCCTGGGAAACCCTCATGGGGTAGAAAACCCAGCAAAGCTTTCCTCAATATAGATAATCAACCAATACAAGATGTAGTACCCAAGCAAGAGCTCCTTCTCCTCCTATGCAGACCTCTCTCTCTCCTATGCGCCAATCACAAGTGAGTGAATGAATGAGATAAGTGAGGAACACACCTCCTCTACTTATACTCATCTCCTAACTGACTTTTTACCCTAGTGGGGCCGACCTCTCCTAAGAGAGTCTAATAACCCCTAAATAACTAACTCAGGGCTGACCCCACATGGGAGATCTAATAACCCTAGTTACCACAATCTCTCGGAGGAATAAACATATCTGGATACATAATAAAGTCCTGTCAGAGGAATGTAACATCTCCGGAATAATAGGATACAAATATAATATTCTTAGAAGTTACAATAATACATGATACATGATATATCTATGAATCTTTGGAAGCTTTCTTCATACATCATTAGTAACTCAACAAGTTACTAGAACATCTTCAAGATCTTCAATATTGGAACATCAACATCATCAGTATTGAGTCTTCATCTTCTGTAGCACTCGAACAACTACAGCAACATCACATTTGGATCCTCATGATCATCAGCATCGTCATCTCACGATCATCAGCATCGTCATCACACGATCATCAACATCGTCATCACACGATCATCAGCATCATCATCACACGATCATCAACATCGTCATCACATGATCATCAACACCATCATCACACGATCATTAGCATCGTCATCACACATGATCCAATTACAGGATGATCAATCCTTCTCACTTTAGGACATAAGTCCAAGTATGATAAAATCCTAACACATACAGTTTGAACCAAGGGTTCTAGGATGATGCAATCCCCATCATGTACATTTTGAACCAAGGGTTCCAAGATGATGCAATCCCCATCACGTACATTTTGAACAAAGGGTTCCAGGATGATGCAATCCCCATCATGTATATTTTGAACCAAGGGTTCCGGGATAATGAAATCCTATCACGTACATTTTGAACCAAGGGTTCCGAGATGATGCAATCCCCATCATGTACATTTGAACCAAGGGTTCCAGGATGATACAATCCTATCACGTACATTTTGAACCAAGGGTTCCAGGATGATGCAATCCCCATCACATACATTTTGAACCAAGGGTTCTGGGATGATGCAATCCCCATCACGTACATTTTGAACCAAGCGTTCTGGGACGATGCAGTCCTATCACGTACATTTTGAACCAAGCGTTCAGGGACAATGCAGTCCTATCACGTACATTTTGAACCAAGCGTTCAGGGATGATGCAGTCCTATCACGTACATTTTGAACCAAGCGTTCAGGGATGATGCAGTCCTATCACGTACATTTTGAACCAAGCGTTCAGGGACGATGCAGTCCTATCATGTACATTTTGAACCAAGCGTTCAGGGATGATGCAGTCCTATCAAGTACACTTTGAACCAAGCATTCAGGGATGATGCAGTCCTATCACGTCCACTAGGGACCACACAATGACCTCAATGTCAAAACAGGTAGCCTCATCATCAACCTCATCGTTGGAACAGGTAACCTCATCAATGATACATGTATCCACATCAATACAAGTATCCTCATCACATCATCGATACAGTATCCTCATCAATACAGGTATCCTTACTATGACCTTATCATCAATATAGGAAATCTCATCATCGATACAAGTATCCACATTGATACCAGTATACAAATATCATCATCGACCATATCACTCCCCCTTTCGAGGAGGGTCCTTATGAACTACACCAAGATTATCTCGAAAATACTCAAACTTTACTCAAGACAGAGGTTTGGTCAATACATCAACAACTTGTTCGTCAGTGCCCACATACTCGAGCTTGATAGCTCCCTTTTGCACCATATCTCGTATATAGAAATATCGGATCTCTATGTGCTTCAACTTATCATAGAACACTGGATTCTCTGTCATCTTGATACAACTCTCGTTGTCACACAGGATCACATTGGGTTCCATCTCTAAGTCAAACAGTCCCGATAACAACTTCTGAAGCCATATCACTTCACAACTAGCAGAGCAAGCAACTATATATTCCGCTTCAGCTATGCTGAGAGCCACATTAGACTACTTCCTGCTAAACCACGAGATCATGGCAGATCCCAAACAATAACATCCACCCGATGTACTTTTCCTATCTGATACACTTCTAGCCCAATCAACATCTGTGTAGCCATACAATCTAAAATCATGATCTCCAAAATAATATAGACCAAAGTCTATCGTACCCTTTAGGTACCTCATCACATGCTTTATAGCTATTAGGTGAACACATCTAGGTTCTACTAGATACTGACTGAAGGTGTTCACAGCAAAGCATATATCTGGCCTAGTGTTCGTCAGATACATCAATGACCCAATAATCTGCCTGTACAAAGTTACATCCACTAAATCTGATGAGTCATCCGCTAACAACTTTAAGTTGGAATCCATGGGAGTGGCCATGGCTTTGCATTCCAACATGTCAAATCTTTTCAAGATTTCCACAGCATACTTTCCCTGGTTGAGAAATATTCCTTCTGAGTCTTGCCATACTTCTAGTCCTAGGAAGTAATGCATCAAACCGAGATCTTTCATCTCAAACTCTGTAGAGAGTTTCTTCTTGCACTCGACAATCTATTTCTCATTTCCAGTCAAAAATAGATCATCCACATATAATAACAATATGGCAGGTTCACCATCCATAACCTTGAGATAAAGGTTAGGATTAGATTTACTCTTGGTAAAGCCCAATCTTGTTAAGAAACTGTCAATTCTTCCATACCAAGCTCTAGGAGCTTGCTTCAACCCATACAAATCCTTCTTCAGTTTGCATACGTGGGTTCTTCTATCTGCAACCTCAAATCCTTGTGGTTGTTCTATGTACACTTCTTCCTCAATCACACCATTAAGGAAAGCTGTCTTTACATCCATCTGATGTAATTTCCACTTCATCATGGATGCAAGTGCCATAATGGTTCTAATGGAAGTGTACCTTGCAACTGGTGCAAATGTCTCTTCATAGTCAATTCCCTCTTTCTAAGAGAATCCTCTGGCTGCAAACCTTTCCTTATACTTTTCAATGCTACCATCCACAACATGCTTTATCTTATATATCCATTTGGAGGATACCACACTCTTGTCCTTTGGTTTGGGAACCACATCCCAAACATCATTCTTCATTATTGACTGGTACTCCTCTATCATTGCCTCTACCCACTCTTTCTTATGAACTGCCTCTTCATAACTAGTAGGTTCTTGATCCACAAGATCACATATCAAAGCCACATAGTTTGAGAATGGCTTTGGTTTCTTGCTCACTCTAGTGGAGCCTTCAGGAGCTCCATACTTTTCTGCTTCTAGTATAATATCTCTAGCCCATGATGGCTTTCTCTTTCTTGCTCACATTAAGGGGGTTCTGTTGGTTCTATCATGTCATGGTCTTCAGGTGTTTCTTCTTCGGGGGCTGGTGCAACTTCTGCAATTCTGGGAGGTGCAACTTCCTCATATACTTCTTCATAGTGGCACTTCCTAGATCTCTTGAGAGCTGCTTCTTCATCAAATGTTACATCCCTGCTAATTTCCATATGATGGAATCCTGGGATGTATATCCTGAATGCTTTGGATGTTTCACAATACCCAACAAATATTCCCTTCTTTCTAGAAGGGTCCAACTTAGTTCTATTTTCTTTTGGTATGTGAATATATACAGGGCACCCAAATATCTTGAGGTGGATTACCTCAGGTTTCTTCCCTGTGAACACTTCTTCTGGAGTCTTGAATTAAAGGGCACTACGAGATAGTCTATTCTGTACATAGAATGTTGTCCTGGTTGCTTCAACCCATAGATACATAGGTAGGTCTTGATCATGTATCATTGTCTTTACTGCTTCCATAATGGTTCTATTCTTTCTTTCTGCAACACCATTTTGTTGGGGATTGTAGGGAGTGGTTAGCTCCCTCTTGATTCCAGCTTCTTTACAAAAGGCTTCACAATATTTTGAGGTATATTCTCCACCATTATCTGTCCTGAGTATCTTGATCTTCGTTTCTGAGTGATTTTCTATCAAGGCTTCGAAATCCTTGAATTTCCCAAAGACTTCATCTTTTCCCTTTAGGAAGTATATCCAAGTCTTTCTTGAATAGTCATCAATGAATGTAAGAAAGTATTCATATCCACTTAAGGAGGTGGTGGGCATTGGTCCAAATACATCTGAATGTATCAATTCCAAAGTACTTTTAGTCTTTGTTTCACTCTTTGGAAATGGGTTCTTGATATTCTTACCTTTTGCACATCCTTTGCAGGTGCCTTCATGTTCAATCTTCAAATCTAGCAATCCTGTTACTACTTTTCTCACATAGGGCAAAGCTTTGTAGTTGATGTGAGCAAGCCTTCTATGCCATAGCTCACTTGAACTAGTGGCTTCATGAACAAGGGTAGCTTCTGGATGTCCCTTGAGCTTATATAGGCCTCCTTCCTCTTCACCAATAACAATTGCATCCTTAATTGTTTTCCCTTTGGACCACATAAGTACTTGTCCATTTATGAAAGCAACCATATATCCTTTCTTATCTAATGCTGAGATAGAAAGTAAGTTCTTCTTCAAACCTGGTACATATAAGACTTCTTTCATCTTCATGGAGGCTCCAGAATCAAGCTTGTAGCTTGCTTCACCAATTCCCTTGATGGGATATTGATAATCATATCCTAAAGAAACTTTATGTGGAGATGTCTTCTCTTCAAGTTTTGAGAGAGTTTTCTTTTGTCCTATCATGTGCTTTGAAGCACCACTATCAGTGAGCCATGTATCTTCTCCAGGTGTCACAGACCCAGAGAGTGCAGAGAATAGAACATACTCTTCTGCATCTTCTTCTTCTATTCTAGATCTTTTCTTTTGAGGCCTTTCCTCCTCTTCTTCTTCTTCACTATCATCTTCTGCTAGATGTGCTTGATGTCTTTTATGATGGAAACTCTTCTTTTTATTTGAGGGACACTCCCTAGCAATGTGTCCTATTTCGTGACAATTGTAACATTGGAATGAGGAGAAATATCTTCTTTGATTTGTTCCTCTTTTCTTCTGAAATCTTTGTGGAGGTTGAGACTCCTTGTGGTTATCCTTCTTGAATTTGGATTGACTCCTTCTTCTCTTGGTGTGGGTGGCCAATGCTTGATCATCTTCCTTGAGAAAGGCTTCTCTATTGGAAACCCTAGCTTCTTCTTGAATGCAATCCTCCCATACTACATCAAACTTCATACTTTCTTTTCTGGCACACATGGTTTGGATGAATGACTCCCAAGGTCTAGTGATACCATTTAGAGCAGTCATGACTAGTTCATCTTCATCAAAGGTATCTCTAGTAGCATCTAGTTGATCCTTGAACTGGGAAACCCTTGAGAAATAGTCTTGAATAGATTCTCCTTTATTCATCTTGGTGCTCTTCAATTGAGCTCTCAGGTTCATCTTCCTATTGATGTTCTTTCCCTCATACATTCTGGAAAGGGCATCATACATTTCCTTTGGATTATTCATGGATGCCACTTGGGGAATCAAGTGGTCTTTGATAGAATAGACAATGATTCTCTTTGCCCTAATCAGGTCCTTCTTATGCTGCTCTTTATCTTTAGCTTCTTCAGGTTCTTCCATTTCATCCTTGATATGTTGAACAAGATCATGCTCTTCAAGGATGAGACCAATCCTATATTTCCATGCCCGCAAATTCTCTATACCCTCTAGCTTGTCCTCAAGCTTAGTGCTTGGGGCCATCCTATCCAGGGGGTCACCAAAAATTGAAAATTCCAAAAATGAAAAACTGACCTTACCAGGAGATTGGCTTGACTGAGGCGAGGTTGCTGGTGTGCTTACTTTATGGAAACTTCAATTTTTCAGCCTCCAAACTTGACCAACGAATTTCAGACATGCTGTAGAAATCTGGTTCACAGTTTTCTGGTTTTCTGCACTTTTGGTCAAACTAGGGTTTGACTTTCTCAGAGTTCTACCCAACCAAAAATCTTGATCCAGGGCTCAAAACTTCAATTTTGAGGAGGGCTATCCAGCCATACATTCAGAATCCAAAAATTCTAACTTTTGCAGAAACTCTATATTTCACCGGAGGAGGAGAGAGAGGTATTTTCACCTTGTGAAAGATGTCCTATTCAGGCTAGCTCTGATACCATGTTAAGTTTTTCCTAAATTCACAAGCAAGATCACTGGAAGAAACACAATCACAAGATAGACAAAGATTTACCTTGGGAAACTCTCATGGGGTAGAAAACCCAGCAAAGCTTTCCTCAATATAGATAATCAACCAATACAAGATGTAGTACCCAAGCAAGAGCTCCTTCTCCTCCTATGCAGACCTCTATCTCTCCTATACACCAATCACAAGTGAGTGAATGAATGAGATAAGTGAGGAACACACCTCCTCTACTTATACTCATCTCCTAACTGACGTTTTATCCTAGTGGGGCCGACCTCTCCTAAGAGAGTCTAATAACCCCTAAATAACTAACTTAGGGCCAACCCCACATGGGAGATCTAATAACCCTAGTTACCATAATCTCTTGGAGGAATAAACATCTCCGGATACATAATAAAGTCCCGTTGGAGGAATGTAACATCTTCGAAATAATAGGATACAAATATAATATTCTTGGAAGTCACACTATTTCAACACACACTAGGGGCATGGTGCAGGAAGTACTAGTGGTGGGGATGACCACATGACCCATCAAGGGCCTGGTCCCCATATTAGATGACACTTGTCCACGTTGTGCACTATTTTATTGTTATGTCTACATATACACTAATGCAATTTTATAAACGTGATGGATTATTTCGTATTATATATTTTTCTTCATGGATATATGATGTCACTATGTCTATGTCGACATGAGTTATTTATATTATGTTTATGTTTATGTGTATGTGTGTACAAGTTATTTATATTTATGCACATGTGTATGTTAACTTTATCTTTTATTTATGTCAATGAGTGTATGTTATTTATGTTGATGTCATTTCTTTTTGTGATCTATATATTGTAACCTCATGTCAGAAATAGATATTGAACTATATGCTATTCTTTTAACAATAGTTGTCTCAATTAGTTCTTCCCATAGCCTTCCTTAACTATCACTCCTTTAATTTGTTCACTTGCTTCTTGTGCAATGTAAAATATTTTGTTTCTAGATTTTTGTGGAGTTTCTACATAGAGAACTTTTCCAAATGTAAAATGAAATTTATAACTATGCCTACTTAATGGTTTTTTATCATTGATTCATGAAAGTTTTCATATCTTTGTGAATGGATTTTGAATATTTATAAAGTTTACGAGATGTTATTTAATCTGATTTATGTTGGGAATCACCACCAACACAATCAACACAATGTTTTCTTAGTATTCTAGATAAATTCACAATATGTGCTCAAAGACACAAAATGATCACTATATGTCTCAAATAATACAATCAAAGTTATTTGAATCTCTATATATACTCAAGAAACAAAGAAGAAACTCAAAATGAAATATCAAATTAAAATAATATTGCAATATGGAATATCGACTCAGAAAAACACTAGGGTTGTTTCCGTAACTTATGATAGAATCATATCCATTTGCAATGATACTAATCGAGTCATGGCTCTTGTTTAATTTATCCACCCCATACGTGTTTATGGTTATCCCCATAGTTAACTTGATAATGTTTTTTTTGGTCTCATATTAGGGTGTTAAGGTTGATCCTCTACCTTTCCTTTTAATTTTTATTTTTGTTATAAAAAATATCGTAAATTTACATTTGATATATTTTTTATTAATAGCAAGTGGATTTTTTTTAAATTTATTTATTTTTCTTAAATAAAAATGAATAGAATTTACATTGATATGTAAAAAGTTTGTATTAATATATAAAAAGTTGGTGCCTCCAATAAAAATATACAAAATAATTAAGATATTTTATGAAGGGATTTACAATTTTCAATTCCATAAAAAAACAATTTGAACTCATAAATATTTCTTTATTTAAGAGGTCATCTAAAAATTTGTTTCAATGATAAGTCGCGACCATCCTCCTCTCCTTGTAAAATGTTGATAAGTTGTGACCATCCTCCTCTCATAAAATGTTTCTCATCATAATGGAGGATCACACATATTAAATTTCCAAGTGACATATAGATTCTCATTGTAATTATGTCAATTATATAACAAGATTCTATGATTATATTATCTATCCATTAGCATGACTATGAGCCTAAGCAAGATTAAATTATGAAGTCAAATATTATTATGGAAAGGAACATAATATATATTGATAGCCTAATATACATATTAGAAGAAGAATTTAAATATTTAAAGTATGCTAGCCTTGATAAACTTGTGGAATAAAAGGACAAAGTTACTCCATGATAGGGAAGATTGTCTCAAGAAGGACAAGAATATTAATGACAATACTATATTGGGATTGTTCAATATAAGATATATTGCACGAAAAGAGAAAATATATTATTCCAAGACAATATACTATTAGAATGGAGAACCATACCATTAGATAATAATAACTCATGGAAAATATATCATTATACATTCTTAATATTAGGGTTGCTAGTTAAAAAATAAACTAAGTTAAGCTATTTAAATGATTGTTATTAGTTGACGTACTTGGTAGAAACCCTAGCAGTTGGGGTTGCTTGCAATCGAAACATGATTTCATGTTATCTTTCTCTAATAAGTGTCTCTCCAGGAGATTGATGGAAGGGGGGATCGATAAGAGAAAGGTGAAAGGAATGAAGTGAATCTATGTTGGGAAGGGAAAATATGGTGTAGTTTGGAATGGAGAAGTCCAATGATAATTGGATCAAATGTATCTCTCAGGTAATGTAAATAAGTCTATCATCAACTGATATCCTTTTGTTTTAGTTGGATAGATTGCACATAGTGGGATAGGCTTCTCAATGGGGAACCAACCCGTATATTTATATTATTTAGATTATTGAGAGAGGGGATCGGTCCCTCGATGGAGAGTGGATATCCAATCCATACACTGAGTTATATAGCCTGGTTTGTAAGTAGACAATGTACAAAAGAGAGCGGTGTCACGATGAGAAATCATACTCCACCTATTTAACTGTTGCACTCATCTTTGCATATGTTAGGGAGCAATTTAAGTTGAGTACTTTTTATTTGTTTTGTTGTTAATGTCTATTTTTTGTTTACAAGTATAAATAATCATTGACAAGTGATGATATTGTTATTAACAATTGGTTTGTAGTTATCTAATATTCAAAATAAACATGAGAATGTATAGATTATATTTTCCAGTGATATCAATGATGCTTGATCATGTTGTTACACCTGAATCTCGTCACCATGAGTCCTGTGTCAACTTCATGCCTCAATCCCTGAATTTTCCCTGACCAATAACACCCAGAGTAAGTTGTTGACCCTTGTGTCCACATTTTCTAGTTGCACTGGCGCAGGTTATCTTCCAGCAACAGGCGCTAGAACATGTCGGGTGCATAATGTCACTTGGCAGGATATGCATGTGGCTCAGGTTTCCCTCATGCAGCCTTCGCTACCCCCTTCCTGGCGCCAGTTTCCTTCATGCAGGGTGCTCCAGTGTTGGTTAAATTGGATAAACAAGAGTTTCGAGCGACTTCTTCAAGCATGGTGAGGTGAAAGTCTATCCCTAATTGATAGGTGAGTTGTCCTTCGGTTCCCTAACCTCAAGGGAGGATCCCTTAGACTTCTCCCATTAGTCCTCAACCTACTCTATCCATTTGGTCTTATAAATTTGAAGCTCCTCCCCATTGGAAAGAGAGGAAGGTCTATAGCACTCTCATGCTGGTGGAATTATTTGGGTGATCCTTGTTCATATTTGGGTCTTACTTCATCCTTGGAGGCTTGGTTTGGCTTGTTGGAAGGAAGCTTGTGACGTTAAGGCATAGGTTGTAATGTTCTCTCTTATTGTACTCTCCTTTATTACAATTAATACAATCTCTTCCCATATACATTATTGTGTTGTTAATGTTTAGAGATTACTTTCTTAACTATTAGCTTAGATCAATCATATGCGATATATGCTTTTACTATTTATTTGTGTCTACTCATTCAACAGGGCTTTGCAACTGCATATCTGAAGGTTCTGGAGTGTTGGATCAAGCAAGGAGAAAAGGGAATTGCGAATCTCGGTAAGAGATCTACTTATTACTTTGCACTTCTATTGATCTAGGGAAGTTGATTATATTCTGTACTTATTTGTTCTAGATCCAGTTGGACTAGGGATATCTGGCCTTTAAGTCCGCTTAGGTAGATTGCCCGAAAACAAATTTGGTGACCATATTGGGGAGTATTTTAGCTTTGATTTCAGTTTGAGTGTGATTCCGTTGATTTCATAGTGATCCATTTCTTAGCCTCTTGAACCCCTCCCACCATAAGATCATGTCATTAGAGAGTCTGTCGTCTTTCCCTGGTTCTCTTAGGATCAATATCAGGCCATTTGTTTTTTATTTTTTGGAGATATTTTGATTTTTGCTATTTATTATTCTCCTAACGCACCTGGGATGTGCATCCCGTGCGCCACTGCCTATATGGCGCTTGTTCTTTGTGTGCAATCTGCACCATAAGCGCTATTTCCTTTCATACAGACTGTGCCATTGGTGCCTTGCCCTTGTAGAAAGAGTGCACCAGGTGCTCTGCAGTATACTGACAGAGTGCGCCATCCCTTTGAGCTTGGTGTTTGGTATAAAATCCTCTCCAAATTTTGTTTTTTCATCTAATTTACAAACCTCTGTGTACTGCATCTTCTAGTCATAGACTTGTTACTCAGTTTGCTTGTGTTTGGATTTGTTTTGTTGATTTTTGGGTTCCATTTGGTCAAGTGAGAGATTCAGTGGTGGCGGGCAATTTCAATTCCCCACGTTCATCTGTTCAATCTTGTATTCCCTGATCACCTTACTAGATCTATTCAGTGTGTTAGATCTGATTCCAAACCCTTCCAACACTTATTCATTTAGTTTTGGTTGCATTTGATCGATTTTGAGTGATTTGAGTGTCTTTGGATTCAATCGGGTGCTTGTCATTTTTCTTTGAGAGTTTCTGAGTGATTGGAGTGCTACGATCAGTCTCTTGTTTTCTGCTATTACATTTGAAAAGCATCATTATTATCTAATTTTGTCTTGATATACGCATTGGAAAATTGAAAGTGCTTCATTTTTTCTATTTTCAAGATCGTGTGGAAATTGTTATAGAATTGTTTCGTGCTTTGGAATTCATTATTGAACAATCTTTGAGAAGTTTGAAAAGGAAATTGGTTGATTATATTTTTCTTATTTATGAGTCTTTCATCTCTTTGAAAAAATCAAGTGAATTCAAGCTCTTGCAAAGTATTTCAAATTTGAAACATTCTATGCACTTTTGGTCTTTTTGTGCATTTTAGCTCATCATTGTGGAAATTGAGAGTTAGTGCATTCTAAGCAGAAATCCTCCTTTTCATCATTACTTAGATTCATTCTAGATTGAAAAGATAAAAAAGAAGAAAAGTTTTGATTTGGTGTGTTGTTATTTTTTTGTTTTGTTGAAAAAAAAACGAAAAAGAGTGCTTTCAATCATCTTTGGTAGATTTTTGAAGTTTTTGGGATTTCTTTCTTTTTTTGAGACCATTGGAAAAAGAGATTTCTCCTTACCTTAGACAGACTTCATCAAAAGAAAAAGGAAATGTGCACCTTCATGTAGCTAGGGTTGCATTATTTTTAAATTCCTGTCTACACCTCATGCATTCACCTAACTGCATAAGATAAAATTAATCAGTAGTGCTAGGATAAATTTACTAGTAACTTGTGTGATAAGTTAGTGACGTGTTCTGGCATCATAAACCATGGCAGCTTTCATTATCTGCCTGCAATGCATCTTGGGGGTCTACAATTCTTCCACGTACCAACCGGTATATCAAAGGCTCTTTCACGTACCCTTGGGTAGATTGAAAGGCACTTCACATACTCGATAGTATATCAGAAGGCACTTGTCGTACGTTTGTGCATTAGACAACACCGCTACGTATTTGTGCTCCCACGTACCTTGATTATATCGGGAGACTCTCCTAGGATTCCTGAAACAAACCGAGTTAACCATTTGGCCGTCTTGGAAGAGCAATACACCGAGAAAAATACTCGGGGAGCTACTATGCACATGCTTCTAGGTAGTCGGGTTATATGGTTACTGGTCTAAAAAATTGGGCCGAGTATAACTGTTGTACCCTAGAGTATATCATGAGTTGCGAAGCCTTGAAAATCCTATGAGGTTCCAGACTTTTGAATCCACACCTGTCACAGAAGTTTGCTTGTGGCCTTAGTTTGTGTAGATTTTGGACTTCTTTTCTTTTTGTATAGAAGACACTTGGGATAAATTATGCTTCAGTCATTCTGGATGAACAACCTTTGAGATGGTCCCGTAGAATTTTAAACTTGCCACCTGAATATCCCCTTAATCAGGAGGTACGTTCAAGGGAAAACATGGATCAACTAATTACCATCATGTCACTTGAAGAAGAAAAATCCACCATGGATTCGGGAGTGAAATTTTCACTCCCCTTGAGTCCACCAATCACTGATCTTCCAAGGTTTGTGACCATGGAACCGTCTACTTCAAAAGACACATCTTTCCACCATTTGATGGAAGGAGAGACTAGGGCTATAGAATGGTACAATCAACCCTAGGATGACCCTGTATCCACAGCTTTTGGTCCATCTGCATCTTTTTTGGAAAACACTCTAGGGAAACAATGGGACCACTTTGCTTCATGTTTGTTGGCTTTCTCCCCCCCCCTCATTGGATTCTCAATAATGAGATATTGGCTCTAGTCTATGAGCACATCGCTCAATTATGCCAGTTTGGCGATTCACTTCAGCGCCAGAGTCTCTCACGAAGAAGAGACACCTTGGAAGTGCCCATATATCAACATACCTCAATTCGTTCTCTATATTTCACTTCACCGGAAACACCTATACATAACGTGACCACTTATGAACCTGGTCAACCCTCGTTTCCTGCGAGTACACCTCTTAATCAGGAGACTAGGTCCATACCCCAGCTGACTCAAAACATTGAAGGGAAATTTTCAAACACCCCCATACTACTACTGGAACGCTACCCCCCCTCCCCCACCCCGAAATTCGAGGAGAGGATACTCTTTACCTCTTAATTTTATCACGAGTAGTTTTCCTCCATTAGTAAGTAACCATCAACTTATTGCGAGTCAACCATCAAAAAGTGGTCAAAACATCGTTACTGGGGGGAAACCCCTATTCGCTAGCCATAACATGAGTGGAGGGCTTCCAACTGGTCATTCTATTGGCGACTCCTTACCAGTTGTGGGACCTACCATAGGATTACATCATGGTGGGGGACCATCCAACCTAACTCAATCACTATGGAGTCATACGTATCCAAGTAATTTCAACCCTGCATCGAGAAAATACCATCCGCAGAACATTATTCCCAGGGTACCTTATCCCAGAAACTCAAACACTCCATGAGGACATCACAATGTTATGCCAATTGGACCCCCACCAACCTTTCCTCACGTCCAACCATAACCACCACTGTTTGGTCCACCTCCACCTCCTTCCGGAGGTGGCGGACCCCCACCTCATTCCGGAGGGGCAGACCTCCACCTTCTGATGGAGGCCCACCTCATTCTGGCGGTGGTGGCCCACCCTAATCTGGCGGAGGAGGCAGAGGCCCACCCCCTTCCGGCAGTAGAGGACCCCCACCTTCCGGCGGAGGCCCACCTTATTATGGAGACGGTAGACCACCTTATTGCGGCGGTGAAGGACCCCCACCTTCTGGCGGAGGCCCGCCCTATTTCGGCAGAGGAGGAAGAGGACCCCCTTATTCCGGCGGTGGTGGATGAACCCCACCTTTTGTCGGAGGTCTTCCCTATTCTAGCGGAGGAGGCGGAGGACCCCCTTTTTCCGGTGGCGGTGGAGGACTCCTAGCTTTCGGCAGGGGGCCCACCTTATTCTGGCAGTGGAGGACTCCCACCTTCTGGTGGTGGACCAACCTATTATGGCGACAAACCACCATCAGGTCCACCACCCAACCCAGGTGGTCCGCCCCCTTATAACCAATTCCCTATAGGAGTACCTTACAATCAATCGATTCAAGGTCCTACTAGTACACAAATGCCATATCAATACTACCAGTATCCGTAGCCAAACCAACAACTTCCATTTCTGGCTACTTTAGATATGCCAAACATGTCTTGTTTGACCAACGAACCCATCCAACATGGTTATAATTGGCCACCCATTCCAGTTAAGTTACCTTCTGATATTCCAAAGTTTGATGGCCAACCTGGTGAAGACCTGAAGAACCATGTGATGACATACAATGTATGGTGCTCATCCAATTCCTTGATGGATGATTCAATCTGTCTGAGATTATTTCAAAGGACCCTCATCGGTACAGCTTCCAAGTGGTAAATTGAACTACCACTGCACTCGTTTCCTAACTTTCATTCTTTAGCTATGTCATTCCTGACTCATTTCCAGTCACCCATCCACTATGAAACTGGTACGGACCTACTTACTTCTCTCCGCTAGACCACCACAACTCATATATCCTATCATATCCATGAGTGGCGGAGGATACGACGTCTCATTAAAGCTCCCATTCTAGACCAATTATTAGCTGATTGGTTTACGGAGTCTCTTTTACCCACCATATCTAGAGATGTAGCTATGGGTGGGGATGTCACCGAGGAACAAGCTATCGCTCATTCCCACTACTTAGACCCTGTAGTGGACTTTAGGAATGTGTACCTATTTGAGGTATATATACCAGAAGTATACTTTCATTATCAACTAGAGAGCGTACAAACTTAAGAGGTACCCGGCACTGTATGTGCACTATGCGGTGATCTTTGTCGTTCTAAGTGTCCTATGTATTCTAAAGGATAATCTAATAAAACAGGAAATATTGTTCTAGGAAAAATGGAAAGCATAAAATGAAAGCATGTAAATCTATTTTATCGAAACAGGAAATGAAGCATGTAAATCCTATCTTATCAAAGCAGGAAATGAAAGTAAATCTATTTTATCAAAATAGGAAATAAAAGCATGTAAATCTATTCTATTAATGGAGGAAAGGAAAGCACGTAAGAGATTAACCTAAGGAACATAAACCTAATCCGAAAGGATCAAATATCCATTTAACTGTAATCACGAATTATCATTTTCAAAGTATAACAATATAGATATGATCTCATTCGAAACTGTTGTATTAAAAAGTGGACATGAAGGTCTAAAAGTTGCTCATGTGGATGATAGATACAGGACTGTAGATAGTGTATTTCGGAACTACAGATAGAATAACGCTCATGCTGAAACCAAAATATGATAATTGAAGGGAATGCTGAAATTAATCCACACACGATTATACTAGAAATCAATAACTGAATGTATGAAAAATACCTGAAATAAAATGCAGAACTCCTGAGCTACGTATTGAGGGGGCCCTCCCCAACACGTATCACAGGAGGAAGGGAAACTTATGGACTCACTATATTAGAAAAACACTGAAGATTCATTATAAAATCATAAATCCATCATGGTTTGTATAACTGTAAAACTAAAATGCCTGAGCTGCGAAAATGCTAAAAGATTGTTTTTCCAAAATATGTCGTAGACCCCCTGCTACTCAAGTGTCTCTATTTATTACATCTTCTATCCTAGTTTTTCATTGGAAACCGTGGTCTAAAATTTAGGGGATTATCCCCTTCAAATCAGGGAAAACAAGAGTGCTGCATCTCTAGTGACCCACGTGGTCGTCAATCAGGAGCTTGGCACTGCCACTATCCCTGTTATCCCTGAGCTATGCCCACACATTGTTTGATCGTATGATTAGTTTAAATAAAATATGCTAAAACATAAGAAAGAATAATAACTAAATCGTTTAATCTCATTATTAATTAAATTTCCTGCTCCCCTACATAAAGGAGTGCTTTCTGATCATTCCATTGCTAAGGTGTGGCATAATGTAGTCTAAGGAATACCTATATCAGGGACTCATCATCTCCCCCATACTTAAAGGTGTTTTCCATCCTTGGGTGACTCATCCTGTTCCAAAATGGCCTCTACGATATCCCATTTAACAACTCTAGGAGTCCCTTCCTGTCTGTAATAGCCTTGGCTCTGTTCTTATTTGGCCCAGCCCATTCTCTCTTCATCCTCATCAATGTGTTCCTTAATAACAAGATGAAGAAAGAAAGGCGGGCTTAACTTCATTCCTATACATTCAAGTTGATTCTTTACCAAGGACTCCCTGTACAGATTTGTCGTAGTTAGTGAAACCTTCAGCGTGTGGGGGGAGTGAGGTTCTCTTTTCTTCAAGTCCTTTGAAATTCTTTTCCACCGATCACTGATAGCTTCCTGTACTTCATTGAATGTGCACTGGGTTGTGTTGTCGAAGTGTGCGATTTCTTCTTGCTGCTTCTTGAGAAGGATTGGGATCAAATCCTCATCAGAAGTTATAGCAGAGTGATCATGAACCATCTTTTCTAGGTGTGTGGCTTCAACCCTTATCCATAGCGAATTTTGCCATTCCTCCACTTGGTATAGGTGAACATCCTGGGACCTTTCCACTTCGTGATTCATCCAAGAGCATAATTCCCTGAGTTGAAAGTCACCCATGTAGGGGTTTGGTGACCAATTCAGCGAGCTAGGTACAACTAGATTGTGAAGGAAGAATTCACACAATTGGTCCTTTTCTAGCTTAGTGCTTTCTAGGGAAGTATCTACGAACTGCTTAGGAGTTATTACATCCAAGGGTAAACCCCGATTCAGCCTTTGCAACCAGAACCGACACTATTTTTCCCTTAGATAGACAACGTAGACTCGGGATGGAGGCCTGTACACCAGTATTTATTCATATATTTTGGCAGTGGTGGCTAGGGTGTCCTCAAGGTGTAGGTTTTGTTGATCTTTCTAGGCCAATTCCTTTTGTGCTTGGTTTAATTTTTCTTCCAATGCTAGGTTCTGCTACTCCATCTATTTTAGTTGGCCCGCGTGCTGAATTTTTAGGATTTGGGTCTTTTTGTTCATGAATGATGGCGCAGTTAGTGACACAGCCTAGATTTTGTGGAATCGTGCCTCAATTTTCAAGGCGGCCAGCTCCTCACTAACCTTTTCCAGCTTAGACAATGCTTTGGCCAGTTGATCATCTTTTCTGGTTTTTATTTCTTCATTTTCAAAGGTCCGTGGTGGTGTGATTTATTCTACAGGTGTAGAAGGATTTCCTTTTTCTGCCCCATCATCATCAGAGTCTGATAGGTGTTGTGGTATGGGGATGGTTTCTTTTTCTTTGATCTTATCCTCCCTGAACTGTGGTTTCTGCCTCATCCTTCTGCTATGTCGCCTCAACCCTTGCGTGCTAGCAGATTCCCTTGTGGTTCTCTGGCGGGAGTGTTTTATCTTGACAAGGGTCTCAGCTGTTGATGTATATGTAACTTCGGAATGTATTTCATCTATGTATTTTATATATATTTATTGTACCCTTATTACAGATGTGTTATTCCTCTATAAGGAAGTGTCGTCATGTGAATTGACAAGTGTCACAAGTGTGTGAACTTGCCGATGGGTTATTAGACCACCATGTGTGGGGTTGGCCCTGAAATATATATATTATAATGTGGATGTACCTAGCTAGACAAGTCGGCCCCATAAGGTCAATGGGCAAACAAGTTAGTATAAATAGAGATCAGGTGATCTCTATTTAGATCATTCGAAAAAGTATCTCTCTCTCAGTCAGAAAGTGGCGCACTAGTGAGGAGGAGGATCATCTTCTACTAGGAGACTATCTCAGTGTATTTTGGTTGTACTTTGGTTGAGCCATTGCTCTCTCTATCTCTGAGCAAGTTGTGGGGTTTTTCACCTTAGGGTTTTCCCCACGGCAACTCTGTGTCTCTTGTCTCTCATGCTTTTGATTCCTGTGATGCTTGTCATGCTTATTGTGATTGTTATGCATTGATATACTGTATATGTTATTCTCTCAGTGAAGATCCTAGAGTATTGTGAATTAATGCTCAAAATTTAACATGGTATCAGAGCCAACCTGAGAAGAAGACATTTTGCAATGACGGAAACTTGAGTTTCTTGTTTATTGGGTTTCTCTCCGCAGATTTTAGAAAAGCAGTATAGTAGATTGACTCTACTCATCAAGGATCATCTATCTATCCAATCAGAATTCAATTCCGAGCATTTTCATATTTGGCCCTAAAAATTAGGGTTTCCACAAAATAGGAATTTCTAAAATCTGAAGACATAGCTGGAAGCTCCTTGCAAAAATCGAAGTTTAGAGATTTGGATCGAGATTTTTGGCTGAGTAGATCTCCGGGAAACTCAAACCCTAATTCAGGGCTCTCCCTAATGAACCCGGGAGGACAAAAAGGCAAATTTGAAGGGTAAAACTTTGCTGATCTCAAATTCTAAATGCACCAGGATGATCAGCTCATCAAAGCACATCTTTCTATCCTTTCAGAAAATTGAAATTCACATTTTGAATTTTTAGGGTTTTTCCAACAAACCCTAATCCGGAACCAGATCTAGTTTTCAGCATTTCAAGTGGTAAGACCTAAATCTTTTCTATTTCCATTTGAGGTACTCTTTAAGATGTCTCACCACACCAAGCCTGAGGATAAGCTTGAAGGGGATGATAAATTCCGAGCTTGGAAGTATAGCATTGGGTTAATCCTGGAAGAGAATGAGTTGGACTCATATATAAAATAAGACATCCCTATCCCAGAGGATGAAGAGGCCAAGGTATTGCATAAGAAGAACTTGGTCAAGGAAAAGAGACTCATTGATGATTCTATCAAAGATCATCTCATACCCCATGTGTCTTCTCTAAAGACACCCAAGGAGATGTTTGACTCCTTGACCAAGCTATTTGAAGGGAAGAACATAAATCGGAAGATGACTCTGCGGAATCAATTGAAAGGGGTCAAGATGTTGAATGGAGAAACCATTCAATCTTACTTCTCCAAGGTCTCTCAGATCAAGGAGCAACTTGAAGCTGTGGATGAAGTAGTGGACAATGGTGAAGTTGTTATGACCACTCTGAATGGCCTACCTAGGTCATGGGACTCCTTTATTCAAGGAATCTGTGCAAGAAAGAAATTGATCTCTATCAATAAACTATGGGAGGAATGCTCTCAAGAAGAAGCTAGGATTGTAGCTTGTGAGGAAAAGATGGAAGGTGAAGATCAAGCTCTCGCAACTCATACCAAAAGAAGCAAGCCCAAGAAGGATCACTCTCGCTACAAAAGATCCTATCAAAAGAATAAGAAGGATCTAAGATGCTTCACATGCAATGAGAAGGGTCACTTTGCTTCAGATTGTCCCAAGAACAAAATGGATAATAACAACAACTTTAGCAAGAAGAAGAAGGGCAACAAAAGAAAGTTCCATGCTTATGCTGTCGAGGATGATGAACCTCCAAAGAAGAAGGCTAGGGCAGAAAGTAGTGATGATGACTCATCAAGTGAGGAAGAGTATGTTCTAATTTATGCTCTCACAGGTACTATCTCCCATGGTTGTAATGATTGGTTGATTGATAGCGGGGCTTCCAAACACATTACTGGGTTTAAGGAATCTTTTGTGAATCTATCTGAACATGAATCACCCCATAAGGTGAAACTTGGGGATGATTATCAATACCCAATCAAAGGAAGTGGTGAAGCCTCCTACAACCTAGATTCTGGAAAATTTTTGAAGATGAAAGAAGTCCTTTATGTACCTGGGCTCAAGAAGAACTTACTCTCCATCTCTGCATTGGATGCAAAAGGTATGAGGGTTGCATTTGTGGATGGCCAAGTCCTAATGTGGCCAAAGGGAAAGACCATAGATGATGCAGTAGTGATTGGAGAGAAAGAGGGAGGATTGTATAAATTGAAGGGACAACCTGGACATGCCATGGTACATGAATCCATGGAGCCAAGTGAAATTTGGCATAGAATAGTTGCTCATATGCACTATAGGGCACTTCCAATTGCAAGCAAGGCTGTAGAAGGTCTTCCTGAAATCAAGACCAAACATGAAGGTGTTTGCAAAGGATGTGCAAAAGGTAAGAACATTAAGAAGGCTTTCCCAAGATATCCTGGAAATCAAGGTCAAAGATATCCTGGAAATCATCCAGTCAGATGTATGTGGTCCTATGTCATCCATTTCTCTTAGTGGGTATGTTTACTATGTCTCATTTATGGATGACTTCTCCAGGAAGACTTGGGTATACTTCTTGAAGAACAAAGATGAGGTGTTTGATAAGTTCAAGGGTTCAAAACCTTGATGGAGAATCAAACTGACAAGAAGATCAAAACATTCAGATCCGACAATGGTGGAGAATTCACCTCAGGTGACTTCAAGAAGCTTCGTAGTGATTCAGGGATTAAGAGGGAGTTGACTGCTCCTTATAATCCTCAACAACATGGAGTTGCAGAAAGGAAGAATAGAACTATCATGGAAGCAGCAAGGGCAATGCTGCATGACCAGGATCTACCTATGCATCTATGGGTAGAAGCAGCTAGAACAGCTGTATATATGCAGAACAGAACACCCCACAAGATATTGGACAACAAGACACCAGAAGAGGTCTTTTCTGGTAAGAAACCTGAAGTCAACCATCTCAAAATATTTGGTTGTCCAATATACACTCATGTCCCAAACGAAAAGAGGACTAAACTAGATCCTTCAGGAAAGAAGGGTATCTTTGTGGGTTATAGAAAGCTCGAAGGCTTACAGAATATACTTTCCAGGGTTCAAGAAGATTGATGTCAGCAGGGATGTAACATTTGATGAAAACTCAGCATTCATCAAATCAAGGAAGGCACCTATCGAAGTTTATGAAGAACCTAAGGAAACTAGATTTCAAGACACTACCATGACTGAAGCAGTTCCAAAAGTTGTTCGTGAGTTTGAAGATCCACAAGAACCTGTAGATCCACCCCATGAGGATAACTCTCATAAGAGGAAACCTGCATGGGCTAGAGAGCTCATTCAAGATGCAGAAATATTTGGCATTCCAGAAGAAGAACACAGAGCAAAGAAGAGAACCAGATCACATACCAGCTATGTTGCTTTACTCTGTGACATTATGAACAAAGAACCTTCCAGTTATGAAGAAGCAACGGAAAAGAAAGAATGGAAGGATGCCATGGTTGAGGAATACCAATCAATAATAAAGAATGATGTTTGGGATGTTGTCCTAAGACCTAAAGAAAAGTCTGTTGTGACTTCCAAATGGATCTACAAAATCAAGCATGCTGCAGATGGCAGTGTAGAGAAATACAAGTCAAGATTTGTAGCTCGTGGCTTCTCTCAGAAAGAGGGAATAGATTATGAAGAAATTTGTGCACCTGTAGCCAGGTATACTTCCATCAGAACAGTACTTGCCCTGGATGCAGCAATGAAATGGAAAATACACCAGATGGATGTCAAGACTGCTTTCTTGAATGGTGTAGTTGAAGAGGAAGTATATGTGGACCAGCCACTTGGTTTTGAAATACATGACAGGAAGTCATATGTGTGCAGATTGAAGAAAGACTTGTATGGCTTGAAACAAGCTCCCAGAACCTGGTATGGTAGGATGGATAGTTTCCTCTCTAGTTTGGGCTGTACCAAGAGTAAAGCGGATTCCAACCTCTACTACAAGGTTGAGGAAGGGAATCCTGTGATTCTACTCTTGTATGTGGATGACTTATTTGTAACAGGAGATGACAGAATGATTGCAGATACTAAGAGGAAGCTTGCTGCCGAGTTCGATATGAAAGACTTGGGAATGATGCATTATTTCCTAGGTGTGGAAGTGTGGCAGAGTGCAGGTGGGATCTTCCTTGGTCAAGGGAAGTACACAGTAGAAATCCTGAAGAGATTCGGGATGATGGACTGTAAGGCCATGGCCACACCTATGGCATCGAATATGAAGCTTCTATGTGATGCTTCATCTGAGCTGGTTGATGTATCTATGTATCGTCAAATGATTGGGTCCTTGATGTACCTGACGAACATGAGACTGGATATTTGCTTTGTTGTGAACACATTGAGCCAGTTCTTGATGGATCTGAGGAGTGTTCACCTGGTTGCTGTAAAGCATGTTCTGAGATACCTGAAGGGTACAGTGAATTACAGGCTCAAGTATGAGGCGAATCAAAAGTTTAACCACGTTATGTTGATTCAGATTGGGCTGGCAGTGTTGCAGATAGGAAGAGCACATCTGGGTGCTGCTTCAGTATGGGATCAGGTGTGATCTCTTGGTTTAGTAGGAAGCAGTCCTGCGTAGCATTGAGTATAGTTGAGGCAGAGTATGTTGCAGCCTATTCAGCTAGTTGTGAGGCAGTATGGCTACGGAAGCTACTGTCTGAGTTATTTGATCTCCCGTTGGATGCTACTGGTATCTTCTGTGATAACCAGAGTTGTGTGAAGTTGTCTGAGAACCCAGTGTTTCATGACAGGACGAAACACATAGAGATCAAATATCACTATATGAGGGATATGGTGCAAAGACGAGCCATGAAGCTCCTGTACGTTGCGATGGACGAGCATATTGCAGATGTGCTGACGAAGCCACTAGCCAGGGTGAAGTTCGAGTACTTCAGGGAGAGGCTTCGTGTTCTTCAGATTGATGACACTTCGAGGAAGAAGTGATGGACACATTTTCTAAAGCCATTCCAAGCATGTTGAAAGGAGGATCCTTCACATGGCTGTGGATGTAAGCGCTGGATGATGAGCATCGGGATGATGTTTTGGTTTCTGCTTTGTATGATCAGTTGGATCATTTTTATATGTATGAATGTATGCATCATGTTGGATGCTGGATATGATCAGTTGGATCATTTTTATATGTATGAATGTATGCATCATGTTGGATGCTGGATATGATCAGTTGGATCATTTATATGTATGTACGCATCATGTTGGATGCTGGATATGATCAGTTGGATCATTTATATGTATGTACACATCATGTTGGATGCTGGATATGATCAGTTGGATCATTTATATGTATGTACGCATCATGTTGGATGCTGGATATGATCAGTTGGATCATTTATATGTATGTACGCATCATGTTGGATGCTGGATATGATCGGTTGGATCATGTGTATGTATTTTTGTATATGCATCATGTTGGATGCTTGGACCATGTATCTATATATGTATCAAGTGGATACATTGTATGATCAGGTGGATCATGTATGGTGATATGTATCATGTATTTGTATTTGTATTAGGTCGATACATTGTATGATCAGGTGGATCATGTATGATGATATGTATTAGGTAGATACTTGGTATGCATCAGGTAGATGCATTGTATGATCAGGATGATCATGGATGACGAGCTTCAGGATGTTGCTCCAGATGACATGTAGCAGGATGTTGCAGTGATGATGATCAGGATGATCATGTGTACATCAGGATGATGTATGGTGAGTATCGGGTTGATACTCTATGGCCGTGGATCAGGTTGTGTATATGAGCATATAATTTGGCCCTGGGAGATTTGCAGATAGTCTTTTGAGGTTTTTCCTATGGCATATAATTTGGCCCTGGGAGATTTGCAGATAGTCTTTTGAGGTTTTTCCTATGGCATATAATTTGGCCCTGGTATATCTAGAAAATGATCTTTCGAGGTTTTGCTCTGGGAGGACATATAATTTGGCCCTGGGAGATCTGCAAATAGTCTTTCGAGGTTTTGCTTATGGCATATAATCTAGCCCTGGGATATTTGGCAGATGCTCTTTCGAGGTTTTGTCCTATGGCATATAATATGTCCTTGAGAGATCTGATAGGTTGGGCTGTGTGCCCGTAATAAGTCCTGGGATGGTCTTGCGAGGTTTTTCCATGACCACATATAATTTGTCCCTGGGAGATCCTATAGGAAGAGCTATGTGCTCGTAACATCCTGGGATGCTCTTGCGAGGTTTTGTGGTGACCACATATAATCTGTCCCTGGGAGATCCTATAGGTAGAGCTGTGTGCTCGTAACAGCCTGGGATGCTCTTGCGAGGTTTTGTGGTGAGGTCACATATAATATGGCCCTGGGAGATCCTATAGGTAGAGCCGTGTGCTCGTAACAGCCTGGGATGCTCTTTCGAGGTTTTGTGACGCACATAATAAGTCCTGAGGATTCCACAGTATGGCCAGTGATGACGAAGACCGCAGGTGGTGGGCCTACATCCAGTATGAAAAAGGACTGGCTCTGTAGAACTTCCTATGACGAGTAGAGTCAGAGATTGGTTGAGATAGCAGCAGCAGTGACGATGACGATGACGATGATCCCGAGAAGAAGACTTGTCTAGCAGATCTGTGTCGAGAAATACCTTCCTAGTTAAGAGGGAGTGTTGATGTATATGTAACTTCGGAATGTATTTCATCTATGTATTTTATATATATTTATTGTATCCTTATTAGAGATGTGTTATTCCTCTATAAGGAAGTGTCATCATGTGGATTGACAAGTGTCACAAGTGTGTGTACTTGCCGATGGGATATTAGACCACCATGTGTGGGGTTGGCCTTGAAATATATATATTATAATGTGGATGTACCTAACTAGACAAGTCGACCCCATAAGGTCACTGGGCAAATAGGTTAGTATAAATAGAGATCAGGTGATCTCTATTTAGATCATTCGAAAAAGTATCTCTCTCCCACTCAGAAAGTGGTGCACTAGTGAGGAGGAGGATCATCTGCTACCAGGAGACTATCTCAGCGTATTTTGGTTGAGCCATTGCTCTCTCTATCTCTGAGGAAGTTGTGGGGTTTTTCACCTTAGGGTTTTCCACACAGAAACTCTGTGTCTCTTGTCTCTCATGCTTTTGATTCTTGTGATGCTTGTGATGCTTATTGTGATTGTTATGCATTGATATACTGTATATGTTATTCTCTCAGTGAAGATCCTAGAGTATTGTGAATTAATGCTCAAAATTTAACATCAGCCACCACCTCATTATCGTTGTCTAAGTCAAATTTTCTTTTGAATCCTGACTTAGTGGTCGTTTTTTCCTCCTTCTACTCCGAGACTAGGGTTACACCCACACTTGGTGTGCCCTTCATCCCCTGGACATCTTCAGCTGAGATAAGGACAAACTCTTCCCATGAGAATTCAAGGACTTTGATCTTCAATTCCTCACAGATGATTAGCTTCATTAATACGTGATGAGCAAACACATCGAATTTTCCCTGTATCACCTTTCTACTCATCTCCCAGATGGACTGAAGTAGGTAGAATGGGATGTTGATGTTGTTTTTTGACCTTATATGTCCCTTGTTCCTCAGGAGGTCCAAAATTATGAAGAGGAAGGTCGGATTGTAGTTGAGCCTTCCCAAGCAGGAAATATATTTAAGGACGGAAACCGCTACTTCATCCCATGGTCTTGGCATGGTATCTCTTTTGACACCGTTTTTATCCTCTTCGTATCTCTCACCCTTTGCAAATAAAGTCGTTTTTTCCCTCAGGTTGGATTCTTTGTCATCTCTTCCCCAATGCATCCCTATTGGCAAGCCTGTATATGTTGCAACTGATTCTTCATCCAACCGGATGCGCAACCCCTTCACCCTGGTAACGTATTGCTCCTCTTTTCTATGTTTCAGGTTTCGGGTGAACTCCATGGCTATTTTGGTCTTAAGCCCTCTTATCCCAGCAATGAATGGCATCCACCCTGTTGTGTGGAGTATGGCCAATACTTGGGGTTTTTCATATATGGGTGAATGGTCATCTAGTTCACTCCTTTTAAACCCTTTTGTCATTTTTTCAAATTATTGAATAGTATAAAACTTGAGGGTGGTGGAACAAATGACTTACATGCTTGCTTCTAATTCGGACGTTGGTTTGCTAACTGAACACTGAACCCTTCTTGATATGCTCGCTTGCTAAAGATATAAATATTCTGTATCTCCCGGTTGGATTTGTGTGTTTATTTATATCCCACTTTCTGTCTTTATTCCTCCGTCTTTCCTGTTGTTTCGCCTTATCCATTCATCATTTTATATAGTTCTGGTGGTTTGATATGAATTGGATATGGGGGTACGGAGGTCATCATTTTTCAAATTGGAGATGGTAATCATTATTCAGTATGGTTGCGCTAAACCATGTGCCGACATCGTTTTGAAAAGAGCTGTCCTCAGCTCAGAATAATTCATATTGTAGGGAGAATTTAATTGGACTGATAATGGAGACAAAAGATATAGTGATTACCTTTTCATGTTTTAGTGTACCTGAATTTGATAGTGTGGATATTTTGTAGCTGAGTGGAGTTCTGTAGTTGATTGATTCTGTGTAAGTATTTTTATTTTGCATATCCGTAGTTGTGCTTCTATGATTCTCTTTTGCTGCCTCGCTTGATTTTTCTTTTGCTTGTATGACTGTTGCTTCTTGATTTTTGTGTTGGCTCGCTTGATGTTTGATTTTGCTTGGATGAATTTGCTGCTGGCTCGCTTGAAAATTGATTTTGTTCAATCTTTATTTGCTTGGCTGTATTGCTATTGGCTCGCTTGCTCTTTTGAATTTCTGCTGGCTCGGTTGATGATTTGTTATTTCCTTTTTTCTTCTTTCTTCTATTTTTTTTTTCTTTTTTTGTTTTCTCTTTTTTTTTTAATTATTTTTTTCAAAAATAATTAGTGATTATCTATGTCCTCTATTAGCATTATATTTTTATGATAGAGTGTCAGTGTGAACTCCTCCCTTGACTATGGTTTCTTATATAATTTGAGTATATGCCCATTTACCAACATGGGGAATTCTGTCTCATCTATGGTTGTGATTTTGACTGCGCCATTGTCATAAATTGTATCAATAATGTAGGGTCTGAGCCGTCTGGTGGTGAGTTTGCCTTGGAAAATTTGAAACCAAGAATCATATAATAGTGCCCAATCACCGTCTTTGAATTTATTCTATTGGATGTTCTTGTCATGCCATTTCTTTCTCTTTTTTTGGATAATTTTAGTGTGGGAGAGGGCTTGTTGGCAGTGCTCATCCAACTGATTTAGTTGGAGCATATGCTCTTCTTGGATTTCTGAAAGTTGCATTTTTGGATGCACTGCAATTCTTAATGTCTTGATTTCAAATTCAATATGGAGCATTACTTTTTCACCATATACCAACTCCTAGGGGGTAAAGCCTGTTGTTGTTTTCCATGTTGTGTTATAATCCCAAACTGCTTCACTTAACCTGTCTGCCCAATCCCTTTTATGTAATTGCACTGTTTTTGTCAGAATTCTTTCAAGCTCTCTGTTTGTAACTTCAGCTTGACCATTATCTTGTGGGTGGTAGGCGAAGGACCTTTGATGTTTAACTTTGTTTCTTCGAAGTAGGTCCTCGATGAGGTTGGATGTAAACTACTTTCCTTGGTCATAAACTAACTCTCTGGGAACTCCAAATCTCTGGAATATTTGTTCTATAAAGAAATTTGCTACATTTGTTTCATTGGATGCTGCAAATGATGCAACTTCGGCCCATTTTGTAAGGTAGTCAGTGCATAGTAGAATGTAGTTTTTCTGATTTGATGGGGGATTGAATGAACCAACAAAGTCAAATCCCCACTTTTCAAATGCTTCCAAAGAAATTTGTGGATGTAGAGGAATTTATTCTCTTTGTGTAGGCTTCCCTATTCGTTGACAGTCATCACAATGTGATACATAATCCTAGGAGTCCTTGTGTAGTGTTGGCCATTAGTATCCAGTTTGTATTACTTTGTAGGATTTCCTTTTTGTTGCATAATGAAATCCACAAGGTTCATTGTGAGTAGCATGGAGTATGTCATGGAATTCATCTTCTCTAATGCATCTCCTTAATATATGGTCTGGTCGTTTCTTAAGAAGCATTCCTTGTATCCACGTATACGTTGCACTTTTCCTTATGATTTTGCACTTCTCTTTATAGCTATAATGTTGTGTAAATTTGCCAGATACCGAGTAATTTTCTATATCGAAAAACCATGGGATTTGTGTAGATATTGCAAAGAGGTGTTCATCGAGGAAGTGATCATTTACCAACTCATTGTCATGTCCATGTGTCAGTCTAGACAGAAAATCGGCTACCACATTATGATTTCCTGGCTTGTCCAGGATTGTTATGTCAAATTCCTGCAACAGAAGCAACGATATTATAATTATAGCACTAGTGTTTGGTTTATTCATGAGGTACCTGATTGCAGAATGATCGGTATGGACAAAGACTGGGTACCCAGTGATGTAGTGCCTGAATTTGTTTATAGCGTGTATGACGGCCAAAAATTCTTTTTTCTATGACTATATAATTAACTTCTGCTCCTGCCAAGTTTTTTCTAATGTAATAGATTGCATATGGTCTCTTTTCTTCTTCTTGCCCGAGGACTAACCCGATGGCTTTGTCTGAGGCATCCAAATGGATGCGGAATGGTAGTGTCCAGTTGGACCCTTTCATGATTGGGGTCGTGATTGTCCTCTCTTTGAGTTGATCAAATGGTGACATGCAATGTTTGGTCCACATGAATTCTGTATCTTTTGTTAGAAGGGAAAACATAGGTGCAACGATTTTGCTGTAACTTTCTATAAATATTTTTTAGTAGCCTGTTTTCCTAGGTAAACTACACACATCCCTTTGTTTGACAGGTGGGGGGAGTGTTTTAATAATATTGACTTTTTCTTGATCCACTTCAATACCCCTTTTGGAGATGTGGTGTCCCAGAACTATTCCTTCTTGCATCAGCATCCTACATTTATCATTACTGAGGCATAAACTCATTTCAGTGCATTTTTTCAGGACCAATTCTAGATGCTGCAATGCTTCGAATTTTTTTTTCCCATACGGTATGAAATCATCCATGTAGACTTCCATCTGGTCATTGATAAACTCGGAGAATATACTCAGAATGGCCCTTTGAAATTCTATTGGGGCATTACAGAGTCCGAAAGGTAGTACTCTGTATGCATATGTTCCCCATGGGAAGGTAAATGTGGTTTTATCTTGGTCAACGGGGTGGATTTGGATTTGGTTGTATCCACTAAATCCATCCAAAAATGAGAAGAATTTGTTTCTAGCCAGGGTGTCCAATACTTGGTCAATGAATGGTAGAGGGAAGAGGTCTCTTTTAGTTGCTTTATTAAGTTCCCTGTAATATACACAGATCCTCCATTTCCCTCCTTTTTTAGGGACTATTACCAATGGTGAGACCCACTCACTATCTGATATCGGGTAGATGAATCCTGCATCCAATAAATTTTGTAGTTCCATATTAACTATTTATTTTTGTGTTGGATTCATTCTTCTTTGGGGTTGTCTGATAGGTACAACGCCCTCTTTTATATATATGTAATGCTTGCAAATATCTAGGTGTATTCCTTTCGTATCAGTATAGCTCCATGCAAAAGCCTTGTTTTTTTCTAAGAGCACTTTTATAAGTTGTTGCTCCTGTTCTAGCTCCAAATTTGCATTAATATTGACTATTTTTCCAGGAAGGATCTCTACAATTTTAACCTGTGTTGGGTGTTGTTCAATGGAGAGTATTTCTGTACACATTCTGTCAGTATTGATAGGATAATTCAGCACTTTCTATCGTTGCCCTGTTTCAAAAATTTCTTCAAGCATATCATGGTTAGGACAAACATTCTGAATAAATTTATCTAAATGACTATCTTCATCGTTAGCTTTTAAAGTTAGAGCATTTTCTATGGTGAGCATAGGTCATATGTTTTGGTCATTTAAATAATCATAGTCATATGTCCAGTTTTTGTATTTTGTGTCTATAGACCTTTTTTTCCGGTGGGTGTATTGTAATCGTTTTCCTAGCTTGTACACTTGTAATTGTCATATTGCCAGATTGACAGCCTATATAGGCATATGTTATCGCCAACCATGGACTCCCTAGGATGATTGGGTACCCATTGAGCTTACTCTTGACTTCTATAACTATGAAGTTGACTGGATACTCCCAGTATTCCTTCGAGTTTGACAGTGGAGGTGTCAACAAGCTGTAGCGCAGTACTGGTTGGTCTGATTAATCATTGGAGACCTAAGGCTATCATTGTATCCTTTTTCATTACATTGATTGCAACTCCTAGGTCAATCGGACTGCCTGAGATAGGTTTGTTATTTATGGTTACATTGACAATAGGGCTTCCCGGGTCGAGGTATTTAGGGTTAACAATGATACCCAACATCAAGTCTGCTAGTTGGCCTACCACCTTTATAGTTGGTGGATATCATTTCCTTCGCCCAGGTTTCTTTAAGCAATTTTCTTTTATAATTTTATTACATATTGGGACATCCTTTATTGCTTGTAAAATGGGAATCTGAATGCTTAAATTTTTCAATTCATTAAGTATAGCATTCTCTGCCTCTTCTCTGGTATTTTGTGTCAGTTTCTTAGGGAATGGAGGGTTTCTGTTCAATAATTGAGGTTGATCTTATTCTTGTTGATGGCCTATCTGTGTAGGTTGTTGGGGTTCTACAAAAGTAGGTTGTTCATGATATGTATGTTCTTGATTATTTTTTGGATGGGATCCCTGGAACGTCTTTCCAGATCTGATATTGATTTCATTTAATTCCAGTGCATCCAGGACATAGGTAGGAAATTGCATTACTTCATTGTTATAGGGTTGTTGTTGCCCTGTTCTGTTGTTATTTGGGTTTGGAACCGGTTGGGAAGGGATTGGAGGTGGTCTGGGGGGTGGTTGGTTCCGTGGAGGAAACATTATGAGTGGTTGTTGCAATGGAGTCCTCTAATTTGATGAATATGGATATGGATTTCCATAGTTCACCTGTGGCTGAGAAAAAGGTGGGGGGTATGGAGAATAAGACTGTGTGTAATATGGATGTTGATACAGTGTTTGGTTTTGCTTCCATTGGCTTGGAGCTTCTTGTGGTGGCCATGTAGTTGGTGCCGAAGGGTTCCAATTCTGTTGATTAATCCCTTGATTAAAATATGCTTGGTTGTTGGACTAGAAGGGCCTAGTGAAATTGTTCCTTTGTTGGTAATAAAACAAAGTTGTTCCATAGTACCTTTTGATGTGGGATCTTGTATGGCTGCTTTGCATGATGGTATCAAAGGGAATTTATCAATGGTATGATAATCGGTCTAGAGGCCATAGATCTATATTGCATTCAATGGGAATTGTCCTTTTTCATGTTTCTTTCTGCATCGTGGGAAAAATACTGCTAGAGCTTGGTTGATCTTGTCTTTTTTTTTAAATATATTTGGAGTGCATCTAATTGCATAGCTAAGGACTGAAGGATGTTTGTTTTCATATCGCCTAGAAGGTTTACCAAGTCAGAATTTGTGAGGCTTGGGCTTGAAAAGGATGATCCTCTTGCTAATGGATGTGTATCTCGTATTCCATTTTTGCCTTTTTTGGATCTAGAATAATTCTTGAAGATTTGCAAGATTTGATCATAGGTTTTATGGAATATATCCCCATATCCTAACAGGTTCAATACTTCTAGGTATTCCTCCTTGATTCCTCTAAGAAGGACAAGTTTCAATGATTCTTGATCCAGGGTACAGTGACTAGCTCGTTTGTAACTGAGTTGAAAGCATTGTGCATAGTATTCTAGGGATTCTTTTTCTCCCTGTTGCATCCTGAAAATTTCATCTCTTGTGTCTTTTACCCTACAGTAATCCCTATATTTTTCCAGGAAGGATTGTTTGATATGGTCCCATGTGAAGATATTGTTTCCTTCCAGACTTATAAACCATCTGAGTGATAAATCTTTTAATGTAGAAGGAAAGAGTCTCAGTTTCTATGCATCAGTGGTATAACCAAAGGACCTATGGACTACCTCAAATTCAAATAAGAATGTGTCAGGGTTCTCTAAGGTTAGACCATGGAATTTTGGTAGATTATTGGGATTGATATTTTTCATTCTAGCATCACCAAGAGGTACACTAATAGGGAAATTAAACAATTCTCCGTGTTCCTTCTCCTCCTCCTCCGTAGTATTGTTTGAGCTAGAGATAGCGAAGAAGTTATCACGGTTTGGATTGTAGCTGGAATCGGATTCTTTGTCAAAATTGAGGGATTCAAATTGAGAGTGTTCAGAACTGCTATTGCTCATAGGGCGGTTATGTAGAAAGCATCCAAATTTATCCCTCTTTTGTCAAGGCATTGATGGTAATTTTTATGATATTTTTAATAAGATGTCTCCTATAGTTTAAGCACCTCCTTGACAACGGCGCCAAAGAGTGTTGGACTTCAGGAATGTGTACCTATTTGAGGTATATATACCAGAAGTATACTTTAATTATCAACTAGGGAGCGTACAAACTTGAGAGGTACTCGACACTGTATGTGCACTATGAGATGATCTTTGTCGTTCTAAGTGTCCTATGTATTCTAAGGATACTCTAAGAAAGCATGAAATATTGTTCTACTAAAACTGGAAAGCATAAAATGAAATCATGTAAATCTATTTGATCGAAACAGGAAATGAAGATTGTAAATCCAAGCATGTAAATCCTATCTTATCAAAGCAGGAAATGAAAGTAAATCGATTTTATAAAAACATGAAATGAAAGCATGTAAATCTATTCTATTAAAGCAGGAAATGAAAGCATGTAAGAGATTAACCTAAGGAACATAAACCTAATCTAAAAGGAGCAAAGATCCATTTAAATGTAATTACGAATTATCATTTTCAAAGTATAACAATATAGATTTGATCTCATTAGAAACTGCTATATTAAAAAGTGGACATGAAGGTCTAAAAGTCACTCATGCGGATGATAGCTACAGGACTATAGATAGTGTATTTCGGAACTATAGATGCAATACTAAATAAGTAATAACATTCATGTGGAAACCAAAATATGACATTTGAAGGGAATACTGAAATTAATCCACACACGATTATACTAGAAATCAATAACTGAATGCATGAAAATTACCTGAAATAAAATGTAGAACTCCTGAGCTACATATTGAGGGGGCCCTCCCCAACATGTATCAGAGGAGGAAGGGAAACTTATGAACTCACGATATCAGAAAAACGCTGAAGATTCATTATAAATTCATAAATCCGTCATGGTTTGTAAAACTGTAAAACTAAAATGCTTGAGCTGCGAAAATGCTAAAAGATTGTTTTTCCAAAATATTTCGTAGACCCCTTGCTACTCAGGTGTCTCTATTTACTACAGCCTTTATCCTAGTTTTGCATTGGAAACCACGGTAAAAAATTTAGGGCATTATCCCCTTCAAATCAGGGAAAACAAGAGTGATGCATCTCTAGTGATCCTTGTGGTATTCAATCAGGAGCTTGGCACTACCACTATCCCTATTATCCCTGCGCTATTCCCACACATGGTTCGATCATATGATTAGTTTAAATAAAATATGCTAAAACATAAGAAAGAATAATAACTAAATCATTTCATCTCATTATCAATTAAATTTCCTTCTCCCCTACATAAAGGAGTGCTTTCTATTCATTTGATTGCTAAGGTGTAGCATAATGTAGTCTAAGGAATACCTATATCAGGGACTCATGACCTTGTCTATGATTAATCTGGCACTTTGTATGCTATTTTTCCTGACGATTAATTTGGCACTTCTGTACACTCCCATCCTTCTACTCAAACCAGTGGATCATCGAACCACCATGGTTCTTCTCTACCCTCATCGCAAGCTGGCAGTAGCACCACCAAGTCACCCACTCCTGCTCCCACCGAGGAGGTGAATTCTGTTCAATCAACTTGGCCTCAAAAATCTGGTGGCAAGAAGAAAACCAAAGGTAAATCCAAGAAGTCTTCCAATCTGTAGGAACATAAGAACCCTCCCGAAGACTCGAAACCAAATCGGAAGGTCAAGTATCCTTGTTTACTGTGTAGTGGTGACCATTTCACCAAAGAGTGCCCACACAGAGACGAAGTATAGAAGTTTATTAAGGGAAAATCCACACCCGTGGTCTCAATGATCCCTTCCCCAGCCAAAACCAACAAATGATTACCCAACCCCCTCCTTCTCAAGGAGAAACATCCTCCACCACGCATGTTCTCATGATTTGTAGTGAAACGGTTAACCTAAATACTCGATCACGATCATATGACTCAGTCCCTCATAAGGAATCCACCGAAAGTAATACTGAAAAGGATTCCACCTCTACCTCGAAATTTTTTGTGCCATAAGGTCCTCTCACCATTGAGAAACCTTCATTAGATTCATTGTTGCATCTGCCTAAGAGCACGATTAGAAAAGTAGTTTTCAATCCTAATTCTCGGGTAGCTCAGAACTACAACATTATAGAGGACTTGGCACAATATCCTTGTGCCATGTTGACACTAGAAGTCTTGCAGAACTGTCCCAATCAACGTAAGAATCTTTTTGTTTCCATCGGCGCTGTAGACCCGGATTTGTCAAATACGATCATGTTTAAACATGAGTATTTTAAACCGAGGCTTTCCCACCAGCTGGATTTCCAAATTTCCACAAAGGTTGCTTGGAAGACAATCCATCGTACTGTGTTAGACGAAGGTGCCTCCACCTCGGTCATGTCGTTATCCTGTTGGAGAGCCATCAACTCTCGTGAGTTAAACCATTCCCCTACTACCGTGAAAGCATTCGACAGTCATGTGTTCCGATCTCCCGGGCTATTACAAGCCTTAGCAGTAGAGTTGGGGGGGAAATACTATGACCATTAACATGGAAGTAGTCTCCGCCCCATTGGACTATAATCTCTTTCTTGGTTGTAACTAGTTTTACGCCATGACTATGGTCTCGTCATCTGTCTTTCGCATTGTGCAATTCCCCCATCAAGGTCAAATTGTCACCATTGAACAATTGGAATTTTGTACACCAGACACCGCTACTCATCCCGATGACAATGTCCCTTTGTTAGGATAATCTTCACAGCCATATGAGAGCGTGGGGGTCAGCCTCATAAAAGAATCATCTCTTATGGGAGTCTTTCCAACCCCGGATCCCCCTAACCATGTTTCCACAATGAAAATGATCTCCTCCATGATTCCATTATCTCCCAACTCTATAGATCAATGGCTCGTGCCCAACCATGCATTTGATTGGAGATACCATGCCTCTCTCACCAACTGAAGCTACTTATGAGGCTATCCAGTCATCCCTTGAGGACCACTTGGCTATGGCCTCTATTTCTCGTTCTCTACAGCAGACATCATCCTCACCAGGTCCTCTACTCTGGAATTTCCATTCAGATTAGTCCATTATGGAGATTATGAGCACGGATAAATATTTGTGGGAAGACCTCCACCATCGATTATCTTTCCTACCCTCATTAGATTCTGTGGAGAACGCTATCAAAACCATTTTTACACCAAATTTCTATCCTTGCCCGCAGTCAGCAATCCTCACCTGCTATACGGTCACTGAAGGAAACTTGGAAAACATCACACCCACCATCCCGATTGACATCTCGGTTACACCTAGCATCATTGAACATATCCGCATCAGCCAGAACTGCTCTCCTGATGAGATCACCACATACACGGCCTTATTTAAACAATTTTGCGACATCTTCACATGGACCTATAAGGAAATGCCCAAATTCGATCCTACCATTATTGTGCATGAGATCCAAATCTATCCTGATGCTAAACCTATCCGCCAAAAGTTGCGACCAGTGCACCCTCTAAAAATTGCGGCAATTAAAGTTGAGATTGAAAAGATCTTGAAGGTCAGCTTCATCTATCACGTTCCTTTAATAGACTGGGTCTCCAATGTCGTTCCTATGGCCAAGAAGCAGGGTACTATTAGGGTATTGTCGATTATAGGGACCTAAACAAGGCTTGTCCTAAGGACAACTACCCTAAACCCTTCATTGATCAGATCATCAACCATTGTGTCGGGAGCGTCATCTTCTCCTTTATGGATGGCTTTTTTGGTTATAATCAAATTGAGATCCACCCAACCGACCAACACAAAACCACTTTCATCTGACCCTGGGGTACATTTACTTATCATAAACTCCCTTTTGGCCTAAAAAATGCTAGTGCTACATTCTAGCGAGCCACGTCATATTCTTTTTGTGACGTGAAGGGCTTTGTGGATCCCTATCTCGACGATTTCCCTTCTCATTCACAACATCGTGAGTTCCACATCGATCATCTGACAGTTGTATTCCTTAGATGTAGACGGTATAACATCTATATGAATCCTCAAAAGTGCATATTCTACATCGAATCAGGACATCTCCTAGTTTTCATCATCTCAAAGGATGGTATCCGCATTGATCCCTTGAAGGTGGAAGCCATTGTTTCTCTCCCACCTCCTACTAATATCTCGGAACTACAAAGTTTGCAAGGGAAGGAAAACTACCTACGACATTTTGTATGTAATTTCGCTGAAAATACACAGGGCTATATGTGGTTGTTGAAGAAGGACATCCCTTTCATCTCGGACGACCAATCCCAACAATCCTTAGAAAACTTGAAATACGCCATTACTCACACCCCTGTGATCCAACCACCCAATTACTATAAGGATTATATCCTTTATCTTGCCACTTCCGCCACCATGATCGCCATGGTCTTGGTCCATGAAGATGATAACGCCTAGGAACATGTGATCCATTACCTCAGTAAGGGTCTTATTGACTTTGAAACCCGTTAATCACATGTCGATAAACTCGCTCTCGTAGGAGTCATTGCTGTCCAAAAGTTCTCCCACTACATACTACTCTGCACCACTACCATCATTGTTAACTCGAACCCCGTGTAACACATCCTTACACGTCAGGTGCTCGAGGGAAAGTATTCACACTGGATCGTGATACTTCAGTAATTTGATCTCCTCTTCGAGAAGGCCAAGTCAAAGAAATCTTTGGTTTTTGTAGAGATCATTTACGATCTTCTACGTGTTGATTTGAGAACTTAGCATATCGAATATCTACCAGATGAGTCGTTGTTTCTCATCAACATGTCTGACCCATGGTATGGAGATATCAAATTATATCTTCAAAACCAATGGTTCAATCCTCAACTATCTTGTGATGACCGTCGTCGTAAATGCCACCATGCAAAGTACTACTTGATCATCGGTGATACCTAGTATCATTGTGGTGTTGACTCCATCCTTTGACGTTGTTTAACACATGAGGAGGTTGAACACGTACTGAATGACTGTCACTCCAGGGCTTGTGGCGGTCATATTTCTAGGATAGCTACAAGCTAGAAAATACTACGCGCAGGATACTACTGGCCTTCAATCTTCAAAAACTGTATTGAGGCCATTAAGAAGTGTCCCCCATGCCAACACTTTCAATTCAAAAAGCACTCACATCCATCCCCTTTACATCCGGTTATTTCCGTCGGCCCCTTTGCTAAGTGGGGCATAGATTCCATGCACTGTAAGCCTACCTCGGTCGGGGGGCATGGTTACGTCATTGTCGCTGTTAACTATTTCACTAAATGGGTCGAGGCTATGCCTACGTACAATGAAGACAACAAAACCACTGCACTCTTCATGTTTAATCATGTCATTGCGCAATTCGGAGTCCCACAACCCATCATCACCGATCACGGATCTCATTTCCAAAACAAGATGGTGGACGAATTGAGTGCCATACTGGGTTTTTGTCATGATAACTCAACCCAATACTACCCACAGTCCAATGGACAAGTAGAGGCCATCAATAAGGTCTTGAAAACCATGATTCGGCACATGGTGGGTACACACAAGTAAAACTGGCATAACATCCTCTTTTCATCCCTATGGGCATACCAGACCTCAATTAAGATTGCCACCGAGTTCACACCTTTCCAACTAATCTATGGATTGGAGGAAGTTCTACCGATAGAGTGCAAGATTCCATCACTGAAACTTGCAGTCGAACTTCTCCCGAACACCATTGTCGAGGAAGAACATTTCCTTCACTTGGAAAAACTCAACGAGACCCACCACAATTTTTCTCTTGCCAATGAAGCGCATAAGAAACATATCAAAGCCCAATATGATAAGTCTTTCAAACCTCATATCTTGAATGAGGGGGATTTGGTCCTCACGCATGACCAAAAACATGATAAGCTAGGGGCAAAAGTTTGAGTCCATGTCGCACAGGCCATACATCGTAAAACATGTCTTGAAGAAGGGATATTACTAGCTTGAGGATTACAATGGGATATCTCTAGGAGAGCCTCGCAATCGTCTCTACCTAAAGAGGTACTACGCCTAAGTATTTCACGCATTAGTATTTTGTATATATTGTACATGGTGTGTGTTTTGTGTGGTGTGACACTTTGATTTAGTGTGTTAGGATCTTGTCTTCACGCTTATATAATTATCTTCCTGCATGTGCAGATGGCAACCTATTTTGGATTCGCTGAAGGTGCCAGCTGGAATACCTGCAGCCTCGCTTCAGTATCCTGGGTACTTTATTCCCTTACCGGCGAGCTCATTAGTTCGAGAGGTAATTGTCTAGGGTACGCAACCAACAACGCCGTAGAGTATCACGCGGTGATTGGAGTCTTAACCAACGCTCTTTCCCTTGGTATGGACCACATTGTCATCCACCTCGACTCACAATTAGTGGTCTCCCACCTTAACCGCGTTTACGCCATCCATGATCCCACGTTACTCCATCTTTTCCGATGAGTACGTCTCTTGGAGAGGTCCTTCGAATCTATTCAGTACCTTCACATTTTAAGAGACATGAGCACCATTGTTGATTCCATGTTCAATTTCATATTGGACTGGTATATTGCACATACATGAAACATTCATAAATATAAAAGTGGCACGACATGTACATAATGCATAAACAAACACATAAGCAAGATCCCATAATCATCCATAAGAACATAGTGTATAAATCCACCAAAAGAGTTTTTTATATATCATCTCGATGTGAAATACATAATGTAGTGATAAAACAAAAATATGAAGCATATAAGATTTCAGTAAATATCCCCCGCTACAAAATTTGAAGCCCGTAAGCTTTTAGTACATATACATATACACATGAGCCTAGTCCCCACGATGCTCGTGATAGCAGATAATTGCCCTCGCTACTTTCCTAAGCAATGAACCAAAGCACTCAGAAACTCCAATAGTGTGACGCTGGTTCCGACGAGGCAAGTTATGAACCCCCGGATCTAGGATATCTAGAGTCCAACACTGGGGGTTTTCCTCCAACTCATCCATCTCCTCGACGATGTCACGCGATGCAGAATCCATATCCCACACTGCCCCTATACGTGCAATCGGAGAAAATGTTCGTGATGGGCCCACATCTGCATCAAACATATGTCAATCATCAATATTACTCCAAAAACATCTAAAAAATATAAAATGAAAAACACGACAGAGTTTTCATTCTTACCCATGTCTCCCCACTGCATCCCCTTGGGGAGAACTGGGTCCAAAACCCCCCTGAAGTCAGTGCCATCGTAAGGGTAGTCCTTAACGATGAGGAACTGACCCCTCAACCAACTGAAGAAGGGTGTACCATAAGTAATGATGGGAACACCACCGCCATGGCGAGCCATCACCTTTGTCCAACGAACCATATGAGGATCCCTTAGATCCAGATCCTCTACCTCGACCTGCGGGCGAAGATGTGGCACCCACTCCAAAAAGAACAAGACTACGGGTGATCTGTAGCCGAACTACTTCAGCGCAACACGTCGAAACTTGGTGAGCTGATATCGCAAGTTTGAGAGGAGTCCCTCGCACCAGTTGAAGACCGTAGGATCCATGCACTCCTCAGCGTATAACATATGGGCTTTGCTCGCCAGATGAGCGGCCCTACTACCAGCCACCCTCAGGATGATGAAAAAAAATGTACAGAGAGGTTGATCCCTGACCTCCTTGATGGGAATCTTCCCACCAACCATCTAGGTTCCATCAGTACACCACTGGTCTATCAGGTCCTCTGTAGTTTGGTCACTCTCTCGTGACCCTAATAAAGACACGAGACTCACCCGTCAGGACAATCCTGTCAGGAAGTAGATATCCTCGATATCTATATTCAGTATGTGGATTCCAATCTAGAAGTGTTGTTGTATCGGATCCTAACACTGGATCAGATGCTCTAATAGTGGAACTTGGGCTCTCATGGTCGGAACATGGAAGTATTTCAGTAACCCACAGTTCCGCAGTGTGGCCATGCATTGTAGATTGATTTCTGCTTAAGCATCTTCAAGCTCATGCTCTCTCTCTCTCTCTCCATTCAACCACCATTCTGTCCACCCAAAACCTACCCAAAATGCAATAAAAACACCATTAGAAGCTTTCCCAGCCATCCAAATCATCAATTTTTGGTTAGGTTTTGGGTTTGCCAAACGGATCTGGGCCAACACATCCCGTATTTGCAGACACGACACCACCATCGCAAGCCTCTTTGTCAGGATCTGCGGCTGTTAACATCCAAAAAGTGCTCACTAGCTCATTTCCTTATTCACATGATCCATTTGTCCACTTTTTCACCATTTGAGCCTCTAAAGCCACCAAAAGACCTTAATACACCCCTTTTCCACTCAAAATGAATATTTTTCCTCAAAAAGCATAAAAAACCCTCAAAAAGGGTCCAAAATTTCCAAAAGTATTAAAAAGGGAATAAAAATATTAAAAATATTCAAAAAAGGAAAAATGAGAGAAAAGGTACCTAAACCATGTTGGTCAATACCATTGGTTTCCTCAAAACCGTAATGGTATTCCCCACCACCAAAAACTATAAAAAGGTGGTAGGGGCTCCTCACTTTCCATCCATCCATCATCCTATCCTCATGCTGTCAAAATCTCTCATGAGTTCTTGACCGAAAATCTCTCATGAGTTCTTGACCGTTGTAGCAATCCTGGAGAAGAGACCATCGGAGCTTGGAGCTACTCACCTTGGAGCTGCTCAACACTACAACATCCTCACAATTTGAGGTATCATAATACAAAAGTTATTTTTTTTTATATTTCATTTCTTGTTATTGTTCATAAATCTTTTTAAGTTTATTGTCATATGCACATGCTAGTTTAGTTTAGATTCAAATTTATAAATTGTTTTTTCTTTCAATCTTTGAAACTGCTATCACTTGTTGATAGGTGCCCATAGCAATCAAGCTTGGTTGCAAAACCAAGCCAACAGTTTTTGGCGACTCCGCTGGCTTCGAATTCTTAGATCTCAGTTTTTTGCTTTAGATCTTAGCTTTTGTTAGTTTTAAGCATTTTAATTCATAGCTCTGCCATCCTAGATAGCAGATCCATTGCTGCTGTAGATCTTGACCCCTTCTATTGCCATTAACAGCCTGAAATTTCCATTTTCGAGTTCATTTTTCGGCATCTGTTTTTGGCTTTCGCCTCGCGGTTTTTTGCCCGACAGTCGCGCGGTTCATCGCGACCTCGCGTCTTTTTTCCGCACGGCGCGCCGCGGCTTCGTGGCCATTTTACGCGCTGCACATCACGGCTTCGCGGTCATTTGCCGCGCTACACATCGCGACTGTGTGACGAACACCCGCGTTGCACATCGCAGCTTCGCGGCCGAAACCCGCACTGCCCATCGTGACTGTGTGACCGCAACCCGCGCTGCATATCGTGGCTTTGCGGCCGAAACCCGCGCGGCCCATCGCGGCTGTTGCCCCGAAACCTGCGATGCAAGTTTTTTCAATTCGGCCAATTTTTTGAAAATTATTTTTTGCTGTATTTTCTGCCCATTTAGCATATTTTACAGTATTAAATTTCCTGCATTTTTACAGCCATATTAAATCTTTTACTATTTAGAATGCTCAATTAAAAGTCTTTTTACAAAATTTTCAGAAATTGAAAGAGAGATTTTTCTGCATTTTATCTAGATCAAGGTTTTACTGTTTATTTTGCTCGATACTTTGCCCAAGCAATTTTTAAGAGATTCATTTATTTCTTGAAGTATTCATGTTATTTTCTTTCCTTCAAATTATTTCAAAGATCCATTATTTTTGAATAGTTTTTCAAGCATTTACATTTCAAAAACGTCTTTATTTTTTGCAAAACTAGAAGCGTCTTTTCTTTCATTTGTAAAATCGCCCAAGCGAGGCAAATCAATTTCAGTTTAAATACCACACTTGCACCCACTCTGCCACATAATTTAAACTGAGCCTTAAAATTTACCTTAAACTCAACCAACTTTTAACCCCACTTGGGGAGCACTCTAAAGAATTTTGTAGTTAGGTAGAATTGAGGGGATAGGTGTTCCAATAACACCCCTCAGTTATTACATTTAAGACATAGTGGTTGTCCTCTACGGTACCAAAATCCCTTATAATTTTGACATGGTTATCAACCAATTTATCGGGGAGGCCTCTCCCTTAGGAGGGTTGAAGTAGCCAGACTGGTTCCAAAAGTCTGAGTGGAATATCGCAATCCATTCAGTAACCGAAGGATACCTTTCGAAGTTCTCGGTGTACACCCCCCTGGTGTATAGCGGCGATAGAACCAAACTGTAGATTCACCCAACCGAACGTGTCATGAACGGGGTATCCTAGTTGCCACTCTTTAGGATTGTCTACCCGGTATCCCTCCCGGTAGGAGGATATCTAGCCGTTGATTCAACACTCTATATTGTTTGACTTGGATTTCATCACCTTGCAGAGGATATTGTTTGTTGACTCACAATACTTCTAGTTAGGTGTTTGCATGATACATTACCAACCTTTGGTCTAGTAACACCTCTTTTTTCTAGAAACTATTTGACTTTTGGTATTCTGACCAATTTTGTTGCATCCCTCCACTTATTATAGCACAACTGCTATAATAAGTGCTTTTTGAGGTTGATTTTTTGCCTGCGAGCCTTTATTTTTTCACTCCCCTTTTTCACTCATTGTTGCATTAGGGTTTCAAGTTTTTTACATCACCACCTTACACTGAAATTTTTAAAAATATTTCTCACCATTGAGAATTTAAGACGATCTCGTCATCTTCAGGGTGAACCCCCTCAGTTCACTCTACTTGGCTCTACATGTCACCGACGTAGAGCCTTATCCCTTGACTCGACACGTCATCGGCCAAACATCCAATCATCCGATTCTGACACGCTTCACTTCACATCTGATTCTGAGGCTGAATCCGAAAACCCTACTAAATTATTACCAACCAACCTCATGGCTGGACCACAATACGACCCACTTTTTACCAGTACTATTGGAGATACATCCACAAACCCTTCTACTACTGTGCCATCCATGGTAACAACAACCCGTCTAGGGATGCCTAATATGGGGGACACTCCACCTTTAGGTATGCCCAACTCAGGACTACCTCCTATTATGGGTATGCCAAACATAGGAATCACACCACCTGTCATTACCACAACCCAGATCCCAGGAATTCCTGGTACTATTCCTAACCCCGGTGTAACCCATGTTACACTTGGAAACGCTGGCCCATACCAAACCACAGCAGTTGGAGGACACATACCTTCAATACCTAGCATACCCTTAGGGGATACTAGACCACTACATAATGCCACCATTAATAGTTATGTCCCAGTCCCTATACCACACCCATCTGCTAGTTTACCTTACATGGCTAGTCTGAACTTACCAGACTTAGCCAGGCTAACCAACGATCGTATTAGACACAACCCTACATGGCCACCCATGCCTACAAAGCTCCCCTCCGACATACGCAAGTTTGAAGGAAAACCTGGGGAGGACCCTCAAAACCACATAATTTCTTTTCACCTATGGTGTTCATCTAACTCCATAGTGGATGACCCCATTTGACTAAGATTGTTGCAACGAACGTTCACTGGCTCTGCAGCCAAGTGGTACATCGAACAACCACATGGGACCCACCATACTTTTACGTCTCTCGCCTCCACTTTCCTTCAGTTTTTTCAGCTACCTGTACGTTACGATGCAGGATTTGAAATATTGTTGTCTTGCAGACAAAACACAGCTACCCACATCACCGACCACATCCATGAGTGGCGCAAGCGTCGTAGCCTCTATAAGATTAAACTGGATGACCGTATATTTTTGGACTGGTTTCTTAAATCACTCCTACCCCTCATAGCAAAAGACATCGCTTCCGAGCGACCCCAGTCAGAGGAAGAAGCTATCCTAAAAGCTCAACAATTCGACCTAATTTATGCCCAGTCAGGCTATCTCTACACCATCATACCAGATGCCCCACGAGGTGATTCTTCACGTGGTGACGCTCCGGGGGCATCACATGCCGCTGATGGTATTATCGGCCAAGTCATGGCACAAATTAAACATTTTAGCATGGTGAGCACCATAAATTCCCTAGACCTCTCTAGGGCTACATCTAATTCTGGAGCGACAACTTCGTACGCTCCAATGAATCAGACTAATCACACTCATGGACCCTCTTGTCCACAACATTGCTGTGGGAAAGCGCCATTGACATATGTACCACCCACATACTATAACCAACCGGCCACCCAGAACCCGAATAATTTACTGGCACAACCAATGTATTACCCATAGCAAGCTACAATAGCTAACCCAACACCTCCAATAGCTCGGGGCTACCAACAACCCTAGCAGGTAACTAGGCCCCCTCCAACCCCACCAGCTTATTATCCACTGCAACCTGCTCCTGCACCTGCGGCACCCAAAAATCCTCCCACTGCTCAAGGGCAAGTGTACACACAACACAATCAGCCCCAATATCAAAACAACCAACACAACCAGGGTGGACAACAAAACCGTGGAAGAGGACGTAACCGCGGCAACAACCAACAACATAATCAAGGTCCACCACCTCCCGATCCTCCAAATAATAACAATGCTGCTCCTCCCAACCAGAATCTTGATCGTCATCCCAAGCAACCCAAAAACAATAACCTCAGAACAAACCATCCATGTTCTATATGTGGAGTCTATGGACACTACACTCACAACTGCCCCCATTTAGAGAAAGCACGTAAACTTTGGGCTGACGATGCTCAATGCCAGGGCCACACTAGACAGCCAGCTCCACTTAATCAACCGCAACCCATGATATTACAAAACCCATTACCAAACCAGGGAGTAGTAAATACTTGCGCTATGGATCCCCCACAAGGATTCGCTGCACCCCAGCAGCAAATCACTTATGACGCAAGTGATTATCAGCATGTGGATCCAGGCACACACCATTTATTAATGATGTCATCCAATGACATCAACCTCCAAACACGCAGAAATCAGTACGACCCACCCCCAAAAACTCCTCCCACTGACACATCCACCTCCCTTCCACCAAATCAACCACTACGCATACCAAATATGTCATTGGACGGAGGACCTAAAATCCCCCGCATCCCTTTGCGAAGGATTAACAATAATCCTAATGCTCGCACAACATCTAATTATAACGTCGTGGAAGACCTAGCACAATCCCCCGCTGTTATGTCTGCTTTAGAGGTACTGAAAGCATGCTCTGCACAATGAAAATTACTATTATCCGCCATCGGAGGAGTAGACCCTGATGACACACACATGATGGCTTTCGACTTAGACCAAGACGAACCTCGATTGCCATCGAATGTAGCTTTCCAAGTATCAGTAAACATTCAAAACCTTGTTGTGCATCGATGCATCATCGATGAAGGAGCTTCCACCTGCGTTATGTCCACCCTTGTGTGGCAGAAGCTTGGCTCCCCTACTTTACAACCATCCACCACGGCATTATGAGATTACGACGGACACTCAGCTCAACCACAAGGCCTTTTAGCGAATGTACCCGTAGAACTAGGCGGCAAATTAGTTCTTATCGACATCGAAGTGATCAATGCCCAGCTCGACTACAACCTCCTTCTTGGACGTAGTTATATGTACAAAATGAAAGTAGTGGCTTCATCTGTTTTTCACCTCATGATGTTCCCACATGAAGGACGCGTTATCATGATCGATCGACTCACATATTATGATCCTAACGCCCCCGCAGCTCCTCAAAATTTTCTACCAATGATTGAACAAACCATTCAAAACGCACCGACATCATTTGTGTCATCAATTGGTCCTAGAATCTACACCGAGTCACCTATGACTTCCACTTTTCCATCGATATCACCACCTTCACCGATAACAAAAACATCGGATTTGTGTACCCTGTCGCACACCACACAGCAGCCTTCGTCACTACCACAAACACCCACAGTGCCTACTCATATTGGCACAACGCCAATTCACACTATCCCGTTCTTGTTCCCATTTTTCGGAGTTGTCAGTTCGCCAGTAATGGCTACACTCAACCTTCCTAGCTTAACATTAGGGATACCGGTATGGTACTTACTTGCTCCAAGCCCCCCACCGAATCCGACTGTTATTTTACAACCGGTACAACCTATCCCTACTACCAGCCACCCACCCCCTCCGGTCACTCATCTGCAAAACATACCACCCCCAATAGTGACTACGGCATCAACATCCAGAAACGCCACACCTCCGTTACAGAACACAGGGGGCAGAGTCCCACCAACTTATAACACTGGAATCATAACTTGCACCCCCATAGCAACTCCCAAGGTAGCTAAAAAACCCCCGGCTATTCGCATTCCCCCTAAGTGCTCATTGTGTGACGACGTAGGCCATGCCACTAATCAATGTCCACAGTTACCTGCACTCCAGGAACACATGAATATGTTGGATGACGACACTGAGATTCCAGTGGTAATACTAGAGCCACCTCCTCACCCTCGTGACAAAACGCTCTGCACTAACCACCCTTGTGAAATATGCGGCATTTATGGACATTATTCACACCACTGTCCTGATCTCCCAGATTATAGAGCAGCCTTGTACGAGATGAACAATGTCGACTTAGAGATATCTCCTCTCCTCATCGAGGATATCTACCCTCTGAAATCATCTACTTCGGAAGAAATCAATACCATCTATATGATTTCAACCACATACAAACCAGAACCCATTGATTTATGGTCTGATTACTTTCATACTGATGAGCAAATTTTAGAAACCCTCACTGCACTGGACTACCCTTGGGACGATATGTATCATCGCTGATACTTCCTCCCTGAGGCGTCTACATCCACCGCAACGAACCAACTATCAGTCGAATCGAAAGATTTCCTACCAACTAAGGTTGATTGGTTCAAAGACCCTATCCCAGCACCAGATGCCTTCGAAGAAGGAAACATGTCCAACATTTCCCCTATTATACAAATCGACATTTCCACCACACCTGGAAAACCTGAGCTCATCTCGCTAGGCGTATCATGCACTCAAGCGAAAACTCAGGCATATAAGAAACTCTTCCAAGAGTTTCGTGATGTCTTCGCCTGGTCTTACACCGAGATGCCTGGCCTTGATCCCAAAATTATGGAACATCACATCAACACTTGTCCCAATGTGCCTCCTGTCCAACAAAAACAACGACCCATTCACCCGTCCAAGCTCCCAGCTGTTAAAGCTGAGATTGAAAAAATCCAAAAAGCAGGATTCATATATCCTATTGCCTACACCACCTGGGTTTCAAACCCAGTACCAGTAAACAAAAAAGTGGGCACCATACGTGTTTGTACTTATTTCCGAGACCTCAACCTCGCTTGTCCCAAAGACAACTTCCCGACACCTTTCATTGACCAACTAATCGATGAATGTGCAGGACATGAGGTCCTTTCTTTTATGGACGGTTTCTCCGGATATAACCAAATAAAAATCCGTAAAGAAGATCAATACAAGACAGCTTTCACTAACTCATGGGGCACCTTCGCCTATCGCGTCATGCCTTTTGGTCTCAAGAATGATGGAGCCACCTTCCAACGCACCATGACTTACTGCTTCCACGATCTACACAAGATCATAAAAGTTTATCTGGACGACCTCACCACTCGGTCCAAGAAGTGATCTGACCATTTAGAAGACCTTCGACAAGTTTTCATGTGTTGTCGAAAATACAACATCCGCTTGAACCCTCTCAAGTGTGTCTTTTGCGTTACATCAGGTTGACTGCTGGGGTTTGTTATCTCAGAAAAAGGCATCACTGTAGACCCCTTAAAAGTCCAAGCCATTCTAGAATTACCGTCACCCCGTACATTAAGACAACTTCAAAGCCTTCAAGGGAGGTCCAACTTCCTTCGCCGCTTTGTCCCTGACTATGCCACAACGGTCCATGGTTTCCTACGACTACTACGTCTGCATACCCGTTTCATATGGGACCAACAAGCAGAGACAGCTTTCACCGACTTAAAGAAAGCACTCACAAACGCCTCGTTGATTTCTCCTCCAGATTTCACAAAAGATTTCACCCTCTATGTTTCAGCATCCGAGCATGCCCTATCTGGATTTCTTGTACAAGAAGATACTGCTCGCCAAGAGCATGTCATCTACTGTGTGAGCCAGACCTTGTCCGGCCCACCCCTCCGCTACCCACATGAAGAAAAGATGGCCCTCGCCGTCGTCTTTTCAGTACAAAAGCTGTGACATTACATTCTCCTGAGCCACACCATAGTCGTAGCCAATTCCCATCCTATGGTTTACCTCTTGACACGTCGCCTTCTTCAAGGCCGCGTAGCTAAATGGGTGATTATCCTGCAAGAGTACGACCTAACTTTCAAGACCCCAAATAGCACCAAGGCCCTAGCACTCACTCAACTCATCACAGATCTCCCATCCTCTTCGTCATCACCCGCTATCCAAACGGATCTCATTGACGATCACATTTTCATCATTTCTTTTGATGACCCATGGTACGGCGACATCTTAATCTACCTCCACACACAAAAATTTTGACCCCACATTGATCGTGACGGACGCCATCGTATACGACACCACGCCCCCCGATACCTCCTATTAGGCGACGTACTTTATCGACGCAACATCGATACCATCTTACGATGCTACCTATCTCATAACGAGGCAGAACAAGTCCTTAATGACTTCCATAGAGGTGCCTACGGAGGCCATTTCTCTGGCATGGACACCGCCCAAAAGATCATCCGCGCAGGTTACTTTTGGCCTTCATTATTTACTGATTGCATCATCGTAGTCAAACATTGTCAAAACTGCCAACTTTCTTCCCCCAAGGCAAGAACCCCACCCTCCCCCCTTCATCCAGTCGTCACTGTCGGACCATTTTCCAAATGGGCCATCAACTTCCTCGATTGCAATCCCACGTCAGCCGATGGTCATAAACACATTATTGTGGCCATAGATTATTTCACAAAGTGGGCGGAAGCCATGCCAACTTACAATTGCAAGGCCGACACCGCAGCACGTTTTTTCCTCGAGCATGTTATCACCCATTTTGGAGTGCCAAAACAACTCGTCTCAGACCACGACTCTCACTTCGAAGATGCCGTCTGGAGAGAATTATCAACCTTACTGAAATTTGAACACCATTTCTCCTCTGCTTACTACCCCCAAGGAAACGGCCAAGTCGAGGCGATCAACAAAATTTTGAAAACCATCCTCCAGCGCATTGTAGACAAACACAAATCAAATTGGCACCACTGTTATACCTCTATATTTCACAGTGTCGTACCTCCACCACAAAACAAGTTGACGACACTTCCCCTACTGCTTCAAACCCACTCAGAAGAGAAAAATGATGTGTGAACTTCGAAGGTAAACTTACCCTGACAAGTTTTCACCCAGCTAAGACTTTATTTACGCACACTACCACGCCTTGCTCAGATATAGGAGCGCGGTAGTCCATACTACCGCGTTATGCTGTGTCCCCTACATGCGGTACTACCGCGTTATGCTCCAACCACATGGCGCGGGTACTCTTTTTATAGTCTTTTTTCCATGGCTTTTGGGATTTTGGATTTTCGAGAGATATTGGAGGATTGGGATCCCTGATTCGATCTCAACCCATTTTCTGTGATTAGAAACCTTGATCCACTTACCTCTCCTTAGATCCACCCATCTCTCTTGTTGGTTAGCCCTACCATACACTATAAAGGAGAGGTATTCCATGGAAAAGGGGGAGGACTCTTGAGAGCATCAAACCTATGATCTTGCAGCATTGTGGAGATAGCTAGAGGAGGAAGCACTTGGAGCTGGAGGATTGGCGTGGGCATCAAGCAACCTTTGTAAGAATTCTTCAAGATTGTTAATAAGATAACTTGTCTTGTTTTTCCCATTTCATGTGTATTGTACAAGTCTTTAACATGGAATGTATCTAATCCAGATTTGAATCTAATCTTTACATTCAAGGTATTTGGAAGCTTGTATGCTCGTTCTTTGTTTGATCTCAACAGGTTCTACATTGGAGCTTTTGGATCAAGAGCTAGAAGCGGGACAAACGTCAGATTGAAAGGTGAGTTATACCTTTCATTACTTCTGAATACATATAATCTTGTTGTGAAAGTTAGTTCAGGAATTTCAAGGTAGCATTTGTTTCGTTTTGTTCTTAGCTTAGAGTTAGTAAAAATCTTCTTTGGGTTAAGGGAATTTTGACTTATCCATAGGAAAAAATTCTACCAACAACCACATGCTCTTCTCGGCACTATGGGCGTACCGCATGTCAACCAAAACCGCCACTGGTTTTACCCCTTTCCACTTAGTTCCTGGTGTCGAATCCATCCTCCCCATCGAGTGCCAGATTCCAGCCCTACTTATGGTCGTTGAACTCCTACTGGACACTTCCCCAATTGAGAAACGCTTACTACTCCTGGAGTAGGCCGATGAAGATCAGCGCACAGCCCTTCAAACCATGGAAGCAGCCAAGAACCGAACCAAATTGAGTTATGACAAACATGTTCACCCAAGAACTTTTACCGAAGGGAACCTTGTCCTCGCCTACGATCAAGTTCATGATAAAACTGGGAAAGGAAAGTTTGTGTCCATGTGGCAAGGCCCATACATTATACACACTTGCCTCGGCCAGGGGGCATACATTCTGACCGATTCAGAAGGAAACCCCCTATGCAACCCACGCAATGGGTTGTACCTCAAGCGATTTTACCCATAGTAAATCTGATGGACACCACCGTCCATTATTGTACAGTATTATTTTTGTTTTTCACAAAAAAATCAAAAAACCTAAATTTTTGTTTTCTCTGCATGACCACAGATGGATCCTGTTTCACTCTGCTACGTCAGTTTCGCTGATGGTGGAAGCCATTGGTCCCCCAATCTGGCCTCCGCAGCTTGGGTAATATATTCCCCCTCACATGAGTTGATCCACATTGACGGAGTGTGTTTGGGTGCCGCCACCAACAACCAAGCTGAATACGATGCCGTGACCGATCTCCTGGCCGTATCTCTCCAAATGAGCATACATCACCTTAACGTTTTCTTGGACTCACAACTCCTTGTTTCCCAGCTCAACAATGATTACCAGGTATGCGATCCCTGTCTTTTCAGAAAATTCTTGCGCACTAAACAAATGGTTCGACAGTTTGAATCCATTTCATTCACACATGTCCCAAGGAATCTCAACAGTGTAGTAGACCATATGACCAACAACATTCTTGACTGGCACACCAATCAAACCATATCTTAAACAAAAATGCATCCACATGCATAACATGTGCCTCCATGGGCATATACAAAAATCAAAATAATGCATCCACGTGCATAACATGTGCCTCCACGGGCATATACAAAAATCAAAATGATGCATCCACGTGCATAACATGTGCCTCCACGGGCATATATAGAAATCAAAATGTTGCATCCACGTGCATAACATGTGCCTCCACGGGCATACAGAAAATCAAACATGCCTCCACGGGCAAACAAAAAGATATTGAATGCATCCATGTGCATATACGACTATATACCAAATCATATATATATATATATCATCGTAATATAGTCAAAACATGTCATAGGTTCCCTCAGCACCCAATATACAAAATTACATCAGCCGTACAAAAAAGTGCTTCCCCATATGCTCATCAGCATTTGGGGGTAGATACAATATCATCTAATCATCACAGTCTCCAGGCTCCCCCGGCGCCTCCTCCGCCGGCCCCACTGGATCATGCCGAGCCCGAACTCTCCTCTCCGCCGGCCCCGCTGGATCATCTCGTAAACGAATCCTCCCCTTCGCCGGCCCTGCCGGATCATGCTAAGCCCCATCCCTCCACTCAGCCGCCAACAATGCTCCTCTGAGCAAGATCGAGCGCCACTCACGAGGCGCATCGAAACAACGCTTGACGATGTCTCGATCCAAATCCCTCCACCCATCCTTTGGAAATCCTACTAGAATCATGTCTAGTGTCTCTCTGACACCCTCCACGACATCATCTTGAGGCCCAACTCATAAACGCAAGCCCCAAATCCTTGAGCATGCGGAGGCGGTACCACTACAGGAGGTGGAATGACCACCATCGCCCCTCCCCTACGAGCCACATAGTCAGCCGGTGGTACAGGACCAACATCTGCACAATCACACAAGTGAACCATCATATAAATATCTAACTATAATCATAACAAAAGCACATGATATAGTAGAGAACAAAACACAAAACATACCATCTAAACCCCAGGCCTGTCCTTGGGCTCTAGGCATCTTCGGATCTCCTCGATAATCCATACCAGCATATGGATAGTCCTCAATCAGCAGGGGGATCTTCTCCCACTGCTCATACATCTCCTGTGAAAAGAACCTGTGGATACCACCACCACCGCGGGGCATCATCTGCCCCCACCGCACCATGCGTGGCTCGCTCACCAAACAGTCCCGAACCGGCACCCAAGGCCGCAAAGTCGGTACCCGCTCAAGGAAAAAACAACATAGAAAGGGGGCATAGCAGAACTCTCCCCCCTCCCGACTGACCTTGTCCAGATCTCTCCGGACACCAGCCAAAAACATCTGACCCCATGCATAGTAGGTCCCCCTCAGCACAGAATCCACCATCATCGTTTGTCCCCCCGACAAACGATGTGGCGCCGTGGCACCCAACACCCGCAGAACACAATCCCCAACTACCCGCATGTCCCACTCCCGCAATGATCTCAGACTCAAAGCGTTGTTCTGCACAATCACCCCAGGAACACAGAAGGTCTCCAAGAGATCCTCCATGTCCACACCTGCCGGGATCCTTGGCAGAAGATCCCCCACCTCCCCTAAGCGAGGTAACCTGGTAAGAAAATATACATCATTAAGGGTGATCTCCAACCTCTCACCCCCAACAATAAAGGCAACCTCTGCAGGGACCCATAGACTCACCAATTTGTTCAGTAGAGGCCCTACTGAATGGATCGGTGGAATCTGAGCGAACTTCAGGAGCCCACTCACAGCCAGAGCTTGCCGGACCCCCTGATCGGTCCGAATCCGAATCATCAAATCTTCCTCCATCTCTCGCTCTCACCATGACACCAATGTTCTCCTCAACATCTTGTCAAAACACAAAGAAATTTTTAGAACCAGAGAAAAATTTTCAAAAAATACCATCGCGGCTTTTCCATCAAAACCCGCGATGATCAATGTGACTTTCATCCAAGAACCCGCAATGAACATCATGGGTATTGACCAGACAGTCGCGATGAACATCGCGACTATCGCCCCCATACTCGCGATGAACATCGCGACTTTCAGCCCGACAGTCACGATGAACATCACGACTGTCAGCCTCAAACCCGCAATGTCCATTGCAGCAAAAGACTCGAAACCTATGATATTCCACATTGGAAGGCCAACATCAAATTTCGCGGCCTTCGAAGGCCCACCGCTAACCAAAAAAGACATAATTGAAAAGGCTAAGGCGAATAGGGTTACCTGAAACTCGCGGAATCGAAAAACCAACGGTCAAATCTCCTGAAAATCGAGAAAGAGCTCTGATTGCTCTACTAAACTCGCACGCAACAATGACACGTCATATGGCCCCCACACCCTATTTATAGAAATTTCACCATTTTTCAAACAACCATTGCGGTATCATACGACGTCCATTCCTCAAATCGTTGGTACCGTTGGAATCAGCGCATCGAGAACTTCATGAAAGTTCTTTCCTTTTCCTGTTTTCACTAGGTCCATTTTTTGACCATATTTTCACGCCCTTGTTGCCTCGGTTTGCATGCCACATCGGTCATTCTCCATTTTTAACAAGTCTTATATCGCCAGATTTAGTTTTCCGCGCTCGTGATGATGCTTGAGATCATTTCTCGCTCTCACGCCCATATTTTTTGGGCATTTTTTCCATGCCCCCTCGTTACCTCAGTTTGCGTGCCCCATCGGCCATTGTCCGTTTCTAACGAGTATTATATCGCTGGATTCAGTTTTCCGCACTCGTGATGATGATTGAGATCATTTTTTGCTCTCACCTCCATATTTTTTGGGCATTTTTCCCATGCCCCCTCGTCGCCTCGGTTTGTGTGCCCCATCGACTGTCGTCCGTTTCTGACGAGTCTTATATCGCCAGATTCAGTTTTTCGCGCTCGTGATGATGCTTGAGATCATTTCTCGCTCTCATGCCCAATTTTTTTGGGCATTTTTTCTATGCCCCCTCATCGCCTCGATTTGCGTGCCACATCGGCCTTCATCCGTTTTTGACAAGTTTGATATCGTTGGATTCAGTTTTTCGCGCTCGTGATGATGCTTGAGATCATTTCTCGCTCTCACCCCATAATTTTTGGGCATTTTTTCAAAATGCCACTCATCACCTCGGTTTGCGTGCCACACTAGCCGTTGCCCCTTTTTGACAATCTTTATGTCAGCGGATTCAGTATTCCGCACTCATGACGATGCTTGAGACCTTTTCTCGCTCTCATCAATCCCTTTTTGTTCGGTATAGTTTTACCCCTGTTTTGGGCCAAGCAATCCCTTTTACGAAAAAGGCACTTAGGGAGTTTCTGTTAAGCTCTTTTCTGACCCCTAAAACAATGAAAAGATTGCCAAGCAACCTTGCTTCCTTTCATGCTCACTAAATGTATCTGAAAGGGTGTCTACATGGTATAAGTTTACCCCATTTCCGGACCTTGTAGACTAATTACAAAAAAGGAATACTCTAGTCACATCGGCTAGAAGAGTTCTCCATTTGCATCATTTTATGCTTTTTCAGGCCTTGGAGACTAACTTACGAAAAAGAACACCAATGGAGTCCACTTATCGCTTTCAGACTCTCTAAACATGAAAGCGACCACGAGCAATCACCATCCTGGGCTCGTAAAAACCCACAGGACGGTACTCACAACCACTGCAGAGTCTTCTTATCGTTTTTAGGATCCTTAAAAATGAAAGCACCCATGAGCACGAACAGTCCTGGGCTCACAAAATCTACAGGACAGTACCATTTCAGAGCACACTTTTATCCCTTCTTGGATCTCATTAAAACTACGAAGAAGGGCCCAATGGTGCTTCTCGACGCCACAACAGATCACATCTACTCATATGGCAGCTTCCCCATTTTGGTTTCCTTTGTTCAGAGTATTCTGTAGTATGTCACCCTGAGAATCCCTTGACAGCACCGATCAGCTTGAACCCTCCCCCCAGAGTTAATACATACCCTTAAATCCCTAAAATCTATGATCCCCACACCTACAAGTCAATTCCCTACGCTGCCAGGTCAACCATGTCATCGTGCTCTGAACAAAGGAAGTTTGAGTCTACCCACTCTATGACCCCAGTTACTTCCCATCCCCACAAGTATGCCAGTCCTACCATCATTATTACCACACTTCAGTTCTACACCTCATGCTCCTATCAAGGAAACATCATTTCCTTGTTAGTTGCTGGTCTCCCTTTGTCGACGACAACCAAATTTATTCCAGAGGATAGACCTAGAGGTCCCTGTGTCTTGGACTCATTACCATTTATGATGAGTACCTACGAATCATTTCAAGAAGAGTCCTTAGTGCCTCTCCAAATGGTTGTTTCTCACATGCTCGACTTCAACACCTTGATCGCATCGTTGAGACTCGCACAGGGTATTGGTCCGTTCAGTTATTTGTTGAAGACCCCAGATACCACCTAACTCTTCCACATTTGAGAGTCTACTTATGGAAACAACTAGTTACATTTTTCCTATAGATATCCGGGTTGCACATGGTGACGGTATTCAGATATACCCCAGTTTTATACTCCCTCGAGTATACAGTTACATGTACTTCTCAGAGATGACTCACAGTCATTGAGTCCCTACAGATGTTGGACACCTTCAGTTTCAGCAGTTCATCAACCCTTCTGAGACCTTATTCCAGTGTATCAGTTATTGAGATCAGTCATGTTATGATCATGAGTACATCCCAAAATAATGTCCCCTCTGGACCATTATGATGTACCAGCAGTTTTTTTAATATATTTTTCAGGTCCCCCTTCTTGGGACCAACTGTTATGTATATGTCTTGATACGAGCATGGATATGCCCGCCTCGTCCATTATCAGAGATTATTCCTCATTCATATTGAGGTCATGTAATATTGTTTATTTTGCAGCTTCCAAGGGCCGTGGATCCAGTCTCCAATCGGTCTCTTCTCTTCCCCAAATCCCAGAAAAATGACAAAAGAACTATGATGTCTATCGGCCATACGATGAGCTCCTGCTCTCACACATCAGGGGGCAATCTGTTAACACCCAAAAAGTGCTCACTAGCTCATTTCCTTATTCACATGACCCATTTGTCCACTTTTTCACCATTTGAGCCTCTAAATCCACCAAAAGACCTTAATACACCCCTTTTTCCACTCAAAATGAATATTTTTCCTCAAAAAGGGTCCAGAATTTTCAAAAATATTAAAAAGGGAATAAAAATATTCAAAATATTCAAAAAAGGAAAAATGAGAGAAAAGGTACCTAAACCATGTTGGTCAATACCATTGGTTTCCTCAAAACCATAATGATATTCCCCACCACCAAAAACTATAAAAAGGTGGTAGGGGCTCCTCACTTTCCATCCATCCATCATCCTATCCTCATGCTATCAAAATCTCTCATGAGTTCTTGACCCTTGTAGCAATCCTGGAGAAGAGACCATTGGACCTTGGAGCTACTCACCTTGGAGCTGCTCAACACCACAACATCCTCACCATTTGAGGTATCATAATACAAAAGTTATTTTTTTTTTTCATTTCTTGTTATTGTTCTTAAATCTTTTTAAGTTTATTGTCATATGCACATGCTAGTTTTAGTTTAGATTCAAATTTATAAATTGCTTTTGCTTTCAATCTTTGAAACTGCTATCACTTGTTGATAGGTGCCCATAGCACTCAAGCTTGGTTGCAAAACCAAGCCAACAACGACGGTGAGCCCTTGGCGCATTTCCCAAAAAGAGAAAGTGTGTCGGGCGGAGGGTGTAATTTCCCTCCACAATGCAAGCCCAAAACCCCAAAAAATGGAAAATAAATGAAATTCTAAACTGCTGAAAATGAAAAGGGAAGGGATTAGTCCTACCTAACGTTGATGGCACTGAAAATGATGGATCACGGCTCCTACAATCGGCAGTTGAAAATTGCACTCCAAAAGGTCGCTTTCACCTCCCAATTTGGTAAAAAACAAATGGTAACTCTTTTTTACTATTTTTCCCTATTTATATTGAAAAAGGTATATTCCTGTTTTTAATTTTATTCTATTGTGGGTTATTTTACTATAGTTGGGATTATTTTTATATCTAAATACTCAACTAATCATTTTGACTTAGTCTTTGGAGTCCACAGGTGAAGCGAATTTGCCACATTATAATCTTTGGTCGCGATTGTAGTCATCTCGCACCCATTGTCAGGTGTGAACAACTCTTCGAGCATTCTTTATGTTATTATTCCACTCATTAAAATCGAATATTGATGCCACCGAGCTCACTCTTTGTTCCTTCTCGTGCTCGTAAAATGATGAGAATAAGTTACTGAGTTACATTTTATCACTTTTTTCGGGCTCGTTAAACTTCTACTGAAAAGGAACCCCTCAGAGTCCTCCTTTAAGCTCTTTTCAGACTCCCTAAATATGAAAAGGTTGCCAAGCAAACTTGATACGCTCACGCTTGTAAAAGTATTTGAATGATCGTCTTTCTGGTGATAGTTTACCCCTTTTTCGGACTAGGAGGCACTATTTACGAAAATGAGCACTCCATCCAATCATGGCTGGAAGAGTTCTCCGTCGCATTGTTTTACCCCTTTTTCGGGCGAAGAGACTAACTTTACGAAAAATGAATTTTGGAGCCTTCTTTAGTTATTTTCAGACTCTCTAAACATGAAATGACACCGAGTTTACCTTCTTTGGACTCGTTAAAATCTAACATCGAAGGGCCTGTTATGGGACGAACCTATCATATCCTAGGTTCGTAAGACATTTGGGATTGGAATCATCCATGGGATGAGCTACATCGAGCATCTGTTAGCCTCCTCAAGCTCGTTAACAAACAAAAGAGGTACTCATCAATCATGATGGGGAATAGGGATGAGATTGTGTTCATTGTAGTTATGGAAGTACATAGTCACTCTTGAAGATGGCACTCAATTGCATATGCATTCAGTGCTTGGGAAATCTGTTTTTCTTTGAGTCCTACTAATTCCACGAGTCTTGTCACTCCTTTGGTTTATCCGAAGAATTATTCCATCATCAGTTTCATTAGGGGTTGGTACCATTCTCGTCATTTCAATGCTTCCAAGTCATACCATGCCCATGTTCAAGAGATGTTCGTTATTCATCATCTGCAGTCACTATACCTTCCTTTATGTCCGTTTACCTTGAGTCAGTCTTACACATCACTCTACTGTCCGATTCACCCCAAACAACCATGATCACGTTTCGTGTCGATGATGGGGGACTCATCATGGCCCTCCTTCGACGGATTCATACTTGTCGACTTCAACACATCATCCGGGGATGGAATCTAGAAACCTATCAAGTACCTTAGGACTGCATGCCTCAATGGCAGGTTACCTCACTTTCAATATGAGTTTACATCATTGGCTCTTGATTGAAAGATCCCGTCGAGTGTTCGACCTCAACTCATTAATTCACACTCAATGGTATGTACTATGATACCTTTGGAATCATTGAAATCAATGGTGATTTACCTCACGCTTGTTAACGATATACATTAATGATCGATAATCAAGTGGTTTCTATCATGTTCGACTCCTAGACATTGTAATCACATGGATAGATTCATATCATTGCGGGTTCGGATTGAAGACCCTGGGTTGTTTCATATTTCACCTAGGTTGCGATGGAGATTGTTTGACTCATATCACATGGATCCACTTTGTATTGGTCGTGGCTGTGTTATCATCTCATAATGGCTCTACGATTGTGTCTAGTAGCCATGATTGTGTTCAGTCGGTCTTTACTACCATGGATCTGCAATGTATTAGTCGGTAGCCATGTTGTGAGTCATGTGAGACTTGTATCTCAGAGTCAGTTGTACTGCAGCAACACCTTCCGACCAACAAGTCCTTGCCATCTATCTTGCAAAGCATATCACCTGTATTATTTTTCCAGCTTCATGCTTTGGGGGGCATTTTGTTACACCTAAATATGATCACCATGAGTCCTGTGTCAACTTCATGCCTCAATCCTTGAAGTTTCCTTGACTAATAACACCTAGAGCAAGTTGTTAACCCTTGTGTCCACATTTTCTAGTTGCACTGGCACAGGTTGTCTTCTAGCAACAGGCGGCAGATCTTACCTGACACATAATGTCACTTGGCAGGATGCGCCAGTGGCTCAGGTTTCCCTCATGCAACCTGCGCTACCCCCTTCTTGGTGCTAGTTTCCTTCATGCAGGGTGCTCTAGGGTTGATTAAATTGAATAAACAAGAGTTTCGAACGACTTCTCGAAGCATGGTGAGGTGGAAGTCTATCCCTAATTTATAGGTGAACTGTCCTTCGGTTCCCTGACCTCAAGGGAGGATCCCTTAGACTTCTCCCATTAGTCCTCAACCTACTCTATCAAGTTTGGTCTTATAAATATGAAGCTACTCCTCATTGGAAAGAGAGGAAGGTCTATAGCACTCTCATGCTGGTAGAATTATATAGGTGATCCTTGTTCATCTTTGGGATTCTTACTTCATTCTTGGAGGCTTGGTTTGGCTTGTTGGAAGGAAGGTTGCTACGTTAAGGCATAGGTTGTAACACTCTCTCTTATTGTACTCTCCTTTATTACAGTTAATACAATCTCTTCCCATATACATTATTGTATTGTTAATGTTTAGAGCTTACTTCCTTAATTGTTATCTTAGATCAATCATATGCGATATATGCTTTTACTGTTTGTTTGTGTCTACTCGTTCAACGGGGCTTTGCAAGTGCAGGTATGAAGGTTTTGGAGCGTTGGATCAAGAAATGAGCAAAGGGAATCTCAGGTAAGAGATCTACTTGTTACTTTGCACTTCTATTGATCTAGGTAAGTTGATTATATTTTGTACTTATTTGTTCTACGAGTTGTCCTCCATTGGATTTGTTGCACCAAATGTGCATCTTCTTCTTCTCTCAAGCTTGCTCTTTGTTGTCTCATTCTTTCTCTATTCTTCTCACTCTCTTCATTGTCATTTTGTTGACGAGCATGCTTTCTTTGTCATTTTCTTTTACTCTCCATCAAACTACAATGAAAACAAACAAAGATTTCTTCAAATTGTTATAACAAATAACAATATGTTAATATGAGATTTTGAAATATGTCTACAAAGAAGTCTTATATGTCTAATGAACTCTAATTGAACAACATCAAAATCATAAAGCTCTAATTGAACAACATCAAATTCACATAGCTCTAATTGAAAATAAACTAGCAATGAGTTAAATTAGTGTTGTTGATCAATTGTTTAGTGATTATATAGAGGTTGCTTGTTATTTTTACGAGTGTATGGTGGTTGGCACCATTAATTGTCCAACTCCTTTAGAGGGTTCTTTTTTATGTTTTCTTTACATAGACAAATCCTCGATCGAGCTAATTTTACAAAGCCTCGATCGAGCCATAGACCTCGATTGAGCTAATTTTACAAACTCTCGATCGAGCCATAGACCTCGATCGAGGGCTTGAACATACCTCGATCAAGGTCATATTTAACCCTCGATCGAGGTATTTTAAATACCTCAATTGAGCAACTACCTAGGTAAATTTTTGAATTACATGCTACATAATTTAAATATCATATTTTATCTTTCTCTAATACTTTGTTATATATAACTTTTTTTTTTTCATTTTAGTCTTATTATATTTTGTTTGTAATAATATTTTTAACAAATTGTTATATAGACTACAAAATTAGTAACAATTTTCCAAAAAAATTAACTATTTCATAATTTAATTTGTTTACTATTTATTTGTAATGATATTCTTATTTATTTCATCCCTTTGTTATTTATATTTCAATGTTTCCAACAATTTTAATGTTAAATGAATAATTTTCAAGTGGCTAACAAATGTTATTGGAACAATTTTCAAATAAAATGTACATTTGGATTCTATTTTCATGTTAAAATGTACATATTTTTAACTATTTTCAAATTTCAAAATTGCTAACAATTTTCAATTTTATTGGAACAATTTTCAAATTAAATATACATTTGGACCCTATTTTCAACTTAAAATGTACATATTTAACTATTTTCAAATTTTTAAGTTACTGAAAATTTCAAGTTAAATTTAATTTCAATTCTTGTTTTGTTATTTGTTAAAAAAATATTTGTACAATTTGTTATTTAGACTACAAAATTATTAACAATTTTTCAAAAAATTTAACTATTTCATAATCTAATTTATTTACAATTTATTTGTAATGAATATTCTTATTTATTTCATAACTTTTTTATTTATATTTCAAAATTTGTAACAATTTTCATGTTAAATGAATAATTTTCAAGTGGCTAACAAATGTTATTGGAACAATTTTCAAATGAAATGTACACTTGGATTCTATTTTCAAGTTAAAGCACGTACATATTAACTATTTTCAAATTTCTAAGTTGCTAACAATTTTCAATGTTATTGGAACAATTTTCAAATTAAATGTACACTTGGTCCCTATTTTCAACTTAAAATGTACATATTTAGCTATTTTCAAATTTCTAAGTTATTAACAATTTCAAGTTAAATTTAAATTGAGCTCCAAGCCTCAACATGTGTTGATTGAAATAACTATCAATGTCTAATTTTAACCTAGTCCTCATTTTATTTAAAATAAACGTTGTGATAGGTACATGTATTAAAGTTATAAAATTCAATTTGAAAACAAATGAAATGAATAGTTATGTAATATATGTAAAATTCAATGGCATCAAATAAAATGAACATTGTGATAATTATGTAGTAGTTGGAAAATTCAATTATGTTGTTTTTAATGTATTTTCAATTCATGTACGCCAATTTTTTCTATGCATGAATGTAGGGATAAGTTTTAAATATCTTTTTCTTATAATAAGTATATATTTTATTTATATTTTGAAAATTTGTAACAATTTTCATGTTAAATAGATAGTTATGCAATAGTTGGAATATTCAATTCACACGCAATTTTCAATTTGTTAATTTCCACATCAAATATCAAGTTACTAACAATTTTAAAGTTCAATGTACAACTATCAGGTTATTAATAATTATCAAGCTAAATTATACATAATTGATTTTCAAACCTTACTAACAATTCTCAATCTAAATGTACAATTTCAAGTAACTACACACATATTTTGTTATCCTAAATTTAAGTCACAAATGATTTTCTTGTTTTTAAATTATTTTCAATATTTGTACCAAAATTTTCAAATTAAATGTACATATTTATTTATTTTGAATTCAAGTTCCAAACAATTAAATCTTGTTTTAAAAGTATTTTCAATTCTTGTACCAATTATGCATTTCAAAACACTTCAATTTGGTACTTTAAAATTAATCGATCCTTGCATAGTGCATTTTTGAGTGAAATCCCGTGCCCCCTCATGATCTTGATCAGCCATCACATGACACCTTGCCCTCTCACATTTCTAGTATAATTGGGAGTTGCAGTGGGGTTGGAAGAGGTGGGAATTGTCTTGAGGATTGTGCAGTTGTTTCTGCACGAGAAGAGATTGGGAACTCGATCCCTAGTCGGAGAGTTAGAGAGCATGTTCGTAACATAATTGAGTCATATTTTGAACAACATTCAACGATGGCACAAGCTCAAATCTTACATGGGTTGATAAAACACAAAAAAATTGAAACGTGCCACAAAGTTGTTGGGTTTTCAAGATGCTAAAATAAAAAAGACATGCGAGAAAGCAATAGAAAATGTAAGAACTACATTATCTTCGTTTGGAAAATCAAGAAATAATGATATCCGAGCTGCTCGTAGGGAAATTACAACAGTTGTTGTGGCACAAATCACCTCAAGAAATTGAATGGTATCAACAATGGCATCATTGCTCAAAGTTTCAAAAAGAACATTGTTCAAATATACTAAATTCAGGGTCCAGATAGATGAAAATGATGAAACTACTTGTTGGGCTCTTATTTGTAGGGAACCCTATCGAGGCAGGATGGCAGCAAGCATTAGAGAGAAGGTGATAGAGTTTTGGGATAGCCATTCTCGTGCTATTCCAGATAGAAAGCATGTCCTGCGACAATGTTTATCCGTAGGCATTTTTCAGGCGCACTGTAAGCATGTGATGGAGATGACGGGAGTTTCACTTTACGTGGAATTCCAAGAAACCAATCCTGGTGTTCAAATATCATTTAGCATGTTCAAAATATTGAAACCGTGGTATATTAGGCCTAATATGATTCGCGACACTTGTTGCTACCAGTACCACGTTGAATTTCAACTATACTATGATACATTTATGGATTTTGTAAAATGCATTGGAATGGTGAACTAGCTCCTCACACGGTGCGAGATTTTATTTGTATGATACTTGCAATAGGAATCCTGAACACATGTTTTTCAATAAGAGGTGTGTAGGTGGGAGAAGATGCCCTGGATGCGGTGATTTGACATTGTTCCATAGGAAATTTCCTATCGATCCAACACACCATGGATTGTCAGATATCTCAGTTAAGTGGAAGAGGTACGAGTATGTCTCCATGAATCCATCATCTTCTTCATTTGTGCCATCTAAGAAGACCGACTTGCTCGATGATGAGATTCTTGTTTCAGATTTCATGGAGAATTTTCAAAGTCAGATTTATAAATACATAAAGCACTCCCATAGGTCCAGGTGGCAAGCTTCAGAATTCAAACATTCTCGTGAGGTATTTGAGCCGGGCACAATCTTATCAGTGGTAGACTTCACTGAGAACTACACATTTGCTCCTCAGAGAGAGATACAGAGTGAGTACTATCACTCCAACCAAGTGTCTATCTTCATACATGTATTGTACATACATGCTCATGAAAGCATTGATGGTAGGGATAGCACTCCTCAGTCATGTGAATTGATCAAGGAGTACCATTTTTATGTCAGTGATGATTGTGAGCATGACACATTGTTCGTTCAACACATCTTTGGGTTGATTGATGATTCATTCAGGCAGAGAGGCGTATCATTTGTTGAATACTGGATTTGGTCAGATGGGTGTGCTGGGCAATTTAAATTGGCATGCTCATTTTATTGGTTGAGTCGCCTTCACAAAGAGACAGGAATCCGACACACTTGGAGCTTTTTTGAAACATGGCATGGAAAGGGTGAACATGATGGCGTAGGTGCATGTGTGAAATGAGCACTTCGGAGGTACCAGATGAGTAATGGTGTAACCCGGCTCACATTCTCCACGAAAGTAGTTGATTGTTGCACACGTCATTTGGGACATCAAGGTCGCGAAAAAGCAAGGCCAGTGTGCAGGTAATAAACTCCAAACTCAATTAATAAGCTAATAACATTCAATATCATCATTTCCAAAAGAACACATACTTGATAGGAATTTATATATGACAAATTGAATTCCATGCAGGTTCTTTTGGGATGTTTCCCTTGGTGATGTGAATAGATCCATGCCATGGTATTGTGATACCATTACCCGGTACGAGGGAATTACTTTATGTTCGAAGTAAAGACACGGGTGACATATTTTTCATTGAAACGAGGAAGTATGTTTGTTTTTGCGATTTTTGCATTGATGCAAATGGATGCGAGCTTCATCACTGTGAAAATGATGTATATGTGAAACCATGGAAATATGTCCCTCTTAATCCAAACGGCCCACATCCAATTCCAACATGGAAAGAGATGCACACTGATGAGGCAATGGTCTCATTAGATCATGATCGAGTTTCTGATATGGTTAGGGAAGGTACAGGAGACTTCATTAAGTTAATTAGTTCACTATATATTACACATATACAAATGTTGTATAAATTCACATAGGACATTTGAATAATATTTGTAATGTATCTTGCAGGTGATGTATTCGTTGTCATTGCACCCCTCCACAACCAAGAAAACGTGGCATATTATTTTATGCGATGCATACAAATAAAAAGTAGGTTGGTGTGACCCTATCAAGATGGAGACTTCACATACCAAATTGGAGACATGGTTCTAATGGGACACTTTTTTGAAAGAGTGAAAAGACAGGGTGCTCATATTATTTACAAAGATTTTATGCCTGAATATATATCATGCCAATACAGTCATTTGGTGGTGGCAGCTCTGATACATCTAACAAAAATCAAGGTGAAGAGAGGTGAGCCAAAGAGATGGAAGATGATGGAAGCTGACCATGATCGTATTATGGATACTTGCATTCCTATAACCCATTGGCCAGATGAATGAGTAGCATGTATGCCACTTGCATCATTGGCATAGTTGTCATGTTGTCTTGTAGAATATTTTTTTGGAGATTTTTGTGGAGGTTGTTTTATAAATGTATTTTTGTAGATGCTTTAATGCCAAGATTAAAAATACTAGATGGGAGGCTTTTGTGAAAATTGGGTCATGGTGCTCCAATGTTAATACACTTGAATGTATGGTCAGTGCTCCATGAACTTCATCCATAATAGTTTTATAGATATTTGTTTAGATGCTTTAAAAACAATATTAAAGATCTACTAGATAGTTGAATTGTGATGTAATTGAATTGTAATGTGTAGACAATATAATGTAATTGTAAAATTTCAATTTTAAATTGTAATGTACATTTTAATTTTAAATTTTGATTTCAAATACAATTGTAATGTAATTGAGAATTTAAAATACATCTATACAATGTAAAATTGTAAAATTTAAATTTTAAATTGTACAATGTATTCTAATTTTAAATTTTGATTTCAAATGCAATTGTAATGTAATTGAAATTGAACTTTTAAATTACAACAACACATTGAATTTTCAATTGAAATTACACATTAAATTTTAAATAGTAATTGAATTGGAATGTGGAAATTGTAATTGAATTGTAATGTGTAGACAACATAATGTAATTAGAATTTCAATTTTTAATTTCAAATGTATTCTAATTTTAAATTTTGATTTCAAATAGAATTGTAATGTAATTGAGAATTTAAAATAGATACATACAATGTAAAATTCTAAAATTTAAATTGTACAATGTATTCTAATTTTAAATTTTGATTTCAAATGCAATTGTAATGTAATTGAAATTGAATTTTTAAATTGGAACAACACATTGAATTTTCAATTGAAATTACACATTAATCTTGAAATTTTAATTTTAAATTGTAATTGAATTGGAATGTGTATATTGTAATTGAATTGTAATGTGTAGACAACATAATGTAATTGTAATTTCAAATGTATTCTAATTTTAAATTTTGATTTCACTTATGCAATTGTAATGTAGTTGAAATTGAGCTTTTAAATTGGAATTGAATTGGAATTGAAATTACACATTAAATTTGAAATTTTATATTGTAATTGAATTGGAATTGTAATTTTAATTTTAAATTGTAATGTATGTTTTCAATTCTAAAATTTGGATTTGCAACTATAATGTAGTTGAAATTGAAATTTTAAATTGAGTTAAATTGTAACTACACATCGAGATTGAACTTTTATATTGTAATCACTGTACATTAAATTTGCATTTGAAACGACAATACATAAATTTCTAACTGTAATAACTATATCCATATGTAATATAAAAAACAATCGATTTCAAATCAGATACAAAATACACATGAAGACATCAATATGATAAAATATACAAAATATGTAACAAAATATCCAAAATATGTAACAAAATATCCAAAAGTCCATATATAAATGATAGAAATCCATATCCAAAACATGAAAACGTATTCATAGATCATCCAAAACATGAAAACGTATTCATAGATCATCCAAAACATGAAAATATATAAAATATGAAAATATCCAAAACATCTAAATGTATAGATCATCAACTCAATGGCCACCACCCCCACGAGGCCCTTGATCGACCCTGTGACTGCCTTCATTTGTAGTAGAATGATGTTGGCCTTGACACGGTAAACTATGAAAGAATGCCTCGATCTCCATTGAGTGAATGGTGATATCTGGCATTTGGGTAGGAATATGGGTAGATGGCCCTTCATCAGGACCATGTGGTCGAGATGCATCCAAATCATCTGAGAAAGTCATTGAAACACTGACACCCACCTGTAGCAATGCTTGTGTAAGATGCCATTACATCTAATAAGTTAGATTTATTAAAAATTAAAACTAAACATAATTTAAGTTACAATTCAAAAATTGAAACACAAAGTACAAAAATAAATTACTAAATGTGATTAAATAATGAATTGGAACATAAATTAAAACTCACCTCTGTGTCTAGACCCAACTAGTCAGGACCTTTGCGGTCCTCATGTCTATCATCACGAGCAATGCCCTTTCCTTTTCCCTGTACAATTTGAAATTAATTTGAAGTTAAGATCTTAAACATAAAATCTCGAAAATTAAGAAATAAAACATAAATTATTTAAACTGAGAAATAATAAACACAAATTAAATTATAACATAAATTATAACTTACCTCAACTACTATCATCCGCGAGTTGGGATGAGCGGATGGACAAACTAATGGCTCACTACCAAAGAGTTGATCCATGAATGTGGTCCCCTGCATGGAGCAAGAGAATACGACTCCCTTAAGTATTATTGACCATTCAATTTACGACATATAATATGATCTAATATGAAAACATATATACATAATTGCACAAAAGTATATCTGTCCTAGAGCGACGTATCTATGATACAATCGAAAGTATGCATCTTGGGCTAATTGAGCATACCCCTATATGGCCTCTCCATCCAAAAGCATGAGTAGGGCATTATCGACCCAATCTGTCTTTGGATCTGCAGGTGCAGGGGATGGTCTAGATGCCTCTCCATGCACAACAACAACGACACTTCCCATGGCAGTGAACAATGACTCTGCAATGTCATGCCTAGCCTCTGCAGCAATCTTGGATGATTGTGCCACGTCCGTCGACCTGATAACCATCATGTCTGGAATGAGTACCAACCTCAGAGGGGGTTGCACGAAGGAAGGGTCTCTACGAGCTCCAGGACATTGGTAGGAGTGTGTTGGTTGTGGAGCCAGATCTTCCAGTCTCATAGATGATATTGTCTTAGCCGTGCACCCTAGAGGACTGTACACTGATTCCCTAACCTTAGGGTTCGGGGGCGAAGCCCCCGTGAATGGGGGTTCTGGGATAGCACCCCGAGAAATGGGGGTTCCGGGGAAAATCCCTCGAGAAAAAAATTTTGGTGCTGTTTTGCCAGCTGTTTACGGGTCCATGGTTTTGGGTAACCCGTGGTATTTCCCCATTGTATTTTCCCTTTATAAGAAAGACATTGTAATATGGCTAGGGTTGATGTATTAGGTTTTATGCATTGTAAAGATCTTTGAGATCGAGAAGATCATGTGAGACAGTGAAGAGGAAGTGCAGTAGCTGTGCTGCAGGTTGTATCTTTGTATCTCTTCACTTTGTTGGATGGTATAATAATAAGGACTGTAAAATTTCAGTGTGGACGTGGGCCAAGTTGGGTGAACCACGATATATCTGTGGCTCTCTTGTAATGTGTATGTGTGATTATATTTGCAGTTTTGTTTATTGTTATTGCTCTGCGATCCTATTTTTCTAACAATTGGTATTAGAGCCGAAGGTCTATTTGGAATATAAACCCGTAGGAAGCTAGGGTTTCTGGTTCGCGTGGGAGCAATGGTAGAAGAAGAAAAGTTTAAGGTCGAGAAGTTTAACGGCCAAAAATTTCAGTTATGGAAGATGCAAATGGAGGAGTATCTGTACCAGAAGGATCTATTCCTACCATTGGGAGGAATAGAAAAGCAGCTGTAGTGTCCCCTCCTACCATATCAGCGTGATAGGGAGGACGTGGTGCTCAATCCGGGCAATTAGCCCCAAAACGTTTGAGTTAAAATCATAGATGCAAAGAACTGTATCTGTGCATGCTATGGAAAAACGACGGTAATCAAATAAATGCTGTTGATCTCTAACACACATTCAAGATTCTGTGACAGCCATGAAATAAAGATCTGTACAGGATTATACAAGATCATATGGAAATGCATAATCATTTTAATACACAGCGGAAGCAAATTGATTAACAGATCCATGATACATTCAAAATATTCATCAAATGGTAATTGCAAATTTAACACAGGAGAATACTTATCTTATGCAAAAGTAGTCCCACGCAACTGGCTATGCAACTGCAACGTTCCACCCAACCGTAGGCCAGTGTGCTCCTCAATCTCTCAGCACCACTGCCACCCCCGAGCTGGGCATGATCTCTACAAGGAACCAGGGAACAGCAGACTCACACATAGCCAAGCATACACCAAGATGAGCCAAGCCAATCTACAATTGGGTTTATCAGGCTGCTAGGAGATGGAAAGGAGGAATTGCTAAGCTAGTGAGCTCAACTGCAGAGTTATGGGTACCTCTCCCAGATCTATTTAGCTTGGCACTCACAATGCCTACACACCCAACACCAGGAAGTATTCTCTTCACTGCCACACAGTCCCTCAAGCCATACCTTCCTTTCTAGTGCTCTCAGGGGGTGCATAGAAAAGTAGCCATCCTTCTTAATCTTCTTGAGAGGATACTCCCTACACTAGGTTTATCAAGCCAATTCTGTCCACTACCATTCCAGTTTCTTGCTCATAGGTTCTAAACAAAATAGGGATGCACCTAACAGCAACCTACACTTGTTGAGCATGGGAAACATTTCCAACAGTGGGATGCATGAGATGGGGTTTCCTGGACTTCAGAAAAACGTGGGTGGACTCAAAACGTATTGGCACTTGGAAATTCGACTGGGGAAGTAAAACCCATTCCAGAAAAATGCCCCAGGGCAAAAACGCCCTCTCCCTCAGTCCCAATTCGCGTCCCTCCTTCCCCAGCTATTGCACAATCCAAAAACGAGTTCCTGGGCATGGAAAAACGCAGGGTTATGGTGAAAAACGTGAGGATAACTTTCTGTGAGCTCCACCTGCGTGAGAGGAAGAATGTAATGCATGAGGAATGGCCTTGGGTAGCATTTCGTGGGGGCTTTCTTTCCCAGCAAGCCAAAAATACGATTTTCAGCTTGGTAGCTTGCCCATGCACGAAAATCTGACTGCCATACCTCTCCCATCACAAGACATTAACTGCCTTAACCAATTTCTTGGAAGAATTAAATGATTGGGTGCATGAGACAAAATGGGTAGTTGGTGGTTTATGGGTTTCCCCATTGACACATGGATTAATACCATTGGCTCAAGGGTTTGAATAATTTCCCTCCCTTTTCCTTGTAGAGATATGCCCCATCTCTTTTGTTGCATTGCATTGCCGGTTGTGGGTTTTCCCCCATTAAAATTCGTATTTACACGGTGTATTATTTACATTGTGCCCATCTCACACAAGAACCATAGGCGTCTATTTTTAATTGCCGATACAAAATGCTAAATCAACAGTGGGGCCTTGGCCTTGAGCTCCTCACCATGATTAAATTACAATATTCACATCATTTACGATTTTATACAAAGGGGTCAAAATGGGGACATTACAGCAGCCAATGACTATGAAGGATGAAGAATGGGAGGTTCTTGACAGAAAGGCTCTGGAAAAAATACGGCTGAGCCTGGCTTCGTCAGTGGCTTTCAATATCTCAAAATAAAAGACAACAGAGGGTTTGATGAGCGCATTGGGTAAGTTGTATGAAAAGCCCTCAGCTTCCAACAAGGTATTTCTAATGAAGCGTTTATTTAATATGAAGATGTCTGAAGGTGGATATGTTACTGATCATTTAAATGAGTTTAATACGGTTATAAATCAACTAAGTTCTGTAATTGTGAATTTTGATGATGAGGTTAGGGCTCTTCTAATCTTGTGTTAATTGCCAGAAATATGGAATAGCTTGGTCATGGTTGTAAGTAACTCTGTCTCTGGTTCAAACACCTTGAAATTTGATGATGTTATTGGTGTTATTCTTAGCTAGGAAATGCGAAGAAAAAGCACAGGTGAGACATCAGGTAATGCGTTGACCATGGAGAGCATGGGAAGACAAAAGGAGAGAGGAAAGAGCCAAGGTAATCGTGGGAAGTCTAAAATGGGTAGATCCAAGTCAAACTAGAAAAAATAGAGTGTTGGAACTGTGGAAAGAAAGGGAACTGTGGAAAGAAAGGGCATCTGAAGAAAGACTGTAGATCTCTAAAGAAGAAAGGAGATGCATAACAGGAAACTACCCAAGAAGCAAATGTAGTAGGGGATGTGTTACAAGATACTTTGATTCTTGCATTAGATAATACTGGCGATTATTGGATAGTAGATTCAGGGGCTTCATATCATGCTACACCCCATAGGAAATATTTTCATGATTATGTTCCAGGCGATTTTGGACATGTTTTATTGGGTGATGATGAGCCATGTAAAATTGTTGGAATGGGTAAGGTATGGATAAAAGTTAAGAATGTAATTGATTGGATGTTGAAATATGTTAGGCATATTCCTGCTATGAAAAGAAATCTGATCTCAATAGGGAAGTTGGGAGATGGCGGCTGTCTATCTAATTTTGGAGAAAAGTGGTGGAATATCACTAAAGGATCAATGGTGATAGCAAAATGAGACAGGGTAGGTACGTTGTATTTATGTCCTCATAATACTGACCATTCTATCTCTTTAGCTTCCATAGGAACAGATATAGCATTGTGGCATCATAGGCTTGGCCACATGAGTGAGAAGGGGATGCAGATTCTCCACTCAAGGAAGTTGCTGCCAGGTTTGAAGCAGGTAAGTTTGGAATTCTATGAGAACTGTGTTTATGGAAAACAGAAGAGAGTCAAATTTCTCAGGGTTGGAAAACATAAGAAGAATGAAAAGTTAGAGCTTGTGCATACAGATGTATGGGGACCAGCTTAGGTACAATCTCTTGGTGGCTCTCATTATTATGTTACATTTATTGATGATGCAACTAGGAAAACTTGGGTTTATTGTATTAGACATAAATCTGATGTGTTTTCTACTTTTAAGAAGTGGAAAGCTTCGGTTGAGAATGAGACAGGAAAAAGGTTGAAGTGTCTCAGATATGATAATGGAATTGAGTACTGTGGTAAGGATTTTGATAGCTATTGTTCATACAATGGGATTTGTAGAGAGAAAACAGTTTCAGGAACACCACAAGAAAATGGTGTGTTAGAAAGAATGAATAGAATGATCATGGAGTGTGCAAGGTGTATGAGATTGCATGCAGGGTTTCCCTTACAGTTTTGGGTAGATGTTATAAATATTGTTGTTTATTTAATAAACAGAGGGCCTTCAAGTTCTTTGGATGGTGGCATTCGAGAGGAGGCATGGACAGATAAAAAGGTAAACTACTCATTTCTGAGAACGTTTGGTTGTGAAGCATTTGTCTATATTGAGAAAGAAAATAGAACAAAGCTTGAAGCTAAATCCAAGAAATGTACCTTTATTGGATATGGGGTTGATGATTTTGGTTATCGCTTATGGGATTATGAAAATAACAAAATCATTAGGAGTAGAGATGTGATATTCAATGAAAAGGTCATGTATAAAGACCAGTTGTAGGGAAGGAAACAGGAGAAGGAAAACACAGAGTACATAGTACTTGATGAAATTCAAGAAAATGAAGTTCTAAAGGTGCCAGAAAATCAAGAACAACAACAAGTACCTGAAACTCCTGCAACTGCAAGAAGATCTACCAGGTTAAGTAGACTCTATGAACGATACTCTCCTTCAAAGTAATATTTATTGATGACTAATGTTGGTGAACCAGAATGTTATGAAGAAGCAATGCAGGTGGAAACTAGAAAGAAGTGGGAGCAAGGCATGAATGAGGAGATGGACTCATTGGTAGGAAACATGACTTGGGATCTGGTTCAGTTGCCTGCTGGTAAAAGAGCATTGCAGAACAAATAGATTTACAGGTTGAAGGAAGAAGAAGGAGGCAAGAAGCAGTACAAGGCCAGACTTGTTGTAAAGGTGTTTGCAGAAAAGAAAGGTATAGATTTTGATGAAATATTTTCTCCTGTTGTTAAGATGACTTCAATTAAGACTATCTTAAGTCTAGTGGCGGTAGAAGATTTGCATATTGAACAGTTAGATGTAAAAACAACCTTTCTCCATGGGGATTTGGAGGAAGAGATATATATGCAGCAGCCATAAAGGTAAGGAGAACTTGGTATGCAAGTTGAAAAAGAGCTTGTATGGCTTGAAGTAAGCTCCAAGGCAGTGGTATTTAAAATTTGACATGTTTATGACAGAACAAGGTTATAGTAGATGTCATTCTGACCACTGTGTTTATTTCAAGCGGCTAGATAATGGAAGTTATATTATCTTGTTATTGTATGTGGATGACATGCTTGTTGCAGGGTCTAACATGCATGATATAAATGTGCTGAAAATGAAGTTAGTTAATTCATTTACGATGAAGGATTTGGGTGTTGCAAAGCAAATCCTTGTTATGAGAATAACAAGAGACAAGAAAAATCGCAAACTGACATTGTCTCAGGGTGAGTACATACAAAAGGTGTTGGAGAGGTTCAAAATGCAGAATGCAAAACTAGTTAGTACACCTTTGGCCAACCATTTTAGTCTAAGTAAGGAAATGTGTCCCAAGACACAGGAAGAGATAGATTACATGTCCAAGATTCCCTATCAATCAGCAGTTGGCAGCTTAATGTATGCCATGGTGTACACAAGACCATATATTGCACATGCAGTGGGATTTGTGAATAGATATATGAATAATCTAGGTAAAGAACATTGGAAGGCAGTACAGTCGATTCTCAAGTATTTGAGAGGTATTGCCACTCAAGCATTATGTTTTAGAGGTTCAGACACTGTTCTACAGGGATATGTTGATGCATATATGGCAGGTAATAAGGATAGCAAGAGGAGCACCACAGGGTATGTGTTTACTGTAGGTGGAACAACAGTCAGTTGGATTTTGAGATTGCAAAAGGTTGTTGCACTTTCAACAACGGAAGCAAAGTATGTTGCTGTTACAGAGGCTAATAAAGAGACGATTTGGTTGCAGAGGTTTATGGAGGAAGTGGGTAATAAATAGAAGGATAGCAGGTTGTATAGTGACAGAGAAAGTGCCATTCACCTTGCAAAGAACTCAGCATTCCATCCCAGGACTAAACATATACAACTCAAGTACCATTTCATACGCTTTGTTTTGGAAGATGAACTGTTGAAGCTGGAAAAGATACATACTAGCCAGAATCCTGCATACATGTTCACAAAGACAGTGACCAGAGAGAAACTGAGTTCCTGCTCAGTTTCAGTTGGCCTTCTAGCATGAAGGTGAAGATGAGAAATTTGCCAAGTCCAAGGTCCAGCAAGTACAGCAGGTGAGACAGTGAAGAGGAAGTGTAGCGGCTGTGCTGCAGGTTGTATCTCTTCACTTTGTTGGACGGTATAATAATAAGGACTAGCAAATTTCAGTGTGGACGTAGCCCAAGTTAGGTGAACCACAATATATCTGTGTCTCTCTTGTAATGTGTATGTGTGATTATATTTTTATTTCTGTTTATTGTTATTGTTCTGCTATCCTATTTTTCTAACAGAGCGTCCCCTACCAACCCCAAATAAATCAAACCCTGTGTCGGTGTAATCTGGGTGCATATCCAAAACAAACTCTACATAAATATTTTTTGCAAAGTACAATGGGACCTATTCATGGTGGGGGAACATGCCCCATGCTCCGACGAATCTATCATATACATATGGTGCAGCGGCCTCCAACTTAAACTCCTTGGGTCTAAGTGGTTGACCGGAAGGGTGGTCATGAGGGATGTCAAACAAAGTACCCTTGATGTCATTCCCTTTTATGGCGACTTTGACATCCTCCCATTTGTGGGGCCCAATGACATCTTGTCCCCTCCTCTGGCATGCAAAACACCAAATGTCACTAAGAAGTCCCACCCTCTTGTAGAGGGCCAAGTTGTCATCCACTGCTAATAACATCATGAATAATGATTGTCGAGTGGGATAATCCTCCCTCAATGTGCAGACACATGAGTGCACCCACTCTCGCTGGGTAGTGATATCAGTGAGAGTGATGCATGCGACCTCATCATCATACGATCCCCCTGATGGACCTACGATCCAAACCAAAACACAACTGTTACTAAAAATATATATTATAACTTGCAATTGAAATTCAATGCATTATATACTAACAATTTACTGAAAATGTATCGAACAAAAAAATGCACCTGATGCACTCATGTCTTGCCGCACATCCCCCACCCAGGGATCAAGATGTATGTTGTCGGGGTGAGCCGACACACTATCTCTCCTGCTGCTGCCACTAGTGGCAGCCGTCCCCAGCGTGGCCTCATCCTCGGTGAACGGGAGCGTTGTCGATGGCCACCCTGTTGGGCGATGTGGGATCCTCTCGTGCTTTGTCGAGCACCAAGAAATGAAGTTATCTCTTGAGAACTCTCTGCATCACATTTCAATTTCTAATTTTAATTCTATTTCAAATTTCACATTTAAAATTCAAATCCAAATTTCAAATTTTATTTCAAATTTTATTTCAAATTTCACATTTCAAATTCAAATTCAAATTTCAAATTCAATTCAAATTGAAATTGAAATTGAAATTCAATTTCAAATTTCAATTTCAATTTCAAATTTCAATTTCAAATTTCAAATTCAATTCCAAATTCAATTTCAATTTAAATTTCAAATTTCAAATTTCAATTTCATGTTTAATTTCAAATTTCAAATTTGTATTTGAAATTTCAATTTCACGTCGAATTCCAATTTCACATTCAATTCCAATGTCAATTTCAATTTCAATTTCAATTTCAATTTCATCTTCAATTTTCAATTTCAAATTCCAAGTTTCAAATTCAAATTCCAAGTTTCAATTTTGATTTGAATTCTAATTACATTTCCAATTCTCAATTTTCATTTCCCATTTCAATTTCAATTTTCGATTTTCAATTCCAATTTCATTTCAAAATTCAAATTCAATTTCAATTTCAATTCCAACTTTGACTTCGGTTTTCAATCTCAAATTTCAAATCAAGTTTAATTTCAATTTCAAAATTTCAAATTTGGATTTCAAATTCAAATTCAATTTCCAATTTCTATTTCAAATTCTAATTCCATTTCCAATTCCTTATTTTCATTTACATTTCATTTTCAGTTTTCAATTTTCAATTTCAATTTAATTTCAATATAATTTCAATATAATTTCAATTTTTGAATTCAATTTCGATATGAATTTCAATTTCAATTTAGTTTTCATTTTCATTTTCAATTTTGAAATTTCAAATTGCAATTGTGATCAGTGAAAACCAATAGGTACCATGTCAAATGTGATTTTATCCTAAATAATTTGAATGTTGAAACTACAAACTTTTGATCAAATGTTCATATTTCAAAATTTCAAAATTTCAAAATTTCAATTTTTATTTAATTTTAAATTTAAATTTAATTTAATTTAATTTAAAATTTCAATTTAAAATTTCAATGTCAATTTCAAAGGATTTCAATTGTTTTTTTAATGGTAATAGTTTTTGTTACATGGTTGTACGAGCTTATATTGGAAAAAAATGGGGAACACAATATGTATAATTTTTTTTCAATCCTCTTGACATTCACAGAGGATTGAAAAAAAACATAAAATTTCAATTTCAATTTAACTTAATTTAAAATTTGAATTTGAATTTAATTTAATCTAATACAGAAATTTCAATTTGAATCTAAAATTTCAAAGGTTTTCAAATGTTTTTTTAATGTTAATGGTTTTTTTTAAATCGGCAACGTAATATGATTATTTTTTTTCAATCCTCTTGGCTTTTTCATAGGATTGAAAAAAACACGGGCAGCATTTCTGCTTGTCAAAACACATTTTAAAATAAAACCGGTAGCATTTTATGCAATGAAATGCTACCGTGCATAAATGCTACCTGTTGATATAAACAAAAATATTAATACTTTAAAAAAATAAATACAACATAAATTTAAAATTTAAAACATATTTCAAATGGTTTTTGGTTTTTGTTTTGAAATGGTTTTTGGTTTTGAAATGGTTTTTTGTTATTGTTTTGAAATGGTGTTTTTTTTTTTTTTTTTTTCAAATAGTTTTTGGTTTCAATGGTTTTTCTACAAAAAAAAAAGGTTATTGGTTTCAATGGTTTTTCTACACAAAAAAATGGTTATTGGTTTCAATAGTTACATTTATTTGGAAAACAAAATTACAACATTCACACAAATTTATAAAAAAAAAATTAAATTAAATTTGTATTAAAAAAACAAATAGAAGGTTGGAACTCCACTTACCTGATGGAGTGGAAGACATGGCTGGGAGCTAGAGTGGGGCGTGGTGTGCTGTGTTGTATGTAGACGCTCAGTCGAGGGTCGCTTTCAGTCATGTAGAAGCTCGATCGAAGGGTTGTTTTCAAATAGCGCCGACTGAGCCCTATTTTTTTTTTTTTGTCTTAACAACTCGATCGAGGGTTATCTAAGCCCTCGATCGAGCTAGAGGGTTTAACCAAGCCCTCGATCAAGGTATTTAAAAATCATCGATCAAGGTATTGTCAGGCCCTCGATCAAGGTATTTTAAAACCCTCGATCGAGGTTTAAACCTCGATTAAGGGCTTGAAAATACCTCAATCGAGGGTTTGAAAAACAAGTGTTTTGGGTTCTGCAGACCCCAAATCATGAACCACCTTAGTGGATTCACCCTAGATCCAGTTGGACTTGGGAGATATGGCCTTTAAGTCCGCTTAGGTAGATGGTTTGAAAACACATGTTTAATTGTGTATTGATAATTTTAGGATGATATTGTCATCACATGAGATACATGCATTTCAGTCCATTGAAACAATGTTGTTAAAGACATTATTATATGTTGAGAGGAATCTTGACATTTAATAACCTTCACACATTTGGTAATAAGACAAGTTTGTATCCCTCAATATATTTTGAGTGGTTAATTCTATATTTCAATAAAGGACTTAAATTGAAGATATTATGTTGGGATTAATAATGAATATTCCACTAAATCCTTACCATGCTACACATATGCCTATAAATGGTTTAATAAGTAAGAGTTTCATGTATGTATCTTATTTATACAAAATCAATCTAGTGTAGTTAAGAAAGAGTTCCTTGGTTGAATAACATCGTAATGAATGAATGAGAGTAAATACGAATTGATTTAAAATAGACCCTCATGTAATTAATAATACCTTTAGAGACTATCTTTGAAGGTAAAAGTAATTACTTTATGTTCAAATAGACAAGGAAGGTATTGCCGCAACCTTGGTATAGTTCAATTATTGAATATACACTATAGACTAAAATTTTATAAAGGAGACTAATGCCTTTGCTTAATCCATAATTGTGATGTTTTGGAACTTTGAAAAAGAACTAAGCTACATAGATGGATATTGTACCTAGATTGTACTTAAAAGATAAAATACGTTAACTTATTAGATGAACGAGGTATCAAGTATATTACAATTCGCCTAAATACCTTGTGCAAGTTGGATTGTTGCTTTAGTCTTATAAGCTCCATGGGTTTGTCGAATTGTGGCTTCTTCTTTAAGGGCATATTTTACCAAACCAATTGAATATGAGGGTCGATATACCAAGAACTGAGAGCTTCGAGAAATTCCCTAATCATGTTATAATGTATGTCAAGGACCGATTACAATTTCTCCAATCTTTGATGTTGGGAATCAAACTTTGCTTCTAGTTCAAGGTTACTTATCAAATGTGCCTCCAATTGATTACCAATGTTGATTAATATGGGTAATTGTAGCTATAAAATACTCATATGTTTGGAAAGGAATAAAGTATGTTTAACCATTGCAACACCAAAATGAAGGGAAAATATAGGAATGGACATGATATAAAGGTTGTCAAAGTCATTATTTGAAGAGAGGCCAATACCGTTCTTTGAGATAGTTTGTTAAAAATTTTAACAATATTTTGATGGGTAAAATGATTCATGGTGGGCATATGCTTGTCAAATTCCTATTTATGAAAGAGGGGTTCCTTCCCTTATATTATATTGCAATTGATTGATTCATACATAATTACTACTAAAGAATGTCAAATCAACTGGTGTATATGTAATACTACTATTGAAGCATAACTATGCTAAACCACATGTTACAAGCAACTTTATTTGTATTGTTAAAACATCGTAGTTATGATATAAATTATCACCATTACTACTTTGTATGTAATTGTAACCAATAGATTAAGGAATATGTAGAATGGATTGACCATATTATCTTATGTTTTTACATAATTTCCATCCCCCCTACTAGATATAAGGGCATGGTGTGGTGGTGTTAAGTAAAGTTACAACATACTGCGTTTTCTTCCCCTTATATAAATAGTAAGAGCACACGTCTCTTGTATAGGATTTTAGCCATCTTGATCGAGCTACATATCTCAATTCAGAGCTTTAAAATAGGCTTTTAGCCGCCATTTTTGAATTGTTTTTCCTTCTCATTTTACCAGACCTAAGACCTATCATGGGATACAACTTATATGGAGGACTTCATACTAGTGGATCCATCAACGAATCATATATTCATTAGCAAAAAAAATATAATTTCTGAGCTCATCTGATAATATTTTGTTATTTTATTTTGAAACTTTTACTTACTAAACCATGTCCACAAATTAGAGTTGGAGCAAAGATAAATCAACAACATAAAAAACACACAACAAAAAAATTGCAAAAAATACATATGCCCAGACTAACACTTGTTCTTCAAAAGGATATTTTTTATTTTTTCAATTTTTGTAACCAGTAAATTGTTTTTTACGTGCACACACATGTGTATGAAATGCATTTAAAATTTTCAACGGTTGGTTTTGAAAATTAAAAATAATAATAAATTTCCATCATAAATTAAATCGGGGTGCACATATTTATTTTTTAATTTATGATGGAAAATTATATATATATATATATATATATATATATTATGTGCACACAAGTCACTTGTAAACTTTTGTTGAAATTACAAGAACAACCTTATCATTAAATGCGATTTTGGCATACTAAATATCTTTATTATTCTTTTTTTAAAATATAGGTGGAAAGATAACATAATTCCCTACCATTTGTGTTTTGTTGCGTGTCAAAAATCACAAGGCATGAGTTTTGAGGGCTTCATGGAAACACCTTGTTGATGTATATGTAACTTCGGAATGTATTTCACATATATGTATATTGCATTCCTATAGAGATGGTATTATTCCTCTATAAGGAAGTGTCATCATTTATATTGTAAGTGTCGTAACTTATACTTGATGGGTTATTAGACCACCTTGTTTGGGGTCGGCCCTGTATAAGTCATGTGGGTCAAAGGGTTATTAGACCGCCCTATTGGGGGTCGGCCATGTGGGTCAAAGGGTTATTAGACCACCCTATTGGGGGTCGGCCCAGTCAGCATTATGTTATGTGGTTAAGTTCGAGCCTACATGAGTTAGGTAAAAAGGCAAGTCAAGTCATGTATAAATAGAGTGTGGGAGGCACTCTATTTGCTCATTTCACTTCTCACACATGCACTCAAGGAGGAGTGGCACACTTATGGAGGAGGAGGATCTGCTGCTAGGTTATGGCTATCTCTCTTGGTTGGTTGTATCATTGCTCTATCTATCTCTGAGGAAGTTATTGGGGTTTTTCACCTTTATGGTTTTCCCCAAGTAAATCTTTGTGTCTCTTGTGTGCTTGCATTATTGTCTCCATGATTGATATGCTGTAGATATGCTGTACATGTTGTTCTCTCAGTTAAGATCCTAGATAAGATTGAAGTAAATTCTGAAAATTTAACATGGTATCAGAGCTAGCCTGAAAGAAGGCATGATATGGCATGTATGACACTTGTTGCACTTACGATGCTAGGGCTTGATATAGCAAAAACCAGTCATCGTAGCACTTTCGCTATAAATCCGTTTTGGCGAAGTTTTCGGATCTGAAATTGTTACAGGACGAAGCTAAAATCTCCAGGTACCTTGTGTCCAAAGGAAAACCTCTAATTCGTTGTACTTTGTGATTTATGATCTGTACAATATAGGGTTTCTGCCTCTTCCAGATCTGAGTCAAAATCAGGTGACCTTGGGAAAAAGGTCATAACTTGGGCTAGGAAGCTCCAAATGAAATTTCATGAAAAGTGACAGGTAGTACACAGACTTTACTATCTCAGAAAACTTTTGTAGAGGCCGAAGTTGAACCAGTGACACGTGGCACTCCGTACAAGTTCGCTCTCCTGTATTATCCCGTAAACAGATCACGTTGTGACACTTGGCATAACTCTCTCTCAGAGAATCCAATTGAGGTCATACCTGTCAGGATGGAAATATAAGAGGCCGAGCTATCTCAGAAAACTTTTTCAGAGGCCGAAATTCAAACAGTGACACGTGGCACGCTGTACAAGTTCGCTCTCCTGTATTTTCCCAAAACAGGTCACGTTGCGACATTTGGCATAACTCTCTCTCAGAACATCCAATTGAGGTCAGACCTGTCAGGATGGAAAGCTAATAGGTCAGGCTATCTTAGGAAACTTTTTCAAACCCTGTGGATCAAAAATTTCAGAGTTACACTAGAAACAATCAGGTACATATTTCTGTCAAAACAGAATTATTTTTTGGTACCTTCATTCATGGCTTCCGAAATTTAGGGCTTTGGAGAAAGTTGGAATTTTTGTAATCGGAGACCACGGCTGAATGCTACTCATCAAAATAAAAATTTAGAGACCAAGATCAGAATCTTTGGTTGGGCAGAAGGCCGGGCTTGATCAGACCCTAGTTCGGGACTTTGATCAGGAAAGTGGAAAATTAGGGCTTCTGTAAAAATGGGAATTTTTGAAATCTGTGACCATGGCTGGAAGCTCCTCAGAAAAATAGAAGCTTAGAGATTTGGATCAAACCTTTTGATTGGGCAGAAGAGTGGGCTTCATCAAACCCCAGTTTAGGGTCACGTCCAGTGAATCCGAAAGTTTCAAAGGCAAAATTGAGGAGTGAAACTTTGTAGTTTTCAATTTCTGAATATACCAGTTTGATCAGCTCATCAAGGCGCATACTTCTATCCTTTCGAAAGTTTGAAATTCAAAGTTTGAATTTTTGGGGTTTCTCTGACAAACCCGTATCCAACTCCAGGTCCAGTTCTTGCAAATCAAGCGGATAGGGTTAATCCTAGAAGAAGATGGATTGGTCACCTGCTTAAGTGAAGGAGTTCCTGTTTCAGAGGGAGATGAGGCTAAGGCCTTACATAAGAAGAATACAAGCGATCTCGACAGGTATGACTCATCGAGGTATGTTTTGAGATTTGTTCATGATTAAGTTTATGGTATGTTTGTCTTCATGTTATTACGGTTAGTACAATCTTGATTTTAGACTTGTCATATCACCTTAAAAAAACTATGAATGCACAATAGAAAATATTCATTGATTAGGGTGTTGACACTTATGATTGTACTAATGCATTATGGTGTTGTATGAGATTTATGTTGTCTACTAACATGAAAGGTACACCAAGAAAGACAAATCATGTTCTGGTTCAAAGAACATATGATCATGATGACATGAGGACAAAGATTCATCCATTGTCATGGATCTCATAAAAGATCCATTTACGAGGTATGTATAACTTGGTTTTATAATGGTTAACCTATGAGATATACAGGTTACTAGCACAAGTCATTGAAGAAGAACAAGAAGACATCATGTGAGTATGTTAGACATAATTAGCTAGCATGCTAATCCAGGTATGTTTTTCCTATATCAAGTTAGAATCTCACCTTGTGATAAGATCCTTTATTTAGGTATACTTGGCATGATTGATTATGATTATTCATTGAAGTTAGTACTCATGGGTTTAGGCATATTATGATTTTTTCTTTTGATTGATGATATGACTAACCAGAAAAGTCCTATGGTCAAATAGGAATATAAGTAAAAGAATTATGTCTCTTATATTGATTGATTTGACTAACCATAAGAATCATGAAGGTATAGGTTTGAATAATCACAGGTTTTATGCATATTATATCTCTTATCTTGATTGATGATTCAACTAACCTAAAGAGTCATAGGTAATTATAGGTTTAGATATGTTATGTTTCTTATGATTTGACTAACCATAAGAATCCTGCATAAACCTTGAATAATAATGATTACTATTTTTGTTTGAAATGATCATGACTATACATGCTTGAGATTATTGTGTTTTAATAGTATACTAATGAATGTATGATTTTATATTAGACCTAGAGGATAACACAATGATGATACTAACAAGCATGCATAGGGATCAAGAATGTATATAAGTTCAAGGACAGGTAATCCAGGGAGCAAAGATCAAGAGGGAGTACACTTCAGTAGTTTCTGCAAGAATGCAGATATTCAGAGGGAGTTGACCATCTTTCTACATTCCACAACAAAAAGGTGTAGAAGAAGCTACTGCAGATTAGGACTCCAGCAGCTCCTGCAAGAAAGCAAAGACTCAGAGGGAGTCCACCCAACGAACAAACAAAGATAAGTATTTTAATTTCTTGCATACTTGTTTGTTTAAATAATACTGTTCAATAATGTATACACTAATGTTTCTAGAATTAGATTGTGTATTATGCATATTAGAATAGTTGCATTGATGAACAGTATACTACTAATATTCATGGGTAAGTGGCCTATGGCACTGTACAACATTCCATTGCTACTTATCTAGAATGAAACCTCTTTGCTGACATGTTGGGAGTTGTGCACACTCTTAACAATGTTCTGGTAGAGATAGGAAGGCATCTAGAAAGTTACGGGATATGGATAAATGTTATATTGAAGCATTGGCTAAGATAATTGCATGACTGTATGACATATTTATTTATGTGTAAGAATTTGTTCTGAAAACTATGAGATGTTTCTAATCATGCAATTTAACCTGTTTTGTAGGAAAGACCGCATATCTTCACCTACAAAAGGACTACAACATTTGTTCCAGCAACAAAGATATTTATTGAAGATATTGAAGTTCCCAGGATCTGGGATGAAGAAATAGAATGCCATGATCCGTCGATCATGAAGAATGATGTTTGGGATGTAGTCCCAAGACGTGAAGGGAAGTTTGTTATGACTTCCAAAAAGGAACTATCAGATCAAGCATGTTGCAGATGGCAGCATTGAGATGAAATAGAAAATGCACCAGATGGATTTCAAGATAGCATGGTGTAGTCATTTATGTGTGCAGAACTTGGTATGGTAGGATAGGCAGCTTTCTATCCAGTTTGGGATTTACCAAGAGTAAAGCGGATTCCAACCCTTACTACAAGGTTGAGGAAGGAAATCTAGTGATACTACTTTTGTATGCAGATAACCTGTTTGTTACAGGTGAAAATAGATTGTTTGCCGACACGCAGCGGAAGCTTACTACCGAGTTCGAGATGAAGAACTTGGGGATGATGCACTATTTGTTTTTGGCATGGAGGTGTGGCAGAGTGTAGGTGGGATCTTCCTTGGTCAAGGGAAGTACACAGTAGATATCCTGAAGAGATTTGGGATGATGGATTGCAAGGCCATGGCCACACCTATGGCATCAAATCTGAAGCTTCTATGTGATGGTTCATCTGAGCCGGTTGATATCACTATGTATCGTCAGATGATTGGGTCCTTGATGTACCTGACGAACACGAGACCAGACATTTGCTTTGCTGTGAACACATTGAGCCAGTTCCTGACGGATCCGAGGAGTGTTCACCTGGTTGCTGCAAAGCATGTTCTGAGGTACCTGAAGGGTACAGTGGATTATGGGCTCAAGTATGAAGCAAATCAAAAGTTTAACCTACAGGGTTATGTTGATTCAGATTGGGCTGGCAGTGCTACAGATAGGAAGAGCACATTTGGGTGCTGCTTTAGTATGGGATCAGGTGTGATCTCTTGGTTTAGCAGGAAGCAGTCCTGCGTAGCACTGAGTACAGCTGAGGCAGAGTATGATGCAGCATGTTCAGCTAGTTGTGAGGCAGTATGGCTACGGAAGCTACTGTCTGAGTTATTTGATCTCCCGTTGGAGGCTACTGGTATCTTCTGTGATAACCAGAGTTGTGTGAAGCTGTCCGAGAACCCAGTGTTTCATGACAGGTCGAAACACATAGAGATCAAATATCACTATATTAGGGATATGGTGCAGAGAGGAGCTATGAAGCTCCTGTATGTTGCGACGGACGAGCAGATTGCAGATGTGCTGACGAAGCCACTAGCCAGGGTGAAGTTTGAGTACTTCAGAGAGAGGCTTGGCGTTCTTCAGATCGAGGACACTTCGAGGAAGAAGTGATGGACATGTTTGCTGAAGCCATTCCAAGCATGTTGGAAGGAGGATCCTTCACATGGCTATGGATGTAAGCGCTGGATGATGAGCATCAGGATGATGTTCTGGTCTCTGCTTGGATATGATCAGTTGGATCATTTTATGTATGTATGTATGCATCATGTTGGATGCTAGATATGATCAGTTGGATCATTTTATGTATGTATGTACGCATCATGTTGGATGCTGGATATGATCAGTTGGATCATTCTTATGTATGTATGTACGCATCATGTTGGATGCTGGATATGATCAATCGGATCATGTGTATGTATTTTGTATATGCATCATGTTGGATGCGTGGACCATGTATCTGTATATGTATCAGGTGGATACATTGTGTGATCAGGTGGATCATGTATGGTGATATGTATCATGTATTTGTATTTGTATCAGGTGGATACATTGATGATCAGGAGGATCATGTATGATGATATGTATCAGGTAGATACTTGGTATGCATCAGGTAGATGCAGTGATGATCAGGATGATCATAGATGACGAGCTTCAGGATGTTGCTCCAAATGACATGCAGCAGGATGTTGCAGTGATGATCAGGATGATCATAGATGACGAGCTTCAAGATGTTGCTCCAGATGACATGCAGCAGGATGTTGCAGTGATGATCAGGATGATCATAGATGACGAGCTTCAGGATGTTGCTCCAGATGACATGCAGCAGGATGTTGCAGTGATGATGATCAGGATGATCATGGATACATCAGGATGATGTATGGTGAGTATCAGTTTGATACTCTATGGCCGTGGATTAGGTTGTGCAGATGAGCATGTAATAGCGCCCTGGGAGATTTACAGATGGTCTTTCGAGGTTTTGCCTATGGCATGTAATATCGGTGCCCTGGGACATCTGGCAAATGCTCTTTCGAGGTTTTGCTCTGGGAGGACATTTAATAGCGCCCTGGGAGATCTGCAGATAGTCTTTCGAGGTTTTGCCTATGGCATGTAATAGCGCCCTGGGATATCTGGCAGATGCTCTTGCGAGGTTTTGTCCTATGGCATGTAATAGCGCCCTGGGAGATCCGATAGGTTGGGCTGTGTGCCCGTAATCAGTCCTGGGATGCTCTTGCGAGGTTTTGCCATGACCACATGTAATAGCGCCCTGGGAGATTTCAGGTCGGAGTTGTGTACCCGTAACATCCTGAGATGCTCTTGCGAGGTTTTGTGGTGGACCACATGTAATAGCGCCCTGGGAGATTTCAGGTCAGAGTTGTGTACCCGTAACATCCTGAGATGCTCTTGCGAGGTTTTGTGGTGGGGTCACATGTAATAGCGCCCTGGGAGGTCCTATAGGTAGAGCTGTGTGCTCGTAACAGCCTGGGATGCTCTTTCGAGGTTTTGTGATGCACGTAAAAGTCCTGAGGATTCCACAGTATGGCCAGTGATGACGAAGACCTGCAGGTGGTGGGCCTACATCCAGTATGAAAAAGGACTGGCTCTGTAGAACTTCCTATGACGAGTAGATTCAGAGATTGATTGAGATAGCAGCAGCAGTGACGATGATGATGACTCAATGACGATTATCCAGTGACGATGATCCAGAGAAGATGACTTGTGCTAGAAGAACTGTGCTGAGAAATACCTTCCTAGTTAAGAGGGAGTGTTGATGTATATGTAACTTCGGAATGTATTTCACATATATGTATATTGTATTCATATAGAGATGGTATTATTCCTCTATAAGGAAGTGTCATCATTTATATTGTAAGTGTCGTAACTTATACTTGATGGGTTATTAGACCACCTTGTTTGGGGTCGGCCCTGTATAAGTCATGTGGGTCAAAGGGTTATTAGACCGCCCTATTGGGGGTCGGCCATGTGGGTCAAAGGGTTATTAGACCACCCTATTGGGGGTCGGCCCAGTCAGCATTATGTTATGTGGTTAAGTTCGAGCCTACATGATTTATGTAAAAGGAAAGTCAAGTCAAGTATAAATAGAGTGCGGGAGGCACTCTATTTCATCACTCACTTCTCACTTATGCAGTCAAGGAGGAGTGGTGCACTTATGGAGGAGGGGGATCTGCTGCTAGGATATGGTTGGGTTGTATCATTGCTCTATCTATCTCTGAGGAAGTTATTGGGGTTTTTCACCTTTATGGTTTTCCCCAAGTAAATCTTTGTGTCTCTTGTGTGCTTGCATTATTGTCTCCATGATTGATATGCTGTAGATATGCTGTACATGTTGTTCTCTCAGTTAAGATCCTAGATCAGATTGAAGTAAATTCTGAAAATTTAACACACCTGCTTGTTCTTCTCATTTTCTACCTCAACCAGTCCAAAGAGGGTGTTTTCTTTTGGAATTGGAGTTGTAAGGATAAGATGTTCTTTATGCTTAAGTCTTTAAAATTTCCATGAAATCCCCATGTCCATTTCTCCTTTGATAGTTTCTAAGACAAAAGAGACAGGTACAAGGAGTGAAAAATATCATTTATGACATAAATATGCAACAAATGGGCTCATAGAAGAACTTACCAAGTTTGATTTCTCTTTTGAAGAGAATGCCTTCTTCACATAACTAAACCAATTTCCCTTGTTCCCCATCCCAATTGTATCACTCTCCACAGAATTTGTAGAAGACCAACAAGAAATTTAACTCAGGATATTGATATTCCATTCCAACAAGAAATTTTAACTCAGGTTATTTGTATTCCATTTCTTTGATTTATTTCTACAAGGTTTTCTAGCTTGGTATTTTCATTGACCAGATAAAAGAAAGGAAAAGATCAATCTAAAGCACTACCAATATGACCAAGTTCATAAGCTTAGCCTTTCGGATATTGGTTCCTATAATTGTACATATATCTAATTGGAGTGGATGGATTCCAACATAATGATAACACCAAAAATAAACACACTTGGAAAACAGGTTGAACACAAAATGTAATGAGATAAAATTCTAACAGAGACAATTCAAAGGCTTGAGTTCCATTCAAAAGATTGTGCTATCATAATGTATGAGTTCTCATTAGTTTACTTTTTAAAAGATGACTCCCTATGATATAGAAAGTCATAGGAGGACAAAAGAGTGTAACATGAAACATATTTTAAATTCCCGATAATGGAGCTGAAGGATTGCATTTTTTAAAATATGAAATAAACTTCCACGAGGCCCATGAGGACCTTTCACTAGAAGAAGATACATCCCGAACTCTAATCAGTGGGCTCTTACAAAGATCAACAAATTACCAATTGGAAGAAGATACGAGTCTGACTTTGTTCTTAATGCATAGAAGTATCCAAAAAAAACCATGCTCATTGCCAACAATTTATGTGTTTCACTTGCTCTATTAAGTGGAATGACAACATATACTTTAATTTAGTCTTTTGATTAAGAATTTGTATTGTATTTCATTTATAAAAATATCAATTTAGTCTTTTGTATAAGGAATTGTATTTATATTTTATTTTAAAATGTCAATTTTTAAATATGAGAAATGTTTAGATGATTAAATTGATTATAAATTTTATCAAAAAATTACAAGATTATAAACAATTATATATATATATATATATATATATATATATATATATATATAATTGACATGATTTGGATTTTTTTTCAATTATCTTTTAAAATCATTTATGTCAAAAATATAGAAGAACTATTAGAACTGTAAATATAAGTTGTTGAGATTGCACAACCCAAATGCAATAAGGGAATTTGAGGGATTTCAATTTATTTTATTCAACAATGGAATTTTATCAATGGAAAATTATGATTTGACAAGTAGGCTATATATTCCTTTGTAAGTTGAATCGAGGGGGTCTCTTATCCCACAAACAAGGGAGTCTCATACACCAATATGGTTTATGTTAGGTGGTGACCTTAAAATTAAATTATTATTATTATTGTCTACAAGACTGTAATATTTAAATATAAAGGCTTTTGCGAAGTTTACTTATAATTAAACATTCTCGGTGAATGGAGGTTTTTGTGTAAGTTTGTTTTACCTTGGTGTGTGTGTTAGGATTGGTATAGTATATATCCATGTGCACCTGTCTATTATAGAGTTTTGCACAATACCACACTCACATGAAGGCGATAACATTGCGAATGTTCAGCCAAGTACTGGAATTGTTATTGACCATGGTTGCACCAATCCACACATTACAATATGGAACCTTCGGGTGTGCATTCCACTATGGAGCCTTGATGCATACTACATTATGTAGCATTGAGTTCATAGTCATATTTAAAGACATCAAGGGTATTTTATAATTTGTTTCCCTCATGCTTAAATAAATATGATGTGCACTGGTGTGTTGTTTAGTTACAAGTATTGATGCATATAAATCTATAGCAATGTTATGATATTTCACAAAATTTATGGGTGAAAAAGTGGCAACGGGGAGCCCAAGAATATGCTCATGCAATAATGTACATGTGTTCTAAAAAAGAATATCAATTTCTAAAGGAATAAAGTTTTATCAATTTCTAAAATTTGCAAACCACTACAAAAGTGCACTCATGTTGTCTTTGAGTAAAATGTAAACCATTTATGCACATTAAATGGATTCCTTCCAAGAACTAAATGACATTAAAAAGGTGTGATACAACCTACTCTTTTGATAAATGATTGATTGATTATATAATCACAACACTGCATCTTGCAATGGTTGGCCAATACAAATGTCTTTGAAATGTAGTAGAATATGAAGAGTGTGTCGTTTGAAGTACTCTTGACTTATTGGAACACATGAGATAACTTATATAAAATTCCATTTTTCAAATGGTAGTCTAAGAAACAATTTTGACTCATGAAATTGGGTTGGTGTAAAGTAAAGATTGAAAGTGCATGTCTATATCAAAATTTAGTGGGAACTAGATAAATGTTAGTACTTAACAACCATAAGTACCAACAACATTGAGTTAACATAAAGGTCCAAATTTTTAAAGCCCTAAATTTAACGTGCACAATATGAAAAGTTATGTATTAACACAAGCATAACAAATGGCTTTGGTGCAATGAACAACATGGTACTAATTTTTCAATGTTATATGAGAACTCATTGTTATGTGGACTGATTTAATTGGTGACATTTTGTGGCACGATTTCTTTGTCTTAGAGATTTTAAGGGCTAAATGTAGGAATTTTTCATTAAAGTGGGGCAATGATCATTGAATGACAACCAACTATTGTGTTTGTTATGATGTTCATAAATTATGTGCATGACGAGATTGATGTTATTGGTGAGATATGATCATTGAATAAGTTGGGGGTTTCTTTCTAGATTACACAAGGCCCACCCTAATAATCAAGCAAAACACAAATTCGAGTGAAATCAAGCTCAGTCATTTACACTTTATTAATGAAATTTAATGACACGTTAGATATGATCATTTTTATTCCATTTAGGGGCCATGTTGCTTGGAACTTGATAAAGAAAAGAATCTCACTTGAAAGGGTGGCTAGAACACAAGGTGGAAATTATGTATATAGAATTTTTTGTCCCATTGTGAAGAGGAATTTGACAAAAGGATAAAATTAGAGCCCCTAATCAACATTTCTACAACAATGGCACCCATCCTTCAAGATATTGAAGTGAATACGATGATGAACATCAACTAAACTCCCTTAAACATATGACCATGCAAACACAATCTTTTTCAATGGGATTTTTTTGGATGGATTGAAGCCCCAAAATCCATCTTGATAGCTTAGATTGAAGTGCTTAATTTTTTTTCAATCAAGTCAATTTTTAGCAACAATATGCACATGTTGACTGACTTTTATGTACTAAAATGATAGAAAAGTTATTAAAAGCATTGTTAGAATATATTCAAACTTTGTCAAATTAATCACTTATTGTTGCAAGTGCTTTAAATGGTTTTATTATACTAGGAGAACATAAAGTTATTGTTAAAAGAGTGGATGCAGTTGCCAAGGGTCTCTAGGATGTGATAGATCAACACCCAAGGTGGATTCTCTCCTCAAAAAATGGTTTGTATACCTACAATGACCATTAGGGTGCCTCCCACTAGATTTCTCACTCATTTAACCAATTTTTAGTGATTTCCCATTTCTTAAGTAACCCACAACTCTCTACTATATATGTATTTCAACAGAAGTCAAAGAATCTCTGCATTTACATTAAGATATAGAATAAGATAATATTGTTCTATATATTTTAGAGGAGGGACATCTATATGGAGATATCATAACTACACACTTACATATTAACAATGCATCATTGAGCCTCTAAGTCAAAATGAGATATAACTTATAAATAAGGTGGAGGGTTCGGAGGATAAAGAGAGTTTTTTCTATTGTGAAAAATTCCACATAAGGTGGCTAAGAATAGGGGATCGAAATACAATTTATTTTTTTCCAATCAACCATGAAAAAGTAGAATTGTAATAAAACTCCCTTCCTTGAATTAGAATCAAACCAAGAGATTGCAAATGAGTTAACATTATACTTTACAATAAATTTAATTGTACCACCCCATGGGGGGTTCACTTACTGAAATTGTTACATAGCACAACCATTAGTACGATATTAAAGAATATCCCTAATTTAAATAAATATTGGAAAATGCCTCCTAAAATTGTACTGATGAACCACCCTCCCAATATACCTTTCCAATTATGAAAACTCCTAGTTTCACCAAATATTGTAGGTATCCATTTTTATCAACCCATTTTTAATACCCCCTTTATATCATATTATCAAATTGTAGCAAATAGGGGCCCTGATGCATCTTAGTATAAGCAAATAGGATGCTAAATAAAATAATACTATAATGCTAATAAGGATCTCACTGAGATTATAGGGGTGACTGATCAATTTGTAGCATTGGATAGTGGAAGACCGAATGAAATTGTAACGATGAAGGAAAGTGCGTAAAAGGAAACCCAATCGAGAGATCAATGTAACAAAGAATGTAAAAGACAGATAGTCTAATAGTCGGTGCAAGTCATGTTCCCATTTTTCCAGCACCAAGTAGCAACCAATGTCACATCAACACCCCATGGATCTTAGTGAAATTAAATTAATTAATTAATAAGGGGTGACATTACTTAGGCAATTAAATTATTAACTAGGAATAATTTAGCCTATAGTTGTTTTTACTTAAATGGAAGGAGATGTAATTATTATTTTGTATTTAATTATTAATTAAATGTGCTAATAAGTTGGACAATGGTGCATAAGGAGACAAAGATATCTCAATGACTTTTCAACCAAAGAGGAAAGTGAAATAAAAACATAGCCAAGAAAAAAAAGGAAAGTGGAGGAAAGCAGCACAAAGCAAGGTGTCAAACAAAAAAGAAGGAAACTGAAAAAAAGTGCATAAAGCAGGCAAGGAGGAAAAGTAGAAACTTCCAGAAAGATAAGGAGGGCACATTTTCCAAAAGGAACAAAATCTATCCAAGTTGAAAAGGGAAGGAAACATCCAGAAAAGCTAGAGGGTGTAGTTTCCAAAAGAGAGTAGAAATTAGTCAGTGGAAAAGTAGGAAATTGCCAAATCAGTCAAGGAAGGCGCATTAGATGAGGATATGGTGGTTCATTAGAAACTTAAATTGCTCAACAATTCATCTCACCTATAAATAAGGAGGGCACAACACTTGGACATCTTTTGACAATTTATTGTTTGTATGTGAGTAAGCTTAAGCTTCTCTAGGCTTTGGTGATGCACACTTAGACACCTATGGGAGATGTGCCCCATAGTTCATGTTCCAGTCTTCTGCACATGATCCATTGAATCCATTGAAACCAATTTTGATATCTGATCCATCCATTTCATGTGAAGTTCCATTCTTCAGAAGTTGATGCAAAGATCGAGATGATTTGAGGTGATTCTATAGAGTCTCACTTTGAGAGAGTAATCAATTGGAGAGGTTGCAAGAAGGTATAAAAGCCCATTGCACCTCTCATGAGAAGAAAAAATCCCATGTTCATCCTATATACTTGATACAGTGACTACACCTTCTATTCCTACTCCTTTATGTAACCTCCTCCTATTATTGTAAAAATTCAAGAATAATGACTATCTATGGTGTCTGAGGCTATTTCATTTTAATTATTAGATAAATGAGCCCAGTTATCATTTTTTGCTGATGTATATTTCATATCAGATCCATATTTAATAATATAATAGTATTTATAAATCCCCCTTTGGTTGTTTGAGCCTATATGTTTCAAGACTAGCTCATTATACATTTTCAATTGCCTAGTTTTCCGGGATTTGCAATATACAGATCTCTAAGTAACTATTTTCATTTATAAAAGTTGTTGTAGGTTTTAAATTTTCTGTAGAATCCATACCAAGCCAAAATTCAAAAAATTGTGACCCTTTATGACTGCTTGTATTCATATTTCTTAAGACTAGTCCATTGTGCCCTTTTATTTGACTAGTTTTGCAGTTTGTTTAATAAAAAGTTCTTTGTGTGTTAAATTTTGGTTTTATTAGTAATTTGAGATGATTGATACCTTTATAAAGACCCTCCAAGACTCTACCTCAGAATTCGTATCCCTCTCAACTTGTTTGGGAGAAACTGGAAACAATCTAGTTGAGTAGTCTATCCTAGCTCTTTTTCTCCCTTTGCCTCCAAACACTGCCAGATACTCCCAAATCATCATTCAATTTTTTCCATCATCAAATTGGGGGTTAATTAATGATATCTATCCTTTGGTTACTTTCAAGAGTAAGTGGATGATCTAGTATGTATATGTTGGTGTGCCCAGAAAGCCTCGGAGTAGACTTCATCCTGGTTGATGTTTGAAATGTAAATGGCCCCAGTACCTTGTGCATAGGACTATGAAGATGGACTTGATTCTGATATAATTTATGTTGCACACTCCCCAGTACATTTTACATATCCAAAAGTGTCCACTAGTCAAGCTTTGGGTGGGTTAATTAGTGACATAGCCTAGTTCCTTCTTCACTAGTTTTGAGAACTAGTTACTGCTTGCAAAATTTCTTATTTGAAGTTTGAATTTTGAGATAATATCATCTAACATCAGATCAGTGATATTATAGTGGTATCATATCACTTTCCTTGTCTCATCCCATGGAAAATAAATCTCAGTGGAAGATATCTCAAATCTATCTTCAAGTTGCAGTTGTGGAATTAGTTGCAGTCATGGAAGATGAAGGAATTCAGTTATATGAGGAAGAAGAAATAATCTACATTGATGGAGAATTACCAAGAGAAGAGGATGGTTAAATTTGTGACTAGATGTATAGTGAAGGTCAATGGGGTGAATCACTAATGGATAATCCTAAGAAGGATTTGGAAAAGATGATATCTGCAAGTAAAAAATTTCCCTACCACTACCAGGAGTATCTAGCTTTGGGAGAAGAGATTGGTAAGGCCATTTCTTTCAAAGATTAATTTTATTGTAGATTTGGATTTGATCTCAAGGATGAAGATTGGTATTCAATAGAGAGGATAAAACCATCCATAGAGTAACTGAGTTGTTCTTCTCCTGTGAATAAAGAAGAGGGAAGAAAAAATCATCCAACTGCATCTTCTAGCATCATGAGATTGTTTGGGTTTTCTTCAAGAAGATCTTGCAAAGGTATTAAGCATGAAGAATCCACCTCTAGTTCTTCCAAGGATTAGAAAATTATGGATCTGAGAGTATCTAATAATGGGTTCCAAGAAGAGGCATCTACTAATGGTTGCTCAAGTTATGAAGAAGCACCTACTGATGGATGTTGTGATGAGGTACCTATTGATGGGTGCCTAAGTTTTGAGGAGACATCTTCTAATGGATGTCCATCTCTCTATGTGGGTGACATAGAGATAACACTTGATGAGATTTATGCAAGTACAAGTTCCCCTAATATTGAAGAAGATGAAGTCCTTGCAATCAAGGAAGAAATCCCAGGATCGATCTCACTATCGCCACATGAGATTCAAGAGGTTGATACATTAGTAGATGAGGAGGAGGCTCATTCTCAAACTTTTGCTTATGAAATGCCACTCAAGATGAGTGAAAGAAAGATCAAGGAGGCCTTAAAAATTCTCCATGACACACATGTTCAGTGTCACAGTCTTGCTGGAGAGCTACTTCGTTTGTAAGATTCATCTTTCCTTGAATCCATGGAGAAGATTCAAAGAGCAATGTATACAAGCCAAGGTAATTTTTTGGATATGCTTTCTGATAGAGATTATTTGCATGAGCTTGTTCATATGTTTCATGGAACATCCTTGATTGATGATGAAGATATCTACAATATCAATGAGGAGTTGAAGGCCACCCAAGATTCTTTGAGAAGCACTAAAAGATCCCTCTTAGAATCCAAGATTAAGATAGAGCAACTTCACCAAGAGTTGCAGAGATCACTCATTTCAATCAGCCAATCTCTTGCGGTTTGCTGTACTCAAACTTCTATGGAGGAACCTCATGAGATGGTGGTTCATGAGGTGCATGATGACATGCATGTGCTTGAGGAAGTTTTAGATACAAATGAAGAGTTCCAAGCACATAAAGTTCCCCAGAGCGAAAATGAGCTTCTTCTTGGAGTGAGTCATTCCTCCATTAAGGAATCAGAAGAACTCATGTTTGAGGGACAAACCTTTGATGGGGTTGATGCATCCATTAGCTTGACGGATGAGGTTTGAAGAGATGAGATTTTGGTCCATGATCCTACATAAAACCCTTATATTTCTTCCATTTCATTTGAGGATGAGATTTTGGTCCATGATCCTACATAAAACCCTTATATTTCTTCCATTTCATTTGAGGATGAAGTTTGGGTCATGAATTTATTTTTTATGGTGCCTGAAGAGGAGCAAAAGGATCCCACATTCGCTCCAGTTGAATTAATGGCAGCACCATTCCCTACCCAGCAATTGTAGAGGCATCTCATGCATATCTTTGATGCCACATCACATAAAGAAGCATATGATTCCCATTTGACTTCACTAAGTGGGACACATTATAATTACATGAAACCTTTGATGAGTGGTAGAGAGTTGAGCCATTGAGAATCTTCACACGGGGAAGCGTCTTGCTTTCCATTTGGATTGTTGGATAGGAGTGTCACTTATTTTCCTATTTGGGAGAAAAGACACATGAGCGATATTCATGCTTGCATCTATGGAGGATTATTTGACACATTTTACACTTCTTGTGAGAAGAATGGGAATCCAGGGATTTTTTATGATGCCTACCCTTTTGCTGATTATACATGGGACTTTCACCCTTGTCATTTGAACAACAATGTCTTGATCTTTGGTACTTGTGTGCATTTGGCACATGAAGTACAATCTGATTTGCATGTGCTTGGATAAATTGGGGTTGAGCAAGATGGAGGCCAAGCACCTGTCCATTGCTAGAAATATTGTGAGTTTCCTCTAGAAGATTATTGCACAGTTTTGGAGGAGGCACATGATTTCATTTCGGTTGAACCAACCACAAATTTGATCGATAATTGTTCCCAAGAGTTGGTTCACTATCCTTCACCCCACATATATATGGAAGCCAGGATGCATGGGGATGATTGGGTAAAATGATTATTTCTTTTGGTGCCACATGAGGAGCAGGAGGCTCCCATACTCTTATTTGATGACTTAATGGTTAGAACTTGGGGTTTGACAAGCACACTAGTCCCTAACCAGTTTGATGAGCAGCAACAGAGGCATCTCTCTAATGTCTCCATAATGCATAGTAGTGCATTCAGATGGAGTGTGTGTTCATCCATTGATTGGGTGAATGGATACATATTGGAGATAAGCACCCCCAAGGGTGAGTTTTTTGTTTGCATCAATAGAAATTTTATGGACACATCATACATATTTTGTGAGCAGTTGTATGGGAATCTATGGCTACTATATGATGCCTTGAAGACATGGGATTGTCACCTATTTCAATTGGCTAGCAGTGATGGGAGTCTCAGTGTTGGTGTACACATGGAGCATAAGGAGTTTCATACTTGGTTGGACAAACTCACAAAGGCTCGATTTTGCATTGGAAGTGATGAACTTCCATCATGGTGGGGTGATCTAGACATCCTCCGTGATGATACATTATTCCCGTTGATCATGATGTTTGGAAGGATTCAACTGAGACAATGGGACCATGGAATTCTTTGGAATGGCATTTTTCCACAAGTAACAGTGCCACCGGGAGACATGAAACACATACAATTGGATCTGGGCATTCTTCTCAATTGTCTTAGTTGGGTTAAACATTTTGTTTAGAAAGAGGTAGTCATTGGGAGAATGACTATAATAAGAGTGCCGCAACAGAAACATGGTGGACTTTTGGTTAGAGTTGGAGTTGGTTTCTTTCTTGAGGACAACCAAGCTTGGGAGGGGAGGACTGTCATGTTTCCATTTTTCCAGCACCAAGTAGCAGCCAATCTCTATTGGGTGTCCGAGCTGTCTTAAAGATTCACCAAATATTTAATTATCGACCGGGGTTGGTAATCTTAGAGTTGTGGCAAAGTATATGCTGAGGTAGAAGGTACCTAAGTTATCGGCTCGGCAGACCTTAGTAATGTTTAATAAATAAAATATTGACAGATCTTTCAAAATGAAAGATTGAGTCAAACTTTTAGAAATACAACTACTAAGCTGATTGGACCTAACCAATAGATCATAATAGTATCAAGTTATACTATATTCGATCAACAATAATTAAAAAGATAATACAACTCTAGGAAACAAAACTTGATTGAAAGCAAACTACTCTTTACAAAAGATGGAAACTATTAATCAATTACTCAAACTTTAATCGATGTAATGATTCAACTTACAACTAACTATAGAAACAAGAAACTATGTTATCTTAAAGCAAAATTACAAACTACTTAAGAAACTTAAGAAATTCAATAGTTAAACCACTCATGCATTGAAAAATCAAGCTAAGCTACCTAATTCCATTCCCCTTGAGGATTCTGAGGAAATGCATCAAATGTGATAGGAATTGGAGTAAATGTATCAAAATGACTTTCAAATGTAATAAGGAGACAAAATGGAAGTAAATCTAGTTTAACTTCTACAAATAGATGCAAACTGAAAAGTGAGCAATTACAACTAATCTTAAACATTGTAATCTATTTTTTATCCATAAGAAACTAAGATTGGAAAGCTCTAATTATACTATCCAGGACTAATTCGAAATGAGATATTATTAATAAGAAACCAAAAACATGTCTTTGTAATGACTAATTGAAATTGAAAGCATCTATGCTACCTAAGCATGTGCAAATGACTTGGAAATAAATGTGTTTTAGAAACAAGTAAAAAACTTGATAAAAATTATGTTTAAGAAGCAAGTAGAAAACTTAATAAAATTATGTTTAAAAAGCAAGTAGAAAACTTGATAAAATGATATTAAGAAGCAAGTAGAAAACTTAATAAAATTATATTAATTCTGAATTAAATCCTGAACATCTTTTATCAGCTATGTAAATGAAAAGAGCAGATCCTATGCTTGAAAATTACAATCGAACAAGAAGGAGAGCTAAGAATGGATTATGAAACTTAATTTAACACCTTATGTAGTACAAAACAAAGTCCTAATTACACCTACAAATGTTGGTCAATTACAAGAAATAACACAATTCAAAGATCGAAGAAATTAAGTTCTAAATAAGCATGAAAACAATGCAGAAAATATTAAAGTCTGTATGGTGATCCGGATGATAGTCTGAAAGATAGTCCGGATGATAGAAAACGATATAAACTAAGGAAATAAGCAGACTAAATGATCTTAATGCCAGCTGGTAAATGCATATGAACCTACAGTGCAAGGAAAGAAGTAAATAGACTATTTAAAAACTAGAATAACAAAAAGCCATTTATACTAATCATTATCTAAGGAAATGAACTATTTATATTGCATGATAAAACGAGGTTGAAATGTAAATGGAACTAATTTACAGCTACAAGAAAGAAATTAACAGAACTAATTCTAACTATGAATTGAACTTGAAACATTAACTAGTTAGACTCTATCTAATTGCAAAAAGACTGAAAGCAAACTAAGAAAATTATGCTTGACCGATCACTTTAAATTCCGAAAATGTAAACTATATTAATAAGCAAAAGATAAATTTATAGGAAATAAAATAACATCTATAGGAAACAAGTTAATTACGATTACTGGAAATAGAAACTATTTACTTGCAGAAAGGAAAATACAAAATAAACACAATAAAACCTTTGGTTGTTGAGGGGTCCTTCTCAACAATCAGGGGATTGAAGCTAACTCAATTTATTCACCAACAAATGAACATCAATGGCTAAGATTAGGAACTTCCATTAACTGAGAAAGATTACACATCGTCTCTATGTAAAAAACTATTGCTATCGTATACATGCCTCGTTTCTCCACAGGAGGCATCTTTATATAAGTTTACAATAAGAGAGAAGGTCAACATAGTCAACCTATCTAAAAGTAGAAGTCTTAATGGCTTAGAAACGACTGTAGGGTGGTTCACAACAGTGCACAATCCGTCTGCCTAAGTCCACGACATTGATTCTTCCTAACGCAAGTAGTTGTGCATCGGTTCCCTTCAATCGTGGGCAGAGGATGCGTTGGGAGGATGAGGATCTTCTGGAATGTTGACGTGGGAATAGGATGCGCTATCAGTTTGAGCGAGAAGGAGTACATATCTTCTGGAATGAAGGCTCACGAACCATGAGTGACACGTCCCAAACGGAACCCACATCACCGTTTTTAACTTTAATGCCTTGAAATATCTCAACCAATGATTTCGCGAGTGTGAATGGAGGGATGAATGCGGCTAGACATTTGTAGCATGAATGTGTGACTGAATGAAGGTCCATTTGAAACCCATAGCCTGCAGAACGAAGTCTATTTTCCAAGCAAGCCGAGAAATGTCAAATAAACGTTAATAAATCATAATATGACGATATTTAACCAAGATTCATGTGATATGTGAATATGTTCATACCTGGGTTTAATTGACGGTCTGAATGGCAGGAAGAATGACTTATCATTTAAAAAATAGTGAAAATAACGCCAGTCAGAGCGGTTTTACTGATAAAAAATGGTGACAAAATGGACACCAACATTCCCCCAAACCGGAGATATGCTAGGTCCCACTGAGCAAAAGAAGAAAGAAAATTAGGAAGAAGGATGAGCTGCGGTAGCAGCTACCTTCGACTTGGACGAGGAAGCTGTAGACTTGGCCTGAAACTTCTTGAATTGATCCTTCAAGGTATCATACCTCATCTGGAGAGAAGTGTGGGAAGTTGTTTTGGCATTGTTCAAATATTCAATTCTTTTTACTTGCAAACGCAATTCTTTGTTCTCTTCACGAAGCCCAGAGATGATTTCAACATTCCTTTGGTTCTGGTCTGTTAGCTCTGCTAGTTCTTGGGTCAACCTATCCACTTTCTACTGATCTATGATGTTCAAAATCCTTTGGAGGACTCAACTCTCTTGGAAATATTTTAGGGTCAATAGTATGTTCTTCAACAGCCCTTTCTTCATTGTGTACAGGAGCAAATTCAAAAGTAGGGGCTTCACAAAAACAAGCAGATACATTGGCTAATGTAAGAAGGGGTGTTTCAAGGGTATGGTTGTTCGATGGGTCGTCAGGACTGTCTAAACGTTGTGGCTGAACGACGGGCTAAACGATGGTCTGAGCACGGTTTTCCTTCCTTGATTTTGTGGGTATTAGTGAAAAGAGTGGAGGTTCCGTGGTCTTTTCCTCCTGGACAAACTCAGGAGGAGAAGATGAATGGACTAGGTGCATCTCTCCTATGGCATCTTCATCAAACCGCATAGATTTGGTAACCCTTTTTTCTTGGGCAGAGGTTTGGGCCGGCTCATTCACATGGTTTTGGAATGATGACGCTTACGAGAAGCAGGGGATTTAACAGTAGGCTTCTCAACTAGGTGGGGGTTCAGGACTTCAAATACAAAGAGTTCCCAGGTTTTCCCCTTTTCTTCCAACTAGTGAGTGATCAGGATTTTAATCAAACAGTGGTGATATCAAATTCCAGAGGGGTTAGTGGTATTCTTCCTGACTTGACTTGACATTTTCTCTAAACTCTTCAGAAAATAAAACGGGAAATTAAGAGCCTGATCATTAACGAAATGTGCCAGTAACCTAAGGTGAAAGGCTTTGAAAATGGTGAACTTACCTTCATAGGTAATCAATCGGATGATGAATGTTAGGGGCTCAAGATATTCTAGTTTGATCCACTCCCTGTGGAACCCTTTTGTGCTTGCAACATGTTGGCATTCGACCTTGAGAGCGAATTCATGGACCGTCCATCGAAGGAAAAGATGTTTGTGCCAGCGGGCACCTTCCCTGGGAAGCTTCGTGGCCAATGCAATAGACTCTTCCGTCACAGGAAAAGTAAGATGGCTGACCTCTGGCTGTCTTACCATCGAACCCCTTTACAAAAAGAAAGGAGATCTCTTGGTCATAGGTCTTGGAGAAGATGGAGGAACGGACCCCCATCCAACTCGAAGGAACACTTCATGACATTCTTTGAATTTGGGGATGCAAAGCAAGTCCTAGTAACTTCCAGGTTCATAACGGATTGACATTATTGAATAGAGGTCGAGGAATGCGGATGGATACAGGGGATGCACGAAATTGCAGGGAATGGATCTCGATAGGGTCAGGAAAGATGGAGAGCAAGCAAGATGAAGGCATAAATTCACGCGACATCAATTTAAATTGATATCCGTTTGAGTGGTTGAATGCTCATGGGGAAAGATTCAGCACGTTCGAATGATACGCTATCATTCAAAAACCTTGAGTCATGTGCCATCATAGAAATGCGTGAGTTAGTGAATTCGTATGGCTATGATATATTCAACCATGTCCAAAGTCGAACTTTGGACAGGGTTGAATGTACTTCTTCATCATGAAATTATAGACATAGATTACACATAAAAAAAAAGCATGATGACTTGGTTAATGAAATGATAGATCGCCACGATAACCCTTATATATAACTTTAATGGAGAACGCCAATTTCATTAAATTTGGAAAAATTAGGCAAATTTTGGACTAAGAAAGTGTAAATTTAGACTTTGAAAGTGTCAATATCAACCTTTCTAAAGTGCAAAAATGGGTTCTGAAAGTGGCAATATTGGATTTGAAAAGTGTGTTTTTCTATTCGAATAGTGTGTTTTTTTGACTACTTAATGAACCTTAAAATTGCAGTTTTTTGTTATAAAACTATGAATTTCAATTCAAATTGTGTGAATTTCAAATCAGAAAATGCAAATTTTGATTTGAAAAGTGTAAATTTCAATTCAAAAAATGCAAATTTTGATTTGAAAAGTGTCAATTTCAAATAAAAAAAATGCAAATTTTGATTTGAAAAGTGTGAATTTAAAATAAAAAAATGCAATTTCTGATTTGAAAAGTGTGAATTTCAAATAAAAAAACTGCAATTTTTTATTTGAAAATTGCAGTTTTTCATTTGTAAATGTTCCAAATTTTAAGGTGAAAAGTTATAACATATAAAAATTGTTTGTCCCGACTTCCATTTTTCGACAAGAAGGATTGGTCGCCCCCTTCTTTTTGTAGTTAATTGTGAAAACATTTATCCAGCAATTCAGCTATATCCACAAAGGAGAACACAAGAAGGATCGAACGACCTTCTTGCAGTGTCGAACTATTATGAAAATAATATTGGGAATAAGAAGGGTCGGTCGAGCCTTCAATTTCGAGGGAATTGTAAAAATAGAAAACCTTGGAAGTTATAACATATAAAAATAGTTTGGTCCTAACTTCCATTTTTGGACAAGAAGGATCAGCCGCCCCCTTCTTTTCGTAGTTAATTGTGAAAATTTTTATCCAACAATTCAACTATATGCATAATGTAGAACACAAGAAGGATCGACAGACCCTTCTTACAGTGTCGAAATATTATGAAAATAATATTGGGAATACGAAGGGTCGACCCGACCCTTCTTGTAGTGTCGAACTATTATGAAAATAATATTGGGAATAATCAAGGGTTGGACGACCCTTCAGTTACGAGGTAATTGTAAAAATAGAACACCTTGGAAGTTATATTATATAAAAATGGTTTGTTACGACTTCTGTTGTATGACAAGAAGGATTGGTCCGCCCCCTTCTTTTCATAGTTAATTGTGAAAATATTTATCCAACAATTCAACCATAGACATAATGGAGAATACAAGAAGGATCGGGCCGACCCCTTCTTGCAGTGTCGAACTATTATGAAATGAATATTGGGAATAAGAAGGGTTGGCCGACCCTTCGTTTAGGAGGGAATTGTAACGATAGAAAACATTGGAGAAAGAGCGGTTGCTCTTTCTCTGAGAATATTTCTACTTGCCAGCAAAGTCTTTAAAGCAAAAATTGTATAAGTTTTGTTGTTAAAATGTTGATATCTGCTATCCTAGGGTGACAAGTGGAACGATCATATTGTAACACGTGGCATATTTGATTTGGCACATTGAGTATAGCGAGGTTACTATTTTTTCTTTGATTTGGCACATTGAGTATAGCGAAGTTACTAATGACTGGTTTAACCACAACACAATCAAGAAATGAGAATTCACTGATAGTAGTTTTAAGGATTAGGCACATGCAAGATTACCTTGTAAGCTGGAATGCTAATTGAAAAATTAACATGAATTTATTAATTTATGTTAATCATTTGTAGAAATAGATAAATGTTTTAATTAAATAAATTCACTTAAAACATAAAAGACACACAGATCACTAGTAAAGACAAATCTAAACTGTAGATCAATGTATAGATTATTGATTGCACAAATTAAACAGTGTTCATAAATAATCTGAAGTGAAAATCAACATTCATGAACACTGTAAAGGAGATTAATTACTTATCTGCTCAAATTACTATCACCCAATTAAAATTAACTGATGGCAAATTAAGGGTTCAAGTGCATTCAAGATTGACTTGCAACTAATATGTCAATTGAAAAATTAACATCAATTATAATTTTCTGTAAAAAACCATTTGCAGAAATAGCTAAAAGCTTTAATTGAATAAATTATTTTAAAACATTAAGGATACATAGATCATAAGCAGAGAAAAATCAAAATTGTAGATCAATGTAATTATAGATTGCAAAAGATTAAAACATTATTGATAAACAACGTGAAAGTGAAAATCAATATTGATCAAAGAAATTTGATTAATAGACAAAAGAGTATGCAAGAGAATAACATAGTTGTATTACTGAAAGTTTGCAAGAAATTACAAGCCCTTCATTAATCGGCGTATCCCCCAGTTCTCTTCTGTTGATTTTCTCCTCCAAATTCCACCATCCCTAACCTACGAGAGATCTACCCTTTAAATAATAATTACAATTTTGTTACAAAGGATAAATTCCCCCAAAAAACAGGGATTTCAAGAATCGAACTAGGCTAATGGCCAAGAAAATTTTGCCACTATGGCTACAATTTCTAACAATTCATCTATACTTGGATAATTGACTGACTCAAGCCCTAGTTGGGCATCACACATAAAATTTTCCAGCTCGTTTTTAGCCAATTTATGCCAAATACCAATAAAAAATGTGGATCTTTCCCTCCATGGCAACAGGTTGCCTAATTAACTAATCCATGTCATCAATCTTGCTATGCTCGAGGTGTTGGATCTTTTGTTTAGCTTCCTCACATCGACATTCAACCCTGTTCTAGCATCAACTTCAGTGGACAAGCGCTTTCAATGAGGTCCATGGTAGGGAACTGCAAATTCTCCATGAGGCTATCCAAAACGTACCATCTCCTTCCACAAACAGCTTGTGATTTCTGGATAGTATCTCCAACCATATCATATAGATTATGCCAAGCACGCAACGCAGTTCTGATTTTCTTCAGTTGGAAACTAGTGAGAGTAGGAATATTCTCAGGTATCTCCTTAATGGACCTCTGCCATTCCACAATATCTTCATTGGCCTTAAAGGCCTGCTGTCTTTTAGCTACCTGCTGATCAAGAGTAACATACATCTTCCCAAAAACAATGTGAGTCTCATGGATATCATTCAAGGAGTGAAACAATTCAGCTAGCAGGTTACAGTGTTCATCATTGACCTCAATGGCCAAATCCTTAAACTCCAGCTGGGAAAACCTAGAGAATGTAGAGGAGGCTACACTTTCAGTTGCATCCTCACATTGTTTTTCTAGCACAGCTATCCTTTGTGTATTGGCAACATTCACAACTTCTGCATCATGTAATTTAACCTGGAGAGAGGTATTTTTCAATTGCAAATCTTCAAACCTATCTTCAAATACCTTCCTGAGATTAGTAACATAAGATTCATGTTCCTCATTGGTTTTGGCCAATTTCTCTTCAAGCTTCTTTAGCTCTTCTTTCTTTAAATCAATCTCCCTATTCAGTGTTGTCACCGAATCATAGTTTGCACCTGCAAATGCACCCATGGCTGCAGCAGCATCCAATGCTTCTCGTTGCATGTCATCAGACTGCTTGGTCCAAATTATTTGATTAGGAGTAGGTGCCTCCAATCCACCTTGATCCTTGCTTCTCTTCTTACCTTTTCTTACCACTGCCTTGGAATCCCTGTTGTAGAAGTAATCCCCAAGAGGGATTACAATGTCTTCTTCAAACTCAACTACCAATTCAGTAAATGATGAAGTCACATTTACTGTTGAAACCAATGAAGATGTCTGAGTAGTAGTAGGAGCAGGTATAGACATAGTTATTTGGAAAGTAGTTGGGGTGGAAGGGATATTTTGAATAATTGCTGGTACAAAAGTTGGGGATGGAATTGAAGTGAAGGCTTCAGAAAGTGGAACTTGGATATCATCAGCTGGTAATGAAGAAGGAGGAACTGGAGTCTGCTCATCAGTAGCTGGTGGTGATAAAATGAATGGAGGTGATTGCAGAGGGATAGACGAAGACTGGATCTCTGCAATAGTAGATGGAAAAATAGGAAGTGGAACTGAGCTGGCTGGGAATGGAGCAGTGATGGTAGTTAGAGTATGGAAAAGCTAGGATATGGGGAATGGAGGTGTTACCCCCAGATGACAAAGTTGAAAGAATTTGAATAGATGGAAGTAGAAGTGTTGAGGTTGTGGTGTCAGCAGCAGGGGTAGTTTCAAGAAACTAATGGTATGGGACATAATCATCCACTTCAATAGCATTCAATAAATCTATAATTATTTGTGAAGTTTCAGTTACTTCCTCAATCACAGGCACATAAGAATGTACCTCATCTTCAACATCACTGTCACTAATATTGAAGGTAGGGATTTGAGATGCAGAAGTCTAATTTTTCTGCCTTTTGGCTAGCTTGGTGATAGCCATCACTTGATCATCACAAGTCTAATTAACTGCAACAGTCGTGCTTGAATATCAACAATAAGGTTAGCATCTGCAACTACTAGAGTGTCTAGAATCGAAGTCATCTGTGCTAACTTTTGATTTGATTGTTGTGATGCTTGCATCAATACCTTCAATGTTCAGCAGTATTTACCTCTGAGAACTTTTCCTTTATCCCCTTTACTGTAGGTCAGCATTAGTGGAGCAGCTACTTTCTGACCTTCTTTCTCCTCTCTATCCTTTCTTCCTTGCTCAATGAGGTTTAGTTCCATTGCTCTGTAGCTCAAAACCGTAGTCTTAAGGTCATGTTGATACTGCATGATATGGTTTTGTTCCTCTTTACTCTTAGCCCTTGCCAAGACTTCATCAAAGGTATTTACTCCCTGATAGATGAAGTCATCAGGAAGTTCTTCATGAACAAATCCACCTTTCACATGGTTGTGCTTGAAATGGGCATCTAGAACACCTTTAGGATCATGTCTTCTTTTGGCCACAGAACCCAATTTTATAGCAGCAATTTTGTCACCCAACACTATAGCCCAAGTTGAATTTGGGATGGCCAATGACCCAAGGTTCAAGGGGAACTTAGGCCACGCCTTCCTCATAGGACCACTTAGCTTTAAATACACACCATCAATAATATCTTGATAGGAAACGTCTTCAATGAACAATCTGTCAAGAACTATCCTAGGTAGAAGATGAATAATACCGCTTCCCCAAACTCGGCTATATGAGAAGAATTCACACACATACCAGTCTCTAATTGTGGCAATTAAGGTTCTGGAATCAAATGAGAAAGCAGGAGCCTGCTCTCTGAAGATTTTGAAGTAAATACTTCCAAGGAAGTGATCACAAATGTCATATATCAAAGGCATATAATTGTTCTCCCATAATGCTAAATGATAAATATGGACAAGAGGATTTGATGGAGTCCAATTCCATCCCATGTTGGGATATTGGAATTTTGCACAAAATATATCAACGACAAAAGCTGAAAAGAATAAATGTGGCTTCTTCACAGCTAGTGCCTTCTGATATGATTGAATGGTTGTTTTGAGTTCAAAAGACAAGATTGACACCCAAGGGAATGACTCACCAGTCGTTAGAACATGAGGGGCTACAGGAGCCCACTCAGCTTTAAATATAGAATAGTTTGGGAGACCATACAGTCTACATAGCATGGCAGCCAATAGGGAACAAGGTTCTCTAAACCACGAAACCGGGTACAAGTTATCTTCGCTACGGATGAAACTGTCAGGTTTATTCATCCATGACTTCAACATTTTGTGGGAATTGTACCTGGTCTTAGAGGATTCTATGAACTCAGTGTTAAGGGGTTGCATAGACTGTTTAAGAGCATAAAATCTGATGAAAACCTCAGGGTGGAAGGTAGCCAATTATGACCCTGCATTGTCATTAAATGATCGGTCTTTAGGGTTAGTGTGGTCCACAATCCATTTAACTGCATCAGTATAAGGCAAGATAGCGGGTCTGGAAGCAATGGCATGAAGCTGGGAATCCCTAATTTTCTCATATGCCAGCTGGTCATTCTGAATGTTTGATAGGTCATCATTATCGAAAATTGAGTAGATTTTGGACCAGTCTATCTGATAGGTTTCAGTGATTTTATCACTAGTGTCCGAGAAAATACCAAAACTTGGGTCTTTGTTCAGTAAATCCTTCTGAGCAATTTTACAACGTGTATTGCGCGACATGTTTGAAACTGTAGGTTTTCTGATAAACGACTGAACAAAAATAAAAAATAATTCAAAATCTCGAAACAATAGATAACTGAATAAGAGGAATGAGCAAAAACAACCTGTTTCAGCTGAAAGTAACAGGTAATAGACACGGTAAAAACTTCACAGTAAAATTCAAGCAACAAGGTAATCTCCAAAAGTAAAAATGATAAGGAACAATAGGGAAAATGACATATTTATTGCTTTTCGACGGGCCAAATCTAGACCATAGGATGAAAATGAATCAACGACTAAGATTAAACCTTGCGGGATGCAGGGTCAAGTTGCTGGAGTTTTATTTTGGAACTATGTACATTGTTCCCACAATCCGCAATCTGCAATTGCGGGTCGCGGGTTGCGGGATCGCAACTTAGAAAACCAACAATCAAAATGTTCCCACAAACTGCAATCCACAAATGCGGGTTGTGGGATGCGAGAGCGCAAACAACCTTTTATAATTAAAATAATCTTTCCACAATCCACAATTGCGGGTTGCGGAACGAAAAGTTCAAAAGCTATTTACAAAGTCTTCCCGCAATAAGCAATAAGCAGGATTGCGGGATAACGACTTGGTGTAAAATCTCAAAGCTTCCCGCAACTTCAGAAAAACAGTCAAAAAATGGACAAACTAAACTTCATTTAAATCACCCACTGTAATATCATCTGTGGAATCAAGACAAATCGACAGTTAAAACTTAAACACGCAGGAAGAAAAAGAAGTGTTGCGGGGTTTTATTTCATAAATATATATATTCTTTCCGCATTCCGCAATCAGCAATTGCGGGTTGTGGGTTGCGGAAATGCAAAGTGAAAAACTATTTTGAGACTCTTCCCGCAATCCGCAATTGTGGGTTGTGGGTTGCAGAAACGCCAGGTGCAAAACAGCTTCTGAAAGTGGCAATATTGGCTTTAAAAAGGGTGTTTTTCTATTCGAATAGTGTGTTTTTTTACTACTTATGAACCTTAAAATTGGAGTTTGTTGTTATAAAACTATGAACCTCAATTCAAAAAGTGTGAATTTAAAATAAACAAATGCAATTTCTGATTTGAAAAGTGTGAATTTCAAATCAAAATATGCAATTTTTTATTTGAAAATTGCAATTTTCATTTGTAAATGTTCTAAATTTTAAGGTGAAAAAATCAATGTCTAAAATATTCAAGTCATTGTTAGAATAACAAGTCAATCGGCTAAGTTATAAGATATAAAAATGGTTTTTCCCGACACCTATTTTCCGACATGAAGGATCGGTTGCACCTTCTTTTCATAGTTAATTGTGAAAACATTTATCCAACAATTCAGCTATATCCATAATTGAGAACACAAGAAGGATCGACCAAACCTTCTTGTAGTGTCAAAATATTATGAAAATAATATTTGTAATAAGAAGGGTTGACCAACCCTTCTTGCAGTGTCAAACTAGTATGAAAATAATATGGGGAATAAGAAGGGTCGGGCGACCCTTCAATTATGAGGGAATTGTAAAAATAGAACACCTTGGAATTTATATCATATAAAAATGGTTTGTCCTGACTTCCATTTTACGACAAGAAGGATCACCCACCCCTTTTTTTCGTAATTAATTGTCAAAACCTTTATCCATGAATTCAACTATAGCCATAATGGATAATACAAGAAGGATCGACCGACCCTTCTTGGAGTGTCGAACTATTATGAAAAGAATATTGGGAAAATGAAGGGTCGGCCGACCCTTCATTTAGGAGGGAATTGTAACAATAGAACACATTGGAGAAAGAGTGACTGCTCTTTCTTTGAGAATATTTTCATTTGCCAGCAAAGTCTTTAAAGAAAAACGTCTATAAATTTCGTTGGCAAAATGTTGATATCTAGTATCCTAGGGTGACACGTGGAACGATCATATTGTGACATGTGGCATATTTGATTTGGCACATTGAGTATAGCGAGGTTACTATTTTTTTTTTTTTTGGCACATTGAGTATAGAGAGGTTACTAATTCAATGATAAAAAGAGAAACTGTGTATTATATACTGGTAAAAAATGTTACATCTGTCTTCTTTTCACATTGCACTTCTGAGAAAAGACATATGCCTTTCCAAATGGCCTCTTAACCTTTTGAGTTCAACACTTATCCAGATTTTTGTTCTTTATATGTAAAATACTTTTGTTCTTAATATGTAAAATACAATGAGTTATATTCAGAAAGATATATTCATCATTTGACCATATTTCTCTATAAAATACTTCTCTGTAATTATATTGAAGCATATAGATGGATTTATTCAAAAGGTTGTGCACAACCATTCAGTACAAAAAGCAGAGCCTGGGAGCATAAATAGCTTTCACAGTATGGCTCTGTAAATTTAACAAGCTGTTGCAAAAAAATTTCCAAAATGGATGTAACAACTCATCCAAGTAGGGATCTCTTCTATAAAAAATTATGCCGCTGAACAGAGGTTTCCTCAGCAATTCTCATGACCACAGAGGGGGATTCCTGGCAGTGGCTACACTAGGACATCTTGGCCATTTTAAAAATTTGATCTTTTATAAAATCCACTATCCCCATAAGTTCAATCTAACTGCGTTCCAAATCATCAATTCTGGAGTTGTAATTGGTTAATTGTTGAGACATATACCTCATGTGGTCGGTCGAATCTTTATGCGCTTTGATGCCCAAGTAGACTGCGTCATAAACCTTTCGCATGTATTAATTGAAGTCTTCCACATTGGACCTTAGGAACATCATTCCATCAACAAGGCTCTCCATTGAACTGAGAGAAGGGGCCGAATCAACGAGATCTTCTCACGGTTTCAATTAAACCATGATGCTCATAGTTTGAAATAAAACTCCGATCGACCAACAGTTTCAATTGATCCCTAGATGCTTGCAATATCAAAATGCTTGCAACCTCAATTAAATCGTGATGCTTGAAATCTCAAAATTCTTTAGGTTTAATCCACCTATCGTATGATCCCTAGATTGCCTCCAAACTGTCTTATGAGCACGAGAGACTCTGCAACGACCATAGGTTATATTCTCCTCTTCCTCCTGACGATGGTGGTGGATAATGCTCCTCGAACTGAAGTTTACTTGTGGAAGTAATGGTAAATAAGTAACTTTACACATTTACATTAGTAGCTATTCTTTCTTTTTCTTTTTTTTAATAGAAACATTCTTTCTTTTTGTTTTTCTTAAATATAAACATTCTTTCCTTTTGTTTTCTTATAAATCGAAGCATTATTTCTTTTTTCTCTTTTTCTAAATAGAATGAAATCTCATAAAAAAGAATGAAAAGTGTTTTTAGTTATTATTATTTTTTAATTAAGGCCCTTCATGCTAGAAGGGAGGTATGAATATATAACCTTCAACTTGAAATTAAGTTCAGCCCTTCAAATTTGATCCCTGCAATGCCACTAGTTTTCTTCTTTATTGAAAGCATTGTACTTTGGACTAAGAAAGTGTGAATTTAGGCTTTGAAAGTGTTAATCAACCTTTCTAAAGTGCAAAAACAGGTTCTAAAAGTGGCAATATTGGCTTTGAAAAGTGTGTTTTTTATATTCAAATTTGTCATTTTCATTTGAAAAGTGTGAATTTAAAATAAAAAAATGCAATTTCTGATTTGAAAAGTGTGAATTTCAAATAAAAAAATGCAATTTTTTATTTGAAAATTGCAATTTCATTTGTACATGTTCAAAATTTTAAGGTGAAAAGTTATAACATATCAAAATAGTTTGTCCCGACTTCCGTTTTCCGAAAACAAGGATCGGCTGCCCCATCTTTTTGTAGTTAATTGTGAAAACCTATATCCAAAAATTTAGCTAAATCCATAATGGAGAACACAAGAAGGATCGACCGACCCTTCTTGCAGTGTCGAAATATTATGAAAAGAATATTGGTAATAAGAAGGGTCGACCGACCCTTCTTGTAGTGTCGAACTATTATGAAAATAATATGGGGAATAAGAAGGGTCGGGTGACCCTTCAATTATGAGGGAATTGTAAAAATAGAACACCTTGGAATTTATATCATATAAATATGGTTTGTCCTGACTTCTATTTTACGACAAGAAGGATCGGAAGCCCCTTCTTTTTGTAGTTAATTGTCAAAACCTTTATCCAAGAATTCAGCTATAGCCACAATGGATAATACAATAAGGATCGACTGACCCTTCTTGGAGTGTCGAACTATTATGAAAAGAATATTTGGAATAAGAAGGGTCGGCCGACCCTTCATTTAAGAGGGAATTGTAACAGTAGAACACCTTGGAGAAAGAGCGGCCACTCTTTCTTTGAGAATATTTCCACTTGCCAGCAAAGTATTTAAATAAAAATGTCTATAAATTTTGTTGTTAAAATGTTGATATCTAGTATCCTAGGGTGACACGTGGAATGATCATATTGTGACATGTGGCATATTTGATTTAGCACACTGAGTATAGGGAGGTTACTATTTTTTATTTGATTTGGCACATCGAGTATAGCGAAGTTACTAATGCGGGTTTAACCACAACACAATCAGGAAATGAAAATTCACTCATAGTAGTTTTAAGGATTAGGCACATGCAAGATTACCCTATGGCTGGAATGCTAATTGAAAAATTAACATGAATTTATTAATTTATGTTAATCATTTGCAGAAATAGATAAATGTTTTAATTAAATAAATTCACTTAAAAGATAAAAGACACACATATCATGAGTAAAGACAAATCCAAACGGTAGATCAATGTATGGATTATTGATTGCAAAAAATAAACAGTGTTCATAAATAATATGAAATGAAAATCAACATTCATCTAAGAAATTTGATCAATTAACAAAAGAGGAGGACTAACTGTATTACTTCAGAGTTACAAAAAATTACAATCTCTGCATCAATCAGAGTGTCTCCAGTCTTCTTTTGTTGATTTTCTCCCCACATTGGGAAGTGGAGTCAAAACATACAAATATGATTAAACATGATAGTGCTTTGCAAAGAAAACTAATCAGAGGCAGAATAGCCACCCACTCACAGTCAAAGAGATTTTGTTTGGTGATTAAAGAAGAAGATATCAACAACCCATCAATATAGAGCATATGATAATGAATTCTATACCGACATTAGCAGAAAATGATAGTGGATGCTTGAAATGAAAGCAACAGAGCATAATATTTATGACTTCTGTTCCGATACAACACTTATCCAAACATGAAAAAGGATAACAGTATGAATTAAACAGTGAGAGAAACATTCACATAAGAGAAGAACTAAACACACTGTAAGACGAATAACACAAGAATCTCTGATAGAAAACCTTGGTCAACCTAGCCAGATTTTATTAAAATATATCTCAGAGTGCTAGCATAACATAGGGAATTCACGAGTCCAACAAAAGTTTCCAACCCTTTCTCCTTATATTAGATTGCTTATATAGATGCTTAGAGCCTTCAGGCTCAAGCTTCCTCAACAGGAAGTTGTTACAATATAGGTGACACCTATTCAAACAAGTTCACCACCCTCAGGAATTAGTTACAACAAAATGACAATGCTGGAAAAACTGGCTCAATAGACTCTAACAAAATAAACAAAATGCTTCAGTGAATATTTCCTCCATACTGCTATCCCACGATCATCGAATCTTCAGGGGTTCAATATCAGCCTTTATCTTCCCATATTTCTCAACGAGCTTCCATAGCTCGGTAGCTGGCAGCTCTGAGGTGGCCAGCTCCTTCACTAAGACTTCGATCTCAGTGTGGTCCCTATAAGAGTAGCTTCGCAGATGTGCACTAGCCTCCTTGAATATCATGCTAACTCAAAATCCTTTGCCATTTTCTCCACCACTATCTTCCCTGATAGCAACTGATCCTCACCTACAAAATCATTGAAATGCACTTTACATCCTGCCAATTTCTTATGATATTCTTCTTTTGTGAGCATTGCTCCATCCTCCTCCCAAAAGAAAGGTAACCCTTTCTTGAACAAAGGGTCAAACATGTCTTTGAAATACTTGATCTGCTATACCATGACATCTATTTTAGCTTGAATAGCCTTTACCTGCTGGTGCTTATGCATCACTTTCTTGGCTCCAATGATGATAGAAACCCTATCTGTTACACCAATTGTCTTAACCTACTCCTTAGATAAGCCATTCAGGAATTTGATGGCATTCTTAGTATACTCTACAAGTTTTTTGTTCAATTTCTCATTTGCTGCTGTCACACAATTCTTGGCTAATTTTATCACTGCTTCCTTATCCAAGACAAAATTGAGGAAGGGCCTCAATTTTCCCGCTTCTTCAATGATTCCATCCTAGATGACCTGCCTGGCCTCCAGCAAGGAATTCTTCCCTATAGCTTGTCTTTCCAACTCATCATATTTACCCTGCAACTCTTGGTGCTTGGCTTCCCAAGCCTCCTTTTCTCTTTCTGCATTATCCTTCAGGGTTTTCCGATTCACATTCTGCTTTTTTAATCTTGCTATTTCCATGTCTTCTAGACTAGCTTGGGCTATATCCCCTACCAGGAAGAAATCACTAGCCTCTATGGATGGTGTGGCCATGCTTTCTACTTCTTGCTCTTTCTCCTGTAGTATCTTCTCAAGCTCTTCCACTTTGGCCTTTGAGATTTTTTCCCTTGCCACCACAATGGCTATATCTATCTGCCATTGTTTTTCCTTCTCTTCAAGCTTCAATAGCTTGGACCTACAGTCTTTCAAGTCAGTCTGCAACTTCTCCTTCTTTTCCTCCAGTTCTGTTAGCTGAGAGACTGCTACTAACTGGGTAGAGGAGATTTTCAACCCATTTTTTAGAGATTGGATGATGTTGTCTTTTTCGTTGAGTAGGTTTTGAATGCTGGCTCTTTATCATCCCGGCCCTCAATGGCCACTATCTCACCTTGCAATTTCTTGATCTGTGCCTTATGAGCTTTGTTTTCCATCTTTTCCTGCTTGAGCCGACTGGCAACCTTACTCTGACTGACCTGTACCTTTGATATCTCCAAAGTTGTCCTCAACAGTTTAGTATAAATAACGTTCATGGTTTCTTTGTGCAAGTTTATTACATCTGGGACAGGGATGTCCTCTAAATTCATCCTTAGCTCAGTGGCCTTGCTCTTAGTGGCCAAGGCCAAACTCAGTGTGTTCTGAGCGAGGCTCCTACTAGTCACTAGAGACACTTCTTTGCTTTAAATTTTCCTTACTTCAGTATATAACTTGGAGGCTTCCATTGAGTCCACCTTATATTCATCTATCAACTCATCTCTAGTCTTGCGTAAGGCAGCAGGCTCAGTGGTTGCTAGCTTAAACACATACTCTTTGATCTCAAATGCTGGTAGCTTATCCACTTATTTCTTTTTTCCTTTACTAGTCCCCACAGGTACTAGATGCTGCTCAGATTCCTCAGTTTTCTGCCTCTTTGGGGCTCTCTCAGCTTCCCCTTTTGTGTCCATAGGGACACTGTTAGCTTCCTTGCTGGACTTTATTAAGTTGATGGCCATAGGCATGGCTGCTGGCACTGATAGGACTAGGCTAGAAGAGCCAGGCACTGGGGGTGTGTTCCCTTGTGTCAACTGGGAGGAGCTCTCAGGTGTGTCTATTTCCATCTAGCTCCTGCTAGGACATTCCAATAAATTTGCAGTTTCTTCCATGCCTGGAATTTCGAAATGCACAAAATCCTTCCTGTTGCTTTCCTTCCTCCTGTTGGAAATGATGTGGTGGGGATCATATTTTACGAGTGCTTCTGTTTTGAAACCCATCTCCTTTATCTTGCATTCGATGGCTGTAAGAGCTCCTTTGTTTTTGATTAAGAATGGACCTACAGTCCATGGAAACACAATATCAAATCCCTTTCTATGATCTAGAAAGTGCTCAGCTTCTGCCTTCAATTTTTGTGTGATGAATTCTAATGCAAAAATTATGGGGGTTAGGAAAAATGGTAGCACATAGGGTGCATATGCAAACCCATAAACGCTAATGATTGTGCCATGCTCTGAAAGGAACCAATCTCCGACCCTCTTCTCAGGAGAAATTTGTAGTAACTCCTGCATTTCTGGTAATACTTTAGGCAACTTCTTTTTAAAAAGGACCTGATAAACCTCAGACATGAGCTCATCATGGAACTTGGTGTAATCCATGTACATCTCCTAAGCAAATAATACCTCAGGCATTTGCAATTTTTCCTCATTGACTACCAAGAACATTTTTAGTAAGTAGGACTGAAATCTAAAAATCCTTGTTTCCTGGAAATCCTTTAGCTGAGAGTGTATACTTTCAGCCAAAACTTCATCAAACTTGAGGCATGCACATTTGGTAGACTGGCTTGGGTCATCTGATTCCAAGGGGCAGGTGCCAAGGAAAAAAAGCAAACTTATTAGAGGTTCTGTGACATTCATATAAGAGTCTAGACCTAGGAATTGGCTCATCATGGCGATAACACCTCTGGATTCTTCCATGAATAGTCTGGATTCAGTTGGGAAATCTTGCTCTTGTAGATGGACAGTAGGATTCAGACATGACCTGTAGAAATTCTGTTTTACTTCAATAGGGGATTGTCTAAAAAACCGGATTAGGGCTTCCTCGGTATACCCTATAGCTTTTTGGAAAAACTCTTCTGGGACTGACAGGGTTTTTCTAAGGGTTTGGGGATTGATTTTGCAAAGGATATTGGACTTGGAAGCATCCATGATTACCCTCTCAGTAGAAGAGTAGTTAGAGGCGCACCATTCAACAAATTCAGGAAAACCAGGGGTTTGGTCGACTGTAAACAGATGGAAATAGGACCGGTGAACCTAGTGCACATCTATACCTCGCTCCCTGACTAGTTTCAACTTGTTTTTTATAGTTTCCATGGGGTCATCGGTCATCATAGTGTCATATACCTCTGTGTATTTGTCTGTCAACAGTGTTTCTATGCTTTGAAGCTCAAAACCAGTGGGTTCTCTATCACTCAATTCAACCATTAAATAGTTTAGTGTAGAGCAGAAAACCTACCTATTTCTTTTAAGGTTGGCTTGGGCCCTTGGTTGACCTGTCTGTTTCTTCACAGCTTTCTCCTGTCGCTTTCAGATGAAAAATAGGACAGATGGAATCCAGCTCTCCGTGCAGGTGAGTTTTTTATATTATTTATCCTTTTCTATCACCCCTGCATCTCCTGCGGCGTGGAAGCTTCCCTGGCCGTCTATTTTCCTGATCTATTCTGGGCCATGGATTGCCGCTGGTTTCTATCTCTATGATCCCTAGTGGCCTCGAATCCCACCACATGTCGCCTTTTCTGCCAGTTAAAACCACGGGAAGTCGCCCACCGTTGATTTGGATCTTGCATGAATCTTGGCCGTCAAACAGAGCAACTTTTACCAACTTCGCGGATCTAGCTTGCGTTGATGTTTCATGCAAGTTAGATCCGCGAACAAAACCTTGGCCATAGATCTTGGCCTCCTCAGATCTACATCGTCCAAACCTGCGGGCCTCTACCAAAAGTTCGTAGATCCGAAAATTTGTTTGATTCGTGCATGCCCTATCGGAGAAGTAGTTCCCGACCGTCGATCTGCTCCATTGGCCATTGATCTGCTACTTAAGATGCTTGTGGGCTAAACCTCCCGCCTCCGTCTAAAACACGACACCCTTTTTTCGTGAATCATGCTCATGACTGTAGATCTTCACCACCTCTGATCTAGACCATTTATTTGCGCAGATATGTAACTGAAGGAAGACCTCTAATTTTAATTCTCCTTGCAAAGTTTCGGGCTTAGGATTTGATCATTTCACCCTTGAGGCCGTGAATACCTACCCAGATGATTCTATTTTGCTCAGACCACCAAGGATTTCTCCATTCTTTTTAGAAATTGAACCCCCCAGTTTCATCTAGGACAATGCTAACATCGACAAGCTAAACTTCATTTAAATCACCTAGTGTAATCTCATCCGTAGGATCAAGACAAATCGATGGATAAAACGTAAACATGCGGGAAGGAAAAGAAGGGTTGCGGACTTTTATTTCATAAATATATACATTCTTTCCACAATCCTCAATTGCGGGTTGTGTGTTGCAGAAAGAAAATGTTTCAAAACCGAAAACCAAGATTCTGCAATCAGCATTGCGGATTGCAGATTGCGGGTTGTGGAAAGAACCTGACTTTTGGAAAAACTCAGTGCTTTTCGCAACTCAAAAAAACACACAAAAATGCAAGAAAATTTCAAAGGAAAGTGTCAACATCAACCTGACTTTGAAAGTGTCAATATCAACCTTTCTAAAGTGTAAAATCAAGCTCTGAAAGTGGCAATATTGGCTTTGAAAAGTGTGTTTATTCGAATAGTAAAATTGTGATTTGAAAAGTGATTTCAAAAGTGTGAATTTCAAATCATAAAATGCAAATTTTGATTTCAAAAGTGTGAATTGCAAATCAAAAATGCAAATTTTGATTTCAAAAGTGTGAATTTCAAATTAAAAAATACAAATTTTGAGTTCAAAAGTGTGAATTTCAAATGAAAATATGCAAATTGTGATTTGAAATGTGTGAATTTCAAATCAAAAAATGCAAATTTTGACTTGAAAAGTGCAATTTTAATTTTTAAATGTTCAAAATTTTAAAGTGAAAAGTCCAGTGTCTAAAATATTCACTCATTGTGTGAATAGCCAGTCAAATGGCCAAGTTATAACATATAAAAATTGTTTGTCCCGACTTCTGTTTTCCGACAAGAAGGATCGGCCGCCCCTTATTTTCATAATTAATTGTGAAAACATTTATCCAGCAATTCAGCTATATCCATAATAGAGACCACAAGAAGGATCAACTGACCCTTCTTGCAGTGGCGAACTATTATGAAAATAATATTTGGAATAAGAAGGGTCGAGCGACCCTTCTTGCAGTGTCAAACTATTATGAAAATAATATTGGGAATACGAAGGGTTGGTCAACCTTTCAATTACGAGGAAATTTTAAAAATAGAACACCTTGGCAGTTTTAACATATAAAAATGGTTTATCCCGACTTCCGTTTTCTGAAAAGAAGGATCGGTTGCCCCTTCTTTTCGTAGTTAATTGTCAAACAATTCAGCTATATCCATAATAGAGAACACAAGAAGGATCGACCAACCCTTCTTGCATTGTCAAACTATTATGAAAAGAATATTTGGAATAAGAAGGGTTGGCTGACCCTTCATTTACGAGGTAATTGTAACAATAGAACACCTTTGGGAAAGAGCGGTCGCTTTTTATTTGAGAATACTTCCACTTGCCAGCATAGTCTTTGAAGCAAAACGTCTATAAATTTTGTTGTTTAAATGTTGATATCTAGTACCCCAGGGTAACATGTGGAACAATCATATTGTGACACATGGCATATTTGACTTGGCACATTGAGTATTAGAAATATAGTTTAATTATAATATTTTCTCCTATGAGCACCATTGAATTTGCCAGTTTGAGTATAGAGGATAAATGTCACGTCCCCACCGACCTCCCTGGGCAGCTGGAGACCGTGATCCATTTTTTTTTCTCCAAATACCAGACTGAGCGTCCATACACACAGTCGGAGAATTCGAATTCGCAACAGCAAATCCCAAACGCACATCCCGCATCCTGCAACAATGATTCCCAAAATGTGCATCCCATAATTTCGGGTTCGGGACTGCAGAATCCTAATTCCAACTGCCACGGGGTGGTCAACCCGAAACCCACAACAGTAGGTCCTACCATTTCGGGTTCAGGATTGCGGGGCATCCAAAACATGTAGTGCGAGCTTGGCGAACCCGGAACCCGCAACATTAGGTCCCACCATTTCGGGTTCGGGATTGCGGGAAGTCCAAAACATGTAGTGCAAACTTGGCGAACACGCAACTTGCAACTCGCAACAGTGGGTCCCACCATTTTGGGTTCGGCTTTGCGGGATGACCAAAACATGTAGTGCAAGTTTAGCGAACCCACAACCTGCAACCCACCAGGGTGGGTCCCTTAGTTTCGGGTTCGGGTTTGTGGAATGCCCAAGACACATATCATGGACTTTGGAAAACCCGCAACCCGCAATCCACCACCTGTGGAACCATGCCAGCGGAACCCTGTTCTGCAAGGGTAACTTCATCAACCTTTCAACAGGCATAACTCCTTCCTCCCGTATCCAAATGGGGCAAGGTTGGTACCTTTGGAAAGCTCTTGGAGAGATCTATCCAATGGTAGAATCCCCTTGACCAGGTGGGGCATCTAACCTTCTCATTTCCTTCTCTAAATTTCTGTTCATATTCACACTTAAACATTCCCACCTTCAACCTGCCAAGGTCTCTTCCTGCTATCTGACCCATAGAGGTTCCTGAAACCACTTACAGGGCTTCTTTGCCTTCTCAAGGATCAGGTATAAATATACATCTCTTCATAGGGTTAGTGTACATCACATTCACTACAAAACAATGAAAACACTATCATTCATCATAACATGTAAAATACATTAAGCAGACTTAACCACACATCTTATCATATGCAAGATTCACAATGCATTATACTCATGCAACCATGAAATATACATTCAACAGTGAACTCAACCTCTTACTCAGACCCATAAATGACTGCATATCAATCAATTCATTTAACAAGTATTCATGATTCTTAAAGAGACATGGACAACCATTTCATCACAATGAACAACATTACCATATAACATAATACTTATCTTTCAATTCCGAAGCAATTGGCTAAGTGAGAGCAACGTTACACCCAACCATAGATCTCTGTCCAGCCTATACCATTTCGGCTAAAAGATCACCCCCGAGCTGGGCAGTGTATCCACTAAGGAGGGATAACAGGTTCTCTCAAAGTCAAGGCTTCATTCTGATGCTAAACCAGTCTGTAGTTGGGTTTATCAAGCATTCTAGGGCACCTACCCATGCTAAGACAACCTACAGGGGTTTATCAAGCATACAGGGAACAACAAGGAAGGCGTTGCCACACCAGTGAGCTCAACCACAGAGATGAAGGCATCTTAGCACTCAGTTGACCTGGAACCCACAATACCTACCACATCCAACACAAGGAAAACCTACATCACTGTTACACAGTCTCTCAAGGCATCTTCCCTTCCAATTCTATTCCAGGATGGGCATAGAAAGGTCTAGTCGCTCTCAGCCAACCTGGCACTCACAATACCTACCACATCCAACACAAGGAAGATCCTATCGCTGTTGCATAGTCTCACGGTCCTTCCCTTCCAGTGCTATTCTAGCATGGGCATAGAAAGGTCCAGTCACTAGTTCATTGAGACTATAGCCTTCACTGGGTTTATCAAGCAACCCAACTTTTCCCACAGTTCAACAACTAATTCATTACCAGACCTGGGGTTTCCTCACGGTCGTTCTACCAAAACCAGTCTGCAACCTCTTCTATCAATACCACTTTGCCCCTATGACTGGGGTTTGCACACAGGGTGGTTACAGTTCTACACTCTCAGGCTTTTCCCACACAGGAAACATGAATAACCTTCGATTTTCCTTCTTCCCGACTCGGCTGGGTGCATATAGAAAATATAGGAACGAATCCTTTGCAAGGGTCAATGGCTTGTGAATGGAAAATGCGTGTAGGGTGAGTGAGAGCATGGGTGAGGAGAGTGAGTTCATGTCTCTATGTCTACGTGAATGGATGAATTCCCCTCCCATAGTCAAACAGGTTCAGCGAGTTTCCCCAAGGAATTGAGTGTCGTCCTGTACAAGCTATCAGAGCCATGCCCTGCCATACGAAATCGGAGGCATGCTCCCTACTCCATGGCTTAGCAACCTATGAATAATCAAACTGTTCAAATACTTGCCTACGCAATAACCTTAACATCCACTAGTGGGGCCTTGGCATTCAGCTCCACACTAGGGAAACTACACACATTGTATATACACAGTATTTACATCCAAGCCAAATACATCAAGGGAAAAATGGGGTATTACAACTCCCTCTCCCTTAAAACAACACCGTCCTTAGTGTTCACAAAACTAAACAGAAATGGAAATGCCTCTTTCATGGCATCCTCCATCTCCCACGTGGCCTCCTTGGGGCTAAGGTGTCTCCAATGCACCTTTACCTTTCCTATGGACCGGTTCCAAAGCAAGGTAACCTTCTTGTCAAGGATGTAGGTAGGCTCCACCTGGAACTCTCCGTCGGGTTCCACCTGTATCACATGCCAATCAATGATATGATTAGGATCATGTACATATTTCTTAAGCAAAGATACATGGAAGACATTATGAGCTTTCATGTTAGTAGGAAATGCAATTCTATATGCAACTGGCCCTATCCTATCAAGGATTTCAAATGGCCCACAATATCTAGGTGCCAACTTGGCACAACTTTCCAATTTCATGGAACTCTTCCTAGGTCTCACTCTCAAGTAGACATGATCCCCAATCTGAAATTCCTTATGCATTCTTTTCATATCTGCATAACACTTATGCCTGTCCTGTGATGCCTTGAAATTCTGTCTGATCTTAACAACTTCTTGTTCCATTTCCTCAATCATTTCTGGTCAGAGCACTAATCTGTTCACTGGGTTGTCCCAACTTATTAGAGTTATGCATCCTCTGCCATACAACACCTCAAAAGGACTCATCCTCAATGATGCTTGATGTCCATTGTTGTAAGCAAATTCCACTAAGTGTAAATAATCTTCCCACTTAGATGGCTTGTCCATCACATACATCCTTAACATATCTTCAAGGATCTGATTCACCCTCTCGGTCTAACCATTTGTCTGAGCATGATAGGCTATGCTAAATTTCAACTGAGTTCCCAAATCTTGGAACAATCCTTTCCGAAAATTGGATGTGAACTTCGTGTCACGATCTGAAATTATTGCCTTGGGCAATCCATGCAGCCTAAATATCTCCCTCATGAAGATATCTGCAATGTTGTTAGCCTTGTGGGTGGACTTCACTAGAATGAAATGAGCTACCTTTGATAGCTTGTCCACCACAACCATGATTGAATCATGCTTCTTCACTGTCATAGGCAATCCTGTTATGAAATCCATAGAAATCACTTCCCACTTCCACTCTGGAATGGGCAGTGGCTACAACAATCCTGTTGGATGTTGGTTCTCTGCCTTGACCTGTTGACACTTCTGACATCTAGTAATGTACTCAACTATATCTTTCTTCATACTGTGCCAAAAGTACTCCTTCCTTGCTACTGTTATAGTCTTCTGATATCTTGGGTGCCCTGAGTATGGCTTCTGATGTATCTCATCCATCACCAACTTATTTAGATCTGCATTGTTTGGAATGTACAGTCTGGTGTTTTGATAAATGAGAACACCATCCTTACCCAGCTGATATCTAGCATACCTCTCCTCTATAACATTTTGTTGCAATCTCTCTTTGATCTGAATATAGACTTCATCACTACCTTGAGCCTCCAAAATTATTGCCTTCAAATTTGATTCACATATGCTTATTGCTGCAATGTGAAATCTCCTACTGAGCGCATCAGCCACCTTATTCTCCTTGCCCTTGACATGCTTAATCTCCAAATAAAACTCACAAAGAAACTCTATCCATCTATTTTTCCTTGCATTCAGATTTGGCTGGTCAAACAAGTACTTTAAACTCATATTATTAGTTCCGAGCTCAAATCTCCTTCCCAAAAGATAATGTCTCCATCTCTTGAGAGCGTGAATGATGGTTGCTAACTCTAAGTCATGGATGGCATAGTTCCTTTCATGCTCTTTTAGCTTCCTAGATTCATAACAAATTATAGAACCTTCTTGCATTAGCACTCCACCGAGTCCTTCAATGCAAGCATCGGTGCATACCAAAAAATCCTTACTTGGATCTGCAATCTTCAACACAGGTGCACTAGTAAGCAAATTCTTCAACTACTGGAAACTTCTTTCACATTTTTTAGACCATGTGAATTTGATGTCCTTCCTCTGTAATGAAGTAATTGGGCGGTATATCTTGGAAAATCCCTCAATGAACCTCTTGTAATAACCCATAAAATATCTAACATCTGATGCATTCCTTGGAGTGGACGAATCCATGATGGCCTCAATGTTCTCTGGATCCACTACAATGCCTTCTGCTGATATAATGTGACCCAAATACTGCACCTTCTCTTGGTAGAAGTTACACTTACTCAGCTTAGCATACAACTGGTGCTCCCTAAGGACTTGCAATACCGTTTTCAAATGCTCATCATGCTCTTCTTCATTCTTTGAATACACAAGAATGTCATCCAAGAACACAATCACAAACCTGTCCAAGTATTTGTTGAAGACGTTGTTCATGAGACACATGAACATAGCAGGTGCATTGGTAAGACCAAATGGCACTATTGTAAATTCATAATGAACATACCTAGTTCTGAAGGCTATCTTATGAATGTCTTCTTCTTTAATCCTTACCTGGTGGTACCCAGACCTCAAGTCAATCTTGGAAAATACTTTAGCTTCCTTCATTTGATCAAACAAGTCATCAATCCTTGGCAAGGGATACTTGTTCTTAATTGTCACTTTGTTGAGTTGTCTATAATCGATACACAACCTCAATGTTCCATCCTCCTTCTTAACAAACAACACTGGTGCACCCCATGAGGATACATTCGGTCTGACATATTCTTTATCCATCAATTCCTGCAGCTGCATCTTCAACTCTCTAAACTCTGGCCTGCTCATTCTATAAGGCACTTTGGAGATGGGTGCGGCCCCTGGAACAAGATTAATGGAAAATTCCATATCTCTATTGGGTGGTAATCCTGGAACTCCTGCAATATCTGGAATTCTTCTATCCTGGGTCCATTATCCTCTACTGAATCCGATATTTCCATGGCATATAACTAACAACCCTTTTTATAAAACTTCCTTAATTGAAATTTGAATCTGGTATTGGCTGGCGGCATGAGAGCAAGATTCATAGCTTGATGATGTACGTTATATCAAGGATTTGAGAATACAGAGAGGATTTATGGTGGATTTGAGCAGGAGGATGGATGAGATTCATGAAGCGTGGTAACTGAATTCAAGATTCATCAATCATCGACATGGAACATCAAGACTGAATTGATTGAAGGCCGTGAGCAGCATAACAGGGGATATGATGATTTCTACTGATGAAGTTCTGATTGGATGTGATTACTGCTGAGAAAATTAAGGCTAGGGACCTGTGGTTGAATCTCTTGGACGAATGCAACAATGGACCTGAATCTGGGCATGGATTAATTACCTCCAGCATTTCCCTTTGCATTGCATGTGCCGGCCTTTTTAGTTTTTATTTAGTGATTTGCATTAATTGGTCGGTCCAATTCACTGGAAGAAGGATCGTGGGATTCTGAACTCTGATTGAGGGCTTCTGGAATCTGGTGATTTCGGATTGTACAGCTGATTCTTGGTTTGTTTCTTGGTATCGTGTGGAGAATTGATGGCTGCCCCGGGGGGAGGAGATTTATTGCCAGATGACGATTCCCAGCTTAGTCCTCGAACAGGGATCTCTGCTAAGGATGATTCACTTAAAAACCATGTTAAGACGGTCAAAGAACGATAGAGACAGGACTTGTTAGTGCTGGGGGTCGATGTTACATTGGAAGAGGCGGAGGATTTCTCTCACATTGCTGTGGTTGGACATGTTAGGGGCAGAAGATTTGGTCGAGGTTTTCTTCGGCGTTGGGCGGCTGAGCAGTGGAAGAACGTCATGTCATCAGCCCCTGAGGTTCGTGTTTTGATTAAAGGATGGTTTTCCTTCATCTTTATGAACTGAGGGGAGGTCAATGTTGTATTAAGTAGACAATGGTCGATGCTGGGAGTCCCTCTTGTTCTGAAAAGCTGGTCCCCCTTCTTCGACTCAAAAACGGAGAAAGTAGCTAAAGAACCGCTATGGGTGAAGCTTCCTGGGTTTCCCATGCAAATGTGGAATGAAACTCGGTTTGCTAAGATTGGAAATTTTCTTGGTGATTATGTGTGTTCAGATTCCTCCCATATTAAGACTGGCATCTACATGGTAGCTAATATATTGGTAAATATCGATCTTCGGATGGGACTTTCTGCTGAGATTAAAGTTCAACACAAGGATGGGGACTTTGTTCAATTACTGGATTATGTGGGAGTGCCATTTAGGTGTCATCGCTGCCACGCTCTTGGACATCTGGTAGCTTGTTTCCCTTTATCGTTTCGGACTTGTAAGCCTCTGACCGATGAAGCAGCAGAATTAGACGCAGATCCGATGTCATTGGTGAACTCTCAGGCGGTGGAGGCTGATGGGAGTGGGCCTGCTATTGATGGGGGGGTGATATTAGATTCTGTGGTACCATCAGATTATTGTGGGAGGCTTGGGACAGAGGAATTGTTGCCACCTTTGGTGAACATTGGAAAGGAGAATAATGGGAGTGTGCCTCCTGATGTTGAGGGGGATTCTTTGTGTTCAGTGACACCTACTACTCGGGCCACCACCAAATTGCTACAGGAGCTGCCCATTCATCGGGGTACATCTGCGAACTCCTTGGGTATGTCTCATTTCATTTCTCCTGCTGTATCCTTATTAGATGACTCAATTGTTTTGAGGGGGGCTAGTCTTGGGTCTCCTCCTCGCCCGGATGATCCTTGTCTGCGGTCTGATGTGGATAGTATTGTCACGCCGTCAATTGTTTCCACCAATCACTCTACGAGCTCCGAGGGTAGAAGTATCCGATATGCTCTTCGTAGTAGGGAGATTCCTGAAGATGGAACGGGGGGTAAGGGACTTCCTGAATTGGCCTATAGTGTTGGGGGGAAAGGATGGGGCCAAAAATCCCTTTTGTCTAAAGCTCAAGATTGGGCTAAAGTGGATTTAGTGATGGGTACACAATCTTCTATTGAGTGGGCACTTAGAGCAGTGAAAGCCCAGGATGGGGTTATTTTATGAAACTTATGTCCTTCAACTGTCGTGGGTTGGCGAGCCCCATAAAAAAATCGTCGCTTAGGAGGCTGGTAGACTTAAATCAGTCGGATGTATTATTGTTGCAAGAAACTTTGGGTGGCAGTGAGGATGTTGTATGAGCTTTAGAATCTTTGCTTCCTGGATGGAAGTTTGTTGGAGTGGATGCTCGGAGGCGTTCTGGAGGGCTGGCCTCGGGGTGGAAGGTTAAGAGTTGCCAATGTGATTGTTCTTGGGGAATCTCCTCTGGTATCGGTTTGGAAGTTTGGGATGCTGAGATTGGTCGGACGATCACGGTTCTCAATATTTACGGACCCTATTTAAATAGGGTGGGCTACTGGGACTCCTTGTTACGTATGGATCTTTTTGAAGGCAGGGATGTGATTTTGGGTGGGGATTTCAATCTTACTCTGGGGTCTTCTGAAGTATGGGGGCCTCGGGCTGCACCGGATACATTAGCAAATTATTTCATTCGAGCCTTTGTCAGGAAGGATCTTCTGGACATTTTACCATCCAAGTTAGCTCCAACTTGGAGGAATAAGAGAGCTGGGGAACATAGGGTGGCAAAATGACTGGATAGGTTTCTGGTGGCCGAAGTGTTGGCACTGGGAGTAGATGTTGTCAGACAGTGGGTAGGGTCAGGTGGGATATCTGACCATAGCCCCATCTTCCTGGAATTACGAGGTAGCAGGAAAAAACCTCCCAGCCCTTTCAAATTCAATCCTAGCTGGATGAAGGAGGAGGCTTTTATTAAGCTAGTTCAGGAACAATGGGTTCATCGACCACATGATTCTCAGATGCATGTGGGTGCACACTTTCATCACAATCTTAAGCGAATAAAAGAGGCAACTATTTCCTGGGCACATGACAAAAGGGTGATTGATGATCAGACTTTGCGGGCTGCTGAGCTGAACATCGATAGGATTCTTAATAGTCTGGGCATGGGATATCTGGATGAACAGCAGAAAGGCGAGTTGTTGGAGTGGGAGAGACGCAGGAATGTGATTCTGTGTGAGCGAGAAGAGCTGTGGAGAATGAAAAGTAGGGCGATTTGGCTTCAGTGCGGTGATGAGAATACAAAATTTTTTCAAGCCTATGCTAAGGGGAGAAAATTCACAAACTCTATTTGGGAACTATCTACAGAAGCAGGGAAACAGGTTTCCATCTTTGATGGATTAGCGGAGATGGGAGTTAGACATTTTGGAGATTTACTCACTGCACAACCTGGAGTCTCCATTGCTGAGGTTATTCGGGTGACTCAGCTTTTTCCACGTTTTGTGGGGGAGGATGATAATAGACTATTGATGGAGGAGGTGACGCCGATTGAGCTCTCGCTGGTAATGCAATCCTTTCAAAAAGATAAAAGCCCGGGGCTAGATGGCTGGCCTATAGAATTCTTCTTAGGATTCTATGACTTCTTCGGGGAGGAAATATTGAATGTGGTGGAAGAATCGCGAAAGGCTGGGTTTGTCCATGGCCCCTTCAACTCCACCTTTTTAGCTCTTATACCGAAGACGGACAAGCCTGACAGCTTTGATGAATTCAGACCTATTTCTCTCTGCAATTGTATCTATAAGATCATCTCTAAGGTTATGGCGAGGAGACTCAAGAATATATTGTCAAATCATATTTCTTGTGAGCAATTTGGCTTCTTGGAAGGATGCCAAATTCATGAGGCCATTGGAGTTGCACAGGAAGGATTACACACTCTGAAAGTGCAGAAGCAGAAGGGTGCTGTGATTAAGATTGATCTATCAAAAGCTTTTGATAGGGTTAGCTGGATATATATCCGGATGCTTTTAACTCATCTGGGGTTCTGCTACGAATTTATTCGATGGATTATGGCATGCCTCACTACGGTGAGCTTTGTTGTACTGATCAATGGTTCTGCTAGTCCATTCTTCTAGGCGGGAAGGGGGCTTCGACAGGGATGCCCCCTCTCTCTGCTGTTGTTTCTACTTGTTGCTGAAGGACTCAGTCGTTTTATTCTGAATGCAAAAGCTGATGGTTCCTTTCGAGGCATATCCATTTCCCAGGTATTGTTTATTACACATCTCCTTTTTGTTGATGACATTCTGATATTCTGTGATGGCACGCGACAGGATATTGATAAGGTGGTTGAAGGTCTACAATTAGTGCAAGTTGCAGCGGGTATGTTAGTGAATATTGACAAATCTACTATCACATGCTCGAATTTATCCGAGCAGGAGATTCAAAGAATGGTTAACAAACTACCTTATAGGACTTTGGATATTGATGATGGATTAAAGTACCTGGGCTTTCAATTGAAACCGAATGCTTATCTGAAGGCTGATTGGAACTGGTTAATAGCAAAAATAGAACAGCGCCTTCATGGATGGAGTCATAAATGGCTCTCTCAGGTTGGGAGGCTGGTCCTGGTTAAATCAGTCTTGGAAGCAATTCCGGTGTATTGGATGTCTCTTGCTTGGATTCCCATAGGAGTCCTGGAGCAGATCAGGAGATTGTGTTTTTCCTTTCTTTGGAAGGGATCGAGTGAGCATCGAGCAATGGTGTGGGTCAGATGGGACAAAATTGATGTACCAAAAGCATTGGGAGGATGGGGGTTAAAGAATATTTTTCTGTTTGCTAAAGCCTTGGGGGCCAAAGTGTCGTGGCGACTAATACATACACAGAGTCTCTGGACTAGAGTGGTATATCATAAATATATTGCCCCTCTTACTATTCTCGAATGGATCCGGCTGGGCAATAAGTCAAGGGCAAATTGCTCTGTGGTCTGGAAAGCGGTGGTGCAACATTTCTCTTTGGTTGGTTCTGGATTAGTGTGGAGGATCGGCAATGGGAGTCTCCTTCGTATTGGGCTGGACCCTTGGGTTGGCTGCAGGGGAGGTCATGTCCTTTCTGTGGAAATGAGGACTTTTTTGGCTGCTAGAGGATGTCATTTTCTGGCTGATATAGAGGATCCGGGATCATCTACTCTTTGGCAACAGGGGTGGATCTCTGCACGGCGACTTGAGATCTTTGTAGAACTGCAGGGGGCCTGGGAGGATTATCTACGGATCTTAAGACATACTAATATTCGACTGACTAATAGGGTTGATGAACTTATCTGGGATCACCATCCCTCAGGAATTTACACACCAAAAAATGGATATATCCAGCTGAATGTGGAAGTACATAACAGGGAATTGGTGTGGTGGTGGAAATATCTGTGGAAGTTAAGATGTCTGGGTAAAGAAAAATTACTCTTTTGGGCTCTACTGGAAAATAAGGCTCCTACTTGGGACATTCTGCAAAAATGTTTCCTCCAGGGTCCGGGGATCTGTCCACTTTGTCGAGAGGCGAAAGAGACCATTGCTCATATTTTTATTCACTGTCGGTTTTCACAGGCTGTTTGGAATGATATCAGCAGATATATGGATGTTAAGGTGAGGTGGAGGGGAGAGAGCGTATTGGAAGCATTCCATAGGTGGTGGTCTTTTCATAAATCCTCTTCCATATGGGCCTTCCCGTGTATATACGCATGGGGAATTTGGATTACCCGCAATAAGATGATATTCCATGATTGCAAGGTTCCGTTGGAGTTTGTCGTGGCTCAAGCTGTGGCGGTTTTACATCATTACGAGGCTCCTGTCCATGTGAGCAGAACACGACCTGTGCGGGTGGAACTGATTGACAAATCCATGCCGTGGGCATTTTTCGATGGAGCCTCATTAAACCATCAATCGGTGTGTGGAGGAGGGGGAGCCCTTTACAAAACTGAGTCCCATTACTTCCATATCGTGGCTGGTTTGGGGAGACGATCAAATAACTATGCTGAACTCATGTCTCTTAAACTGCTGATGTTATTTGCACTTGAACAAGGATGTCTATCTCTACAGATTTTTGGCGACTCAATGATAGTTATCAATTGGGAAAAGGAGATCACACAATGTCATGTGATGGTACTATTACCTATCCTGGAGGAGGTGATCCGGTTAAAGCTGTCCTTTAACCACATTACATTTACACATGTATACAGGGAGAGGAATGGGTTGGCTGATCAGCTCTCCAAGGAAGCGACGCAGCAGGAACTAGCACTTGGAACATGGAGGATTACTATTCATTCACCGGGGGGCACTTTCAGCTATTATCACAGACCTTTTTATGATGATATTGAGGCACAACATTGAGCAACAGCTCAGATTTTGATGATCAATGATGGTTACGTTCTTCCATTTCTGTTTACAAATTTTATGTAATAGGATATATGCGGGTTGTATGGACAGCAGTATGTTTTTGTGGTATGTATGGGACATTAGATATGATGATAATATGGGACAGAAAATATGTGACAATGTAGGGATCTCAGTGATTCTACTACATGTGCAGAATGTAATTTTCTTCATCTATTTGAAATAAAATTACGATTTTTTCCGAGGAAAAAAAAAAAACTTCCTTAATTGCAGAGCTGAAATCTGCCTTACTGAAATGTGCTTTGGAATCCCTTTAACCAACCTTGGTTGGCCTTCATCATCAAGGAATTCCAACGCTTTCTCATAGTAGTCCACCTTGGCTCTGTGCCTTTCCAACCAATCCATGCCAATTAGGGCATCATATGATCCCAATGGCAAGATATTCAATTCAGCATGTGTGAGGAGTCCATTCAGTTCTATAGTGCACTCCTTCACTACTTCACTTACCCTTCGCTTGGTATCGGTGGCCAATTGAACTAGCCAAGCCTTATCATGTTTTACCTTACCAAGAGAACAACTTCCAACTATCTCAGGAGATACATAACTATGAGTAGACCCTAGGTCAATCAAAACAGAAATAGATTGCTTAGCAATCTTACCTGCAACCTCCACCACTGCTGATTGATGGTCTGTTTGATGATCATCCAGTGCTGCATAAATTCTAGACGCTGCCATTGCCATATCCCCTACTGTAGCTGCTCCTCTGACATTGTGCAAGCTTTTGGGGTTCTTCTTTGCAGTTGGGAAATCTCTGAGCCTATGGTTTTCCCCACAACCCCAACACTGAAGTGGCCCCATTGATGCTCTGTCTTCTACTACAGCTGGCTTGAATTCTCTTCTAGCTTTCTGGCCTTGTGGAAATATCCTAGATTGATTCTTGAATGGCAGTTTAGACTCACCTTTCTTCTAATCAATCCTTCCCTTGAGTTTACCTTTCCACATTGGCTGTGCTTCTACTTTGCCTTTACTCTGTTCATAGCAATGCTCTGCCATCCTGATAGCTTCATTCAAACTTGGTGGATTTACAAACTCTATCCTATCTCTGTATCCCTATGGTAGGCTACCAAGGAATCTTTGAATCTTCACTCTTTCATCCTTGATGTAGTCCACATACCTCAGCAACTCCAAAAACTTATGAACATGCTCATCCATAGTGTTCTATCCTAGCCTGAGTTCATTGAACTCTTTCCTTTTGCTATCATAGTACCTAGCTGATAGGTACTTCTCCTGGAAGTATATTTGGAATCTACCCCAGCTGACTCTTCTTTCACTGATTCCTTTCACTTGCATGAGGTGATCCCACCAAATAGAAGCTCTCCCACTAAGGTTGTAGATAGCAACCTTAGCCTTTTCATTCTTTGAATATTCATGCATTCTGAAGTACTTCCTTATTCCAAGAAGCCATGCCTCTGCTTCTTGACCTTCTTTACTTTCACCATCAAAAGTAGGAGGCCTTGCCTTCCTAAATTCACCCTATGGAATACCTTGGTGTTTCTTCCTGTTCTTACTCTTATTGGTATTGCGTCTTGGTCTCCCTTGGGAACCTTCAGACTCGGCTGACCTGCTAGAAGAAAACTTAGGAGAAGGTGTCCTGTGCCTTCTAGCTACAGAACCTCTTCTAGGGCTTGGAGTTCTTCTCCTGGAACAACCCCTAGAATGAATTTATGCATTCCTTTCTTCTCGGACTTCGTGGCTCGGGTTAGAACCTTCGTTAATCCTTTGCTGCAAGTTGGTCAAACTCTGCAAAATGGATGCATTGACTTGATGTTGCTCTTCCTGCGCTTTCATCATCCGCTCATTAAAGCTAACCATAGTCTCAACCAAGTTTCGGGGCATCACTTGCTCCCTTCTTCCATTAGACTCAGCTTCAGTATGTGCTCCTTGTACATTCTCACCCAATACATCATCCTCTGGTTCAGATGGATCCTGCGCATCATTAAAGGTAACCATACTTACACCGTTCTGTGCATTGCACTGGGCTGTAATTCATCTTACAGCTGCTGCTATATCTGTGCATATCCGATACACTCTATTAGACATCACAAGTATGCAAATAAGCTTAGTCATACCCATTCAAACCAGGAATTTATTCATTGAACAACAGATAATCCAATAAGTTCATTTAAAATCACTTCATGGCACATTTCTTGACCAAAATTCATACACGGTCCGGCCCAAATAGCTGCCAGTGCTACAACTGAAGCTCTGATACCACTCTATCATGTCCCCACCGACCTCCCTAGGCAACTGGAGACCGTGATCCATTTTTTTCTCCAAATAGCAGACTGAGCGCCCATACACACAGTCGGAGAATTTGAATTCGCAACAGCGAATCCCGAATGCGCATCCCGCAACAATGATTCCCTAAATGTGCATCCCACAATTTCGGGTTCGAGACTGCGGAATCCTGATTCCAACCGCCGCGGGGTGGTCACCCCGAAACCTGAAACCTGCAACAGTGGGTCCTACCATTTCGGGTTCAGGATTGTGGGGCATCCAAAACACGTAGTGCGAGCTTAGCGAACCCGCAACCCGCAAAAGTGGGTCCCACCATTTTGGGTTCGAGATTGTAGGACGTCTAAAACACGTAGTGCAAACTTGGTGAACCCACAACCTGCAACCCACAACAGTGGGTCCCACCATTTCAGATTCAGGTTTGCGGGACGACCAAAACACGTAGTCCAAGTTTGGCGAATCTGCAACCCGCAACCCGCCATGGCGGGTCCCTCAGTTTTGGGTTCAAGTTTATGGAAAGCCCAACACACATATTGTGGACTTTGGAAAACCCGCAACCCGCCACTCGCGGAACCATGCCGGGGGAACCCTGTTCTGTAAGGGTAACTTCATCAACCTTTCAAGGGGCATAACTTCTTCCTCCCATATCCAAATGGGGCAAGGTTGGTGCCATTGGAAAGCTCTTGGAGATCTCTATCCAATGGTAGAATCCACTTGACCAGGTGAGGTGTCTAACCTTCTCATTTCCTTCTCTGAAGTTTTGTTCATATTCACACTTAAACATTCCCACCTTCAACCTGCCAAGGTCTCTTCCTGCTATCTGACCCAAAAAGGTTCCTGAAACCACTTCCAGGTATTCTCTTCCTTCTCAAGGATCAGGTATAAATATAAGTCTCTTCACAGGGTTAGTGTACATCACATTCACTACAAAATAATGAAAACACTATCATTCATCATAACATGTAAAATGCATTAAGCAAACTTAACCACACATCTTATCATATGCAAGATTCACAATGCGTTATACTCATGTAACCATGAAATATACATTCAACAGTGAACTCATCCTCTTACTCAGACCCATAAATGACTGCATATCAATCAATTCATTTAGCAAGTATTCATAATTCTGAAAGAGACATGGACAACCATTTCATCACAATGAACAACATCACCATATAACAGAATACTTATCTTTCAATTCCGAAGCAACTGGCTAAGTGAGAGCAACATTCCACCCAACCATAGATCTCTGTCCAGCCTATACCCTTTCGGATGAGAGATCACCCCCGAGCTGGGAAGTGCATCCACTAAGCAGGGATAACAGGTTCTCTCATAGTCAAGGCTTCATTCTCATGCTAAACCAGTCTGTAGTTGGGTTTATCAAGCATTCCAAGGTACCTACCCATGCTAAGCCAACCTACAGGGGTTTATCAAGCATACAGGGAACAACAAGGAAGGCGTTGCCACACCAGTGAGCTCAACCACAGAGCTGCAGGCATCTCAGCACTCAGTTGACCTGGCACCCACAATACCTACCACATCCAACACAAGGAATACCTACATCACTATTACGCAGTATCTCAAGGCATCTTCCCTTCCAGTGTTATTCCAGGATGGGCATAGAAAGGTCCAGTCGCTCTCAGCCGACCTGGCACCCACAATACCTACCACATCCAACACAAGGAAGATACTATCACTGTTGCACAGTCTCACGGCTGTTCCCTTCCAGTGCTATTCCAGGATGGGCATAGAAAGGTCCAGTCACTAGTTCATTGAGACTATGGCCTTCACTGGGTTTATCAAGCAACCCAACTTTTCCCATAGTTCAACAACTAATTCGTTACCAGACTTGGGGTTTCCTCACGATCATTCTGCCAAAACCAATCTACAACCTCTTCTATCAATACCACTCTGTCCCTACGACTGGGCTTTGCACACAGGGTGGTTACGGTTCTCCACTCTTAGGCTTTTCCCACACAGGAAACAGGAATAACCTCCGATTTTCCTTCTTCCCGACTTGGCTGGGTGCATACGGAAAATACAAGAACGAATCCTTTGCAAGGGTCAATGGCTCGTGAATGGAAAATGCATGCAGGGTGAGTGAGAGCATGGGTGAGGAGAGTGAGTTTGTGTCTCTGCGTCTGCATGAATGGATGAATTCCCCTCCCATAGTCATATAGGTTCAGCGAGTTTCCTCAGGGAATTGAGTGTCGTCTTATACAAGCTATCAGAGCCATGCCCTGCCATACGAAATCGCAAACATGCTCCCTACTCCAACGGCCTCAGCCATCAGGGTTCTCGACCACCCGCGGCAGTTGCATTAATGTCAGCAGGGAGTTCCAATGGGTTCTCAGGCAGACATGTGGCAATATGGGAAACCAATCCCAAACCCCCTCACCTCTCCCTAGTGGATACACATGGCCTCATTCTCATTCGTTGCCTCCTTAGCCAGCTTCTTGGTTATTTTATTCATTCAATAGTAATTACATCATTTACATTTCTTCATGGCTTAGCAGCCTATGAATCATCAAACTGTTCAAATAATTTCCTATGCAATAACCTTAACATCCACTAGTGGGGCATTGGCCTTGAGCTCCACACTAGGGAAACTACACACACTATGTATACACAGTATTTACATCCAAGCCAAATACATCAAGGGAAAAATGGAGTATTACAATAAACCACTTCTAAAAGCCAATTATTACTTGATTTTAAGTGCAGTGGATAAACCACTTCTAAAGGCCAATTATTCTTAAGCACAATTAATGACAGTTAGTGCCTAAATGACGACACTTATCACAAATCCAATTTTGTAACAAATAACCATCCATTATCAATCCCAATGTCTATAAGTTGTATCTTTCCTTTTATAAAACTTTAATGAAAATGAAAAAATACAACTTTTTGTTGACCAAGTGGAAATTTAGAAACACAACAATTTTGTTGCTTAAAACTGCCACATAGAGAAATTTAGAAACCAATTTTGTCTACTATCAACCCTTGAGAACATCCATCACTATGAACACTATTCCCCATATTTTCTTGTTATGCCTTGAATGTTGCAAGGCCCTTCTCGTTTATTCTAATTTTTTCTGCTGCAAGGCCCTTCTTGGTGACCATGCCCATATGATTCTATTTACATCGATCTTCATATTTTCTTCTGCACCAACAACCCATTGTTGCTGTCTATCTAAGCATTTTTTGTACAAGACCTTCAGATCCTTCGATGCTCCTATTGGCTTCCACCATTGCACCTCTACTTTGTAAGACCCAACAGAACTAGCATTTGACTCCTGAAAAATATCACCAATCGCCTTACCCAAAGTGCTCTTTTTTATCCGATGGCATTTATACCATGCATTTTGACAGACGTCTATTGTGTCTAATCTCATTGTAAACAAGCTTATTTTTCTGTCATCTCCTTCCTTGGTCACAGGAGCATTTGATCCCATAGAATTTATAACATGCTGTCTTTTTGAATTTCCATTCATACTATCAAATTTCTTAGCACATTCAACTATCGATCGAAGTGGAATTTTTTATATACAATAATTTGAGAAACAATGTTCGGTGCCAATGTTTGAAAGGAATGCACCCTGATTTATTCAAGGCCTGTAAGGTACCGATCTTGAATTTCTTTCGGAAATTTAGTTCCAACTTACTGCTTTATGGAATTGTATGGCCTTGTTCTATTACCTTTAACATCTGTATATTCACAATGAGGAGTACCTGGAAGGACCATCTGTAAAGGACGTTCTTCAAAAACATTCCAAAAGTATAACATCCAAAGGATCATTATCGAGGTCAAGCAAATTGTTTGCAAACCATCTTATAAGGGAGCCTTCAAATACACCACAATCCTCGCAATTGCAGAATACTTTATGAACTAAAATACCAAACACACCAGCATCTAGTGCTTTGAATTGTACAATGTATCCCTAAAAAACAATTGACACTATTCCCCGAGAAACATACTGTGGCTTTAAAGAACATTGATGTATCAAATTAACTAGTAGATTCAGATTGATTAATGTTGAAAGTGCTTGCAACAGAAAGCAATGTTTCTGTATCAAAATCGATGATTCTTTTAATCGGCCATACAACAAAATCTCCACTGCTCAACTTTGGACAACATGCCATACAAGAAAACCCCACTTCATCGACCAGAATACCAAAGGAAAAGTCACCCAAAAATGTTCCCCCAACAAAATTAGTCTCACTCACATTTGTTACAAAACCTATGGAAATGCAATCCTTTCTTTCTGAACACTTATGTAACAACTTCACTTTTCTCATAATAAAAGAATATTTATTCTCAGTTGTTATGATATGTGCTACACTCGTCGAAGTAGAAGCTGGTATATCATTCACCTCATTCTCAGTTGTTATGATATGTGCTATACTCGTTGAAGTAGAAGCTGGTATATCCTTCACCTCATTCTCGTGAAGAGCAGACCCAATCTGGTTAACGATCTCAGATACAGGCCATTGAATATAACCACCAACAACCTCTGACAATGTATCTGCACCTTCTGATCGATAGGGAAATGGAAGACTTGCATTTAAAGACTTGGCAACATTTATAATGATACATCTGTCATTAATGCTGATATTATGCAAAAACAATCTTTCTGAAAAAGAGATTCCTTCAACAACTTGCAATCCATTCAAAAGTAGGTCCACACATTGTTGAGTACCAAAATCCATTTCATAAACGATATCCGAAATAGAAAATAACAGGACACATTGTTCAAAACCAAAATCCAGTTCAAAAGCGTTTTATGAAATATAAAATAACAAGAGCACATTAAAAATCATATTTATTTTAAACAAAGATGTAACATAAATTATAATATATAAAAAAATGACTGTCCGGACTTCCAATTTTCCGAATGGTAGGATCGATCGCCCCTTTTTGTAAAAGAAGCGAACACAAGAAGGATTGAACGGCCCTTCTTGCAGTCTAGAAAGATTACCAAAAGAATATTGGGTAGAAGAAGCATCTCCCACCCATTCATTTATGACGAAATATTAAAAATATTCAACCTACCCATGCTAGGCCATCAATACATGTATTTCCAAAATTTTGAACAAGGGAAGAATACTGAGCACAATAAGGGTCGACCGACCCTTCATTTACGAAATAAATTTAAATATATTTAATCTACAAAGGCTATGTCGACAATTCTCGACTTCCGACTTCCGCTGTAAATAGTAGGGACCCGAACATCATCTAAGTTATAACATATAAAAATGTTTGTCCCGACTTCCATTTTCCGAAGAGAAGGATCGGTCGCCCCTTCGTTTAGGAGATGATTGTGAACAACTATATCCAGCAATTCACCTATATCCAGAATGGCGAACGAAAGAAGGATCAACTGACCCTTCTTGCATTCTAGAACTATTATGAATACAATACTGGGCAGAAGAAGGGTCGCCGCCTCTTCATTTATGAGGGAATTGTAAAATTATTCAACCTACGAAGGTTAGTATGTCAATTCATATATATCTAAAATGGTGAACACTGGAATATAAAATTGTTTGCCCCAACTTCGGTTTTCCGAGAAGAAGGATTAGACGCCCCTTCGTTTAGTAGATAATTGTGAAAACCTTTATCTAGAAATTGAATGATATCCAGAATGGTGAAGACGAAGAAGGATCGACTGACCCTTCTTGCGGTCTCAAGCTATAACAAAAAGAATATTGGGAAGAAGAAGGATCGTCTGCCCCTTCTTTTACGAGGGAATTGTAAAACTAGAACTAGGAGAAAGAGCGGTCGATCTTTCTCTTTGGATATTTCCACTTTCCAGCAAAATGTGCAAAGCAATGTTCCTATGAAATATGTGTTTAGAGTGTTGATATCTACTTTAGCCACTCCGAAAAACTCATCCCTGGAGGAAGGACCAGACGCTCTTTCTCCTCACCATCTACTTCTAACACCCCGAAATGGAACAACCTAACGATAGAGCGACCTCGCTTTCTCTGACAAAAATTTGACTTGACAACAAACTCTTTGTAGCAAAATGTCTATAAATTTTGTCGTTCAAATGTCGAAATCTAGTCTCCAGGGTGACACGTGTAACATTCATATTGTGCCACGTGGCTTTGATTATTCCAGAATTGATCTATTATACACTCGGCGAAGTAGAAGCTTCTATATCATTCACCTCATTCTTGGGAAGAGCGGACCCAAAAGTATGAAAGAATGTTTATGTATGGTTAATCGTAGTTAGAATCATTCCAACTAATGGCATCACTATATGCATTGTCGGCACTGTTAAATTCCTTTTCCAGCACGGCATCCTACCTAAATTTTGATTAGCATTAATGTGTTGAATATAATTGTACCACTGATGACAAAGCTATTCATTAATGACAATCTGTAAATTTCCTTCCTTTCTCTGTTAATTGTTATTTCCAGTAATGGCAGTCTGTAAATTTCCTTCCTTTGTCTGTTAATTGTTATTTCCAGTAATGACAGTCTGTAAATTTCCTTCCTTTCTCTGTTAATTGTTATTTCCAGTAAATATTTTCCATTGTGTTATTCTTCTTGCTTGGATGAAAGTAATATTAAATCAGAATTCATATGTTTATCTAAGTTAATTCACCAATTGTTTGCCAAAATTCACTTAATTTTAAGAACATTTTTATTAGCTTTATCTCTTAAACTAAATTCCTTGGTATCGTATGCAAAACTCACATGTGTTCTCATTGCATCCAACAATTTGAGTCATACACCACGTCCAACTACGCAATACATGAGACTTTTCTAGCCAAGATACTGTATTGGCAAACAATTATACGTTAATATTGCTTAAAGCTATTTGATTGCTTAATTTTATTCAATTAAATTAAATACTTAAATTATATATATTTATAAAAGAAATGTAATCAATATTATATAAATCAAGACATAAATTATCAATTTCAAATATTTCAAATAAAGTATAATGTTTACATAGATCAGTATACTATAGTGAATATTATCTGCAAAATGATATTAAAAAGAAAAAACATGTTTCAATTTTCTGAGTTCAATATTTGTCGTTATCTTTTTCCAACAAACCTAGCCAAATGCTGGAGGATTTGCAGAAAACAATATGGAATATATAAAAATAATACGCTACACCACCAGACAAAAAACATATGCAAGCTGGCGGCAATCGACATTAAACCTGTTAATTCTGTTAATTTAACCCAGTAATGAGTAATGCATGTTTTTACAAATATAACGATGTGAATTCATATTAATGGACTGTAAGAAGATAACTACTCATATTAATGGACTGTAAGAAGATAACTACTCAGAATTGAAGGAAATAAATTATAGAAATCTGAAGAAGACAGACAAGGTGTTCGGGTACACAGGGTACTACCAAAGGACCGAACACCAAGAGCAACCACTTCACACAAATAGATCACAGATCAACACACTGATGTTTTGACGTGGTTTAAACCCTCTTGAGGGAAACACTCCACGGACCTAGCCAAATAGCTTCTACGGGACAATTTATTATGCAAAGAAAGAAAGTTACAAATGAGCTTCTCATAATCGATCAACTAAACAATGATCCTCCATGCTCTTTAAATAGAGATCATGGACCAATCGGGTGCTAAGCCAGGGATCAAGGTTAGGTTTGATCTAATAGAAGTTGAGCCATTGGATCACTCTATTTCGGGAACATATTGTGACCATCAGATTAAGTATTTACAAATGCATACTAATGCATACTAAAGAAACACACTATCCCTAACGGATATATTACACAAGTTGGTCTTAACTAACTCCTAAGTGTCTAAATATCCCAACATCCCCCCTTAAGAACAACTTGGGATAGGATTGAAGGATTTACAAAAGTGACACTATTAGGAGAAGGAAGGAGGCATTAGAGCCTATCCCCCCTTAATGACAAGTTCCTGAACTCCTAACATAGATCGAAGTTTAGAAAACTTCGCTTCTGTAAGAGACTTGGTGAAGATGTCTGCAACTTGATCATCTGTAGGGAAAAAGAGCACTTCAAGAACACGATCATGAACAAGATTTCTAATGAAGTGCATATGTAGCTCAATGTGTTTGCTGCGTTGATGTAGAATGGATCTTTGGAAAGCTTGATGGCACTTTGATTGTCGCACCAAAGTGGAGTAGGCTGCTGCTGCTCGAATCCAAACTCTTAAAGGATCTGTCAAAGCCATAAAGCTTCCTGACTGGCATTAACTGCTGCTCGATATTCTGCCTCTACTGAAGAAATAGAAAGAGCTTGTTGTTTCTTACAAGCCCAAGTAATAGGTCCAGATCCCAGACTGAATAACCTGTAGTAGACTTTCGATCATCAAGATTGCTGGCCCAATCTAAATCAATGAAACCAACCAACAAAGGTTTCCCCCTGTACTGTAATGAATTCCAAACTGAACTGTACCTCGAATATATCGAAGTATTCTTTTAGCTGCTTTCCAGTGACTTTCATGAGGTGTCTGCATATAACGGGCAACACGACCAACGGAAAAGGAAAGGTCAGGACGGGAATGAGTCAAGTATAAGAGACTACCAACAAGCTGATGATACAAGGTGGCATCGACTTCAGGTGAAGTACAAGTGGCAGAAAGTTTGACTCCAGACTGGAAGGGAGAAGGGGCTAGTGTACAATCTTCCATGTGAAAGTGACGAAGAAGGTCACAAGCATACTTAGACTAAAAAAGAAAGATTCCTTCTTTGGTTTGCAGGACTTGGAGACCAAGAAAATAATGCAAATGTCCTAAGTCTGACATTTCAAAATTTTGTTTAAGACTGTATTTCACATGGGTTATAAGCTTAGGGTCACTACCAGTAAGAATAAGGTCATCAACATATAGAACAAGTATGATGAGATGGTTTCCTACTTTCTTGGTATAGACATTGGGGTCAGAATGGCATCTAGAAAAACCAGTGTCAAGGAGAAAGTTATCCATTTTGGCATACCAAGCTCTAGGAGCTTGCTTAAGACCATATAAGGATTTCTTAAGGTGACAGAGAAGGCTAGAGTTATTCTGAACATAGCCAGGAGGTTGTTTCATGTAAATTTTCTCCTATAAATCACCATGTAAGAAGGCAGACTTGACGCCCATTTGATGGACTTCCCAGTTGTGTAAGGCTGCAAGGGAAAGAACAAGGCGGATGGAGTTCATTTTTGCGACGGGAGAAAAGGTTTCATTGTAGTCAATCCCTTCAACTTGGGAAAAACCTTTAGCAACTAACCTTGCCTTAAGTCTTTCAACACTTCCATCTGATGCATACTTAGTTCTGTAGACCCATTTACATCTGACAAGTTTTCTTCCTTTTGGAAGAGTTACAAGATCCCAAGTATCATTCGCCATTAAGGAATGATATTCTTCATCCATGGCTGCATCCCAATCTGGATTCCCTGAAGCTTCTGCAAAATTTTCTGGATCATGATTCTCGGAAACTTGAGCCAAAAGAGAAGAGGCTCACTGAAACTGAGAACGTGTTCAACGTTGATCTCTAGGATCACCAACAAGATCTCCAGCTGCTTCACATGTTGAATCGACCCATCGAGGAAGCACTTGTGGTGGTGCAACTGGAGGAACATGAGTAGGTGGAGGTGGATTTTCATCCTCACTGTCATCATCAGAAACTGGAGTTGGAAACCTGTCAAGGAAGTTGGAAGAAGAAGAAGAAGAAGGCACAAATGCCGAATCAGGCTCGCAGGCCAAAGATGGCACAATCGCCGAGTTAGGCTCGCAGGCTAAGAGATTTTCATCAAATTTAACATCTATTCTAATGATTATATCATGAGAATGTGGTTGAACAAGTATATAACCTTTTACATCTTCAGAATATCCAACAAATATGCACTTTTCACTTTTAGGCTGCAATGCTTTCCATTTTCATCCGGAATGTGAGCCCATGCTTCACTACCAAACACACGGAAGTGACTTACATCAGGTTTAGTTTTACTCCATGCTTCTTCCGGTGTTATACCTTGTAATGCTTTAGTGGGGGTACGATTAACTATGTAATTTGCACAATTAATGGCTTCAGCCCAAAATTGAAGACTTAGTCCCTTAGATTGGATCATGCAATTAGCCATTTCTTTTAAAGTGCGGTTCTTCCGCTCAACTACACCATTTTGTTGTGGTGTCTATGGAACAGTGTGCTGTTGTTGGATGCCTTGTTTAGTGCAGAAAGTAGTGAACTTATTGTCAACATATTATCCTCCATTGTCAGATCTTAACTTAATAATTTGATGACCAGATTGTTTTTCCACAAGGGCCTTGTAGGCCAAGAACATGTTAAATACTTCTCTCTTAAGTTTTAGGAAATAAACCCAAGTGCATCTGGTGTAATCATCAATGAAAGTTAAGAAATATTTGAAACCAGAAAAGGAAGCAAATGGAAGAGGACAACACAAGTCACTATGCACAAGCTCCAAGGGAACCGAGGTGTGCCAAGAGGCACGTTTGTCAAAACTGTCCCGATGATGTTTTTCAAGTACACAATAGGAGCAAACACCATCCTTGCAAGATACCATCGGAAGACCTGTCACCATATTTTATTTACATAGTTGTTGCAATGAGCGATAATTTAAGTGACCAAATCGCTCATGCCAAAGTTTGCTCAAGTTATCACTATGAGCAACAAAAACTGAAGGGAAAGGTGATGACCCAAAGTTGTTAAACTTGTACAACCTGGTAATATCATCAACAATTCTGGTAGCTAGGACCTGTTGAGGATCTTTAAAATTCTTGATTACAACTTGGTGAGGTGTAAAGGTCACAGTTTTACCTTCACCAGAATGAGTGATCTGATAGACTGATAACAAATTGCAGAAAATTCTTGGAACACACAATACATCACTAAAATGACCATTATCTACCGGAACTGTTCCAGCTCCTACAACACTTAGAGATCTATCATCACCAACAAATATTTGTTTGGTGTTACATTCATGCATAGTAGAAAAGATGGCTTGATCCTTAGCCATATGATAAGATGCTCCGGAATCAATGAGCCATTCATTTGAAGTAGAAGAAGAAGATGCATTATAAGAATAACCAGAAGCACAAAGTGCATGTCCATGAGAGGTATATTTTGAAGACGAATCTAGGCTGATGTGGTGCTTCTTCATTGCTGCTTCCAAGGCTGCCATCTTCTTAAAACACTTAGATTCATCATGATTATCTTTTCCACAATAGTTGCAATCACGCTCAGTCTTCTTGCCTTTTGGCTTGGATCCTTTGTCATTTTTTATAGAAGGAGCTTACTGAGAAGGTTTGGGACCCTTGTTTGACTTATTATTGCGAAAATTTTGTTTCTTGGGAGGCTTGGACTTTTCTTTCTATTGGGACAATAAGGCTTTCCCAGATGTATCTGCATTGTTGATTATTCCAAGATGAATAAGTTTATCTTGTTCTCTAATCAAGGAATCACAAAAGGACTCAAGACTAGGCTCTTGATAGCTAGCTGCATTCAAGGATGCTTTCATGGAGTAAAATGTAGATACAAAAATAAAATATGCAGGTCCAAGTTTTGAAAGAATATGATAAATGCATTGTTTGTCTTCCCTCTCAATCTTACATTCTGCACATAAGAGTTTAAGAGTTTTGCACTTAGATAAATAATCTTGAATGCATGAAAAGTCACTTGGATTTAAAGAAATCAACTCATTTTCAATTTGGTGACCTCGAATTTTATTGTGTTTACCAAACACATATTCCAACTTGTCCCAAGCAGCATTAGATTCATCAATTCCAGATATGTGGAATCGCAAATCAGTAGAGATTGACATCCCAATCAATCCACGAGCTTCATCACATCTATTTGCCCATTTTATTTTCTTATCATCGTCAGTGGGTTCTTTTTCTTTCCCTGTTGTAATTCTGAAAAGTCCCCTACTTCGTAGAACATCCTCCATACGAGATTTCCATGAGAAATAGTTGGAACTGTTAAGTAGAATATCACAAGGGGCGGCTAGTAAATTAATGGCTGTAAAAGTAGAAACCAATAGTCTAGATGTGAAGAGCTTGAAAAAATAGGCGGTTTAAAAAAAAACGGCACTGAAAACTGACTCTGTATGATGAAGTTATGCTTGAACAAAGAAACTGGTGAAGATGTCCCCAATAGTGACATGGCAACTAGAGAATGTCCAGCAGAAAAAAGAACCCCCCTCTTCCCAAGATGAACCTTTTGACAATCACTTTACAAGAAAGTTGCTTTAAGTGAACTACTTTTGTAAAATAAGTGATTTCGCTTTTACAATGATATTACTTTCAAATAGTGCAACAATAAAAAAAACTTAAGTGACTCACTTGTATTTTTATTTTTTATTTTATTTAAGTGAGATGCACTTTTACAATAAAATAACTTGAAAATAGAAATTGCATGCACTTTTTCTTTTAAAAGTAACTTCCTAAAATTTAAACTCAAAACCTATTAAGGAATAAAGCAACTTTGAACCAAGTGAGCTAGATTAAAAGGTATGTAAAATATGGGAATGAGGAAGGGGGCTTTGTTTTTTTTTTTAACTCTTACTTTTCCACACTTGTGGAGTTAGATCTTGTTAGCTTGCCCGGAAAGTCTATGTTTTCTCTCTGTTTCTGATTTGCCGAGGTCGCGCAAGGTACACGGCAAAGAGCATACGCAGCCGAGAAAAACCCTTTCCCTTTCTATTTCTGATTTGCTGAGATCGCTCAAGGTGCACGGCAAAGAGCATACGCAGACGGGAAAGCAACAATCCGAACCCAAAAAAAAAATCTAACAGTAAAACAAGATGAAATATGAGATTTTTTCCTTTTAAAAAATAAAATAAAAAAATGCGTCACTGTAACATTATACCTTCAGATTTGATGAACTACGCGTTCCTGGAGCAACCGGGAACCGTTTTTTATCAAACGAAAACTATTTCCCAATGGAAACGACGCTCCAGACGTAATGGAACACCTCCCACAGCCCAGAAATGCATAGAAATACCAGAACTAGAAACCCTTTCGAGTTTCGGCAACAGCAGTTCAAGATCTAGATCATAACCGAAAGCGGCACTTCATAAAAGCTCTGATACCATGTTCGGGTACATAGGGTACTACCAAAGGACCAAACACCAAGAGAAACCACTTCACACAAATAGATCACATATCAACACACCGATGTTTTGACGTGGTTTAAACCCTCTTGAGGGAAACACTCCACAGCCCCGACCAAATAGCTTCTACGGGACAATTTATTATGCAAAGAAAGAAAGTTACAAATGAGCTTCCCATAATCGATCAACTAAACAATGACCCTCCATGCTCTTTAAATAGAGATCATGGACCAATCGGGGGTTAAGCCACGGATCAAGGTTAGGTTTAATCTAAGAGAAGTTGAGCCGTTGGATCACTGTATGTCGGGAACATATTGTGACCATCGGATTAAGTATTTACAAATGCATACTAATGCATACTAAAGAAACACACTATCCCTAATGGATATATTACACAAGTTGATCTTAACTAACTCCTAAGTGTCTAAATATCCTAACACAAGAGTGGAAGAAAATCTGAAGAATCTAAAACATTCAGCGACTTTAAATTACTGTGAGCTTGAAACTGTCATTGCATTGATTTTTGACAACCATGGAAGATATGGATTTTTAGCCCAGAGGCTGAATAAGCATGCTTTGTTACAGATTTAGATTTATGGTTTGAATAATATAAATACCTGCCAATTGAAAAACTAGCAGTCGATTCTTCAAACCAATCTTACTGCTCTACCTGTCCAACACTCTTATCGGTTCCACCTCGGCAAAAAAAAACCTCGGTCCTCAAAGAAAACAGAGCTCCAAAATGGAAAACACATAGAGTTTGAACTTTAAGTTTCAATGTAGGCAGTGGGCGACTAGAGCAGTATGGTGGGATATCATCACAGTATCAATGCAGAAAAGTTCGTGACATTAATTATCACAGTGTGGCGGGATATCATCTATACATCGTGACACATAAACACAATCCATCATAAACGTGATGAGATTATTCACATGAGTGATATAATCCATCATTTACCATTAGCGTTGTACAAACCATTTTAAATGGCGGAAAAGATCACCTCCATGCGAACGTACAAACCATTTTAAATGGCGGAAAAGATCACCTCCATGCCAACGTACAAACCATTTTAAATGGCGGAAAAGATCAATCGGGTGGCGAAAGATCAAGGGTCCCACCAGGGATGGAATTTGATGGGAAAAATGCCCTTCATGGGCCATTTTTCCCATCAAATACTATTTATATTTTAAACAAGCCGTTAAATAAAACAAAGAAAACCAAAAAATGTTCATAAATAATATGAAAACCGACAAAATTGACGAGTGACATTTTTTTGAAATTCCTACCCTGGGTCCCACGTCCATTCCGCATCCCCAACATGCGCGCTAGGATGGAGGGATGGGTGTTTGTGGAATCTGGAACCGCTCTCCACGTGGCAGCACCACATGATTTCGCAAGTTGGAAGGGCAGTAAGGAAAACCACCTTCCTCCATTTGCGAAACCACCTTCGCCCATCCTTCACGGTCGCTGGCAAGTATGGATATGATGTGGCAGTCCACATCACACCTTCTGCCCATGCAACTCCTCCACATCGGGGATCCTACCAATGTGTCTCCTCCACGCCATACTTGCTTCCCACGTGGCTTCTCCACGTCAACCTCCACATGCATAGTGGAAAACACCTTTCAATTACACAATCACAACATAATTAAAAACCTTTCAATTAAACAATTACAACTTAATTAACAACCTTTCAATTACACAATCACAACATACAATAATGAACTAAAAACGCATCAGAATCAAACGCATAAGATTACTTATCTTTATCCAACGCAGATCCAAGCAACTGGCTTTGTAATAGCGCTTTTCCACTTAGCATCAATATAAATGTGTGGATGTTTATCAATTGCAGAAAATTATAGATAAAATGAGTTAAACAAAGAAATTCATTTAACACATAATAACACATGAATCGTATATTAATAGAAATCCAACCTACAGATCGATGCATTCATTAAATTGGCAACATAAAACATAGTTCATAGAAATTTGACAAATTAATATCCAAAAAAGATGGCCAAGAGAAACCGACTGAATTTCATTAATTATGCAAAACATTACAATGAATCAATACATAAATATTAGAATAAATTTACCTAAATTATACATAATCCAATCAGCATCCCCACAACTTGCCCTGATATTCTTCCTGTGTCCTCATGGTGCCATCCTCCTTCCAAAAGAGAGGAAGTCCCTTCTTGAATAATGGATCAAACATTTCTTTGAAGAGTCTTACTTGATGTGCTAAAATGTCTATCCTTGCCTGAATCATGTTCATCTCGTGATACTTATTCACCACCTTCTTTGCCCAAATAATACTAGACACTCTATCCTTTATGCTAGTTTTTTTCACCTCATCCTCTGTCAGCCCATTCATAAATTCTATGGCCTTTTCTGCACACTCCATGGGCTTCTTGTTGAACTTTTCCTTGACTACTGTTATGCTTTGCCTACATAACTTTATTACAGCCTCTTTGTCTAGAATGAAATCGAGATATGGCCTCAATTTCTCTGCCTCTGCAATAATGTCATCCCAAATGACTTGCTTTGCTTCCTGCAGGGAGGTCTCACCTGTAACCTGCTTTATTAATTCATCATATTTCACCCGTAGCCCTCCTAGAGAGGTCGGCCCATGTAGGGTAAAAGGAAAGTGGAAGACAAGTATAAATAAGTGGAGGAGGTAGGGTTATTAGACTCTCTATTTATTCATTCATTCACTCACTAATTCTCGCAAGTGAGTAGTGCGCACAAGTGGAGGAGGAGAAATACAAGGAAAGGTTTGTGGCTCGTGGCTTCTCCCAAAAAGAAGGGATAGATTATGAAGAAAATTTTGCACCCATACCTAGATACACTTCCATCAGAACAGTACTTGCTCCGGATGCAGTGATGAAGTGGAAGATACACCAGATGGATGTCAAGACATCTTTCTTGAATGGTGTAGTCGACGATGAAGACTTGTTCTAAAGAACTGTGTCGAGAAATACCTTCCTAGTTAAGAGGGAGTGTTGATGTATTTGTAACTTCGGAATGTATTTCACTTGTATATTTTATATTGTATTCATATGACATTGTACTTCCGACGGAGAGGTTTCATTCCTCCGATCGGAAAGGTCATCATTGTATGTGATATGGTTATTAGACTCCCTAGTGGGGTTGGCCCTGAGTTAAGTTATAGTGGGTTATTAGACTCTCCTGGAGAGGTCGGCCCAGGTAGGGTAAAAGGAAAGTGGAAGACAAGTATAAATAGAGAGGAGCACCTCTCTATTTATTCATTCATTCACTCACTCATTCTCTCAAGTGAGTAGTGCGCACAAGTGGAGGAGGAGAAGTTGCTAGGAGACTATCTCTTGTTATTGGGGTTTTGTATCATTGCTCATTCTATCTCTGAGGAAGTTGCAGGGTTTTCTCCTTTATGGTTTCCCTAGTGAAATGCTTTATGTCTATTGTCTCTTGTGATTGATTGATATGTTGTACATGTTGTTCTTTCAGATAAGATCCTAGGTCATATTGAATTAATGATTAAAAACTAACAAAGAGACCATGGAGTCACACTTTACAAGGGTCTCTCAGATAAAAGAACAACTTGAAGCCATTGAAGAAGATATAGAGAATGGAGAAATAGTGATGACCACCTTGAATGGTCCTTCTAGGTCATGGGATTCCTTCATCCTAGGAATTTGTGCTAGGAAGAAGCTCATCACATTCAGTAGGTTGTGGGAGGAATGCTCACAGGAAGAAGCTCGAATTGTAGCTCGAAAGGAAAACATGGGTAGTGAAGACCAGGCTCTCATAGCAGACACCAAGAAGATTTACAACAAGAGGGAGCATCCTCATCACAAGAAGGAGATTGTCCCAGGAACAAAAGCAGCTCCCACAAGAAGAAGAACACTCTTTTGGAGACTCCAATAGTTCCTGCAAGGAAGCAAAGATTGAGAGGGAGTCCACCCAACAACCAAATAAAGATAAGTATTTGAATTATTATTTATGGTATATATGATTACTTAAATAATGTTGTTCAGTCATATACATACTTATGTTCCTAGATTTAAGATGTATATTATGCATGTTAGAAAAAAATTGCATTAATGAACAAGATACTACTTATATGCAAGTAATGGGTAAGTGGTCTATGGTACTGTACAACATTCCATTGCTACTTATCTAGAATGAAACCTCTTTGCTGACATGTTGGAGTAGTGCACACTCTTAACAATGTTCTGGTAGAGATGGAAGGCATCTAGAAAGTTACGGGATATGGATAAATGTTGTATTGAAGCATGATTGTCTAAGATAATTGTATGACTGTATGACATATGTCTTTATGTGTAAGAATTTATTCTGAAAACTATGAAATGTTTCAAATCATGCAATTGAACTTGTCCTGTAGGAAATACCTTGTACCATCATCTACAAGAGAGACTTGTTTCGAAGAACAAGTGTCGATGATTCAGCTAGAAGATTTATGAAGTCAAGAAGAAGACTTTGAAGAACCAGAAGTACTCAAAAATCGAGATACAACAATGAATGAAGTAAAACCAAAAGATAATGAAGATCGTGAAATGGAAGATCATACACTAGATGGATGTCAAGACAAGATTCTTGAATGGTGTAGGGGAAGATGAAGTATATGTGGAGCAATCTGTCACATACCCAAAATTTCAAGAAAAATTTAAATTTTTCCTAAGCATCCAAATGTCATTAATTACCACTGCGGAAGATAAAATGTAGGTACAACATCTATATTACCGTTTTAAATATAAGCGTCTTTGTAACATTTCATAACTATTTACATTTAATGGTAAGCATTAATAAAGCTTTTCTTGTTGACACAAAGGTCTTCTTATATTCTCACAAACAACCCCGATTAATTAAAAATATACAACTCTTTATAACATATCCTATAATAATGTTTATCCACTTGTCCCTTCTTAACCAATTCCTTCTACTATCTTAAACACTTAGAATGAATAATACATAGTACCAAAAATTTCCTTAGTCATCAAAAGACATTCTATTTAACATATTCATCTTTATTCATTCTTGAAGATTTGAAATGCAGTTACTCATTAAACCTTTTAATACAACGATTCCTTTTTTTTCAGCTTCCGTTTCAGAGATCGTCGTAAGGGATAATTTTAAGGATCCATACTTATTTAAAAATGTATAAACCTTGGCGAATCTTACCAATTCTTAAAATGTCAACTATAAAATATTTAGCGATATTTTTCTAAAATTATTTCAATTTATAAGGATTTTATATAGTTTATATAATAATTTGGCAAGTTTTAGAGTGAAAAAAGTTTACCCCATCAAAATTGGGCAAAATGGGGCTTCAAAAACTGCAAATTGGCCAATATTTTTTTGGAAAAAAAACATGGAAAAATAACCCATGTGCTAAATTTCGTCCCTAAAATTAACCTTGATCATCGTCCAACTTCCTGCAGAGGTTGTCACCATTCTACCCATCAATTACGCTGAGGACCATATTATCACTCTCCAAATTTCTTTAAAACCACTAAATATAATTACCAAACTTCTCCTCTCTGCGGATTCCCCCCTTCTTTCTCTATGCGCAGTAGTATATATATTTTTTTTTTCCAATCCTTGTCAATCCTTGGAGAGTCCATCCCGAGTTTTCTGCCATCGTGGGTGAGTGTACCATCGTGGGTGAGTGCTAATTATGCTCTCAGAGTTTGAGCTTTCTCTCTTAAAATAAATCGTGGCAGACATACGGTTCTAACTACAATTTTTTAATTAATGACACACCCAAAATACTGCCTATTTATTTTAGGCCTGTTACTTATTACACCAAAAGATGGTAAGCTCTCAGAACTGAGTTTTTAATGTGTACCAATACACTCTTAGCGTCGATTGGTTAGAGAGATCGTGTCTTCTCCGGTGATGAGAGAGTGTAACGAACCTAAATTAAATGAGAATTCCACTTGCTTAGTGATGTGTGATTTTCCTTTTTCCAAAACTCATATATAATACTTATAATAATGTTCATAACTTTTACCATATATGTATATATATATAAGCATTCCTTATATACACCTCATACTTATTCCAAGAAGTATTTTATTCCTTCTTTAATAGTGGTAGGTGAAACTTTAAGGGAAGGGTTTGAGCTTTTTTAACTATTAATGTGTATTGTCGAAACAGATGAACATAACCCTCTAATGTCTCTTTTTAATTATGTTACTCAATTTATCTTTTTAATTACCTTTAATAAAAGTTCCCATACAATTGGATTCCAAATGACACTAAGTATCATTATTTAAAAGTGCATTTAGTTTTCTTTGAGGTATATAATATAACAAGAGTATTATAAATTTTATGACGTTTAAAAAATAGTTCTTTCTTTATTAACAAAATACGCTCAAGTTAAAGTATACTTATTTATCCATATATTATATATCAATAACTCCCACTATATACTTTATAGTAAGGTTATAGATTCATTATGTAGGCGTTAGTGTAGGAATACTTATGTAATTTTCTTAGTCATATACCTTTTTAATACTTTTTAATAATATTTGGTCCACAAATATATATATAGGTATGTACTTTTCCCTCAAGTTGATTATGTTGTCGTTGTTTTAGTTACACCGTCATATAGTATCATAAGTAAATAATAAAATTTATAGCTAGGAAAGTAAACTAATTAATATTCACAATGTCCACTGGTGGGGCCTTGGACTTGAGCTCCTCACCAGGTCCATTTACATAATATAATTACTTTTACAAAATAATAATTGGATTCAAATTTGGAGGGATATTACACACTCCCCCCTTAAGAATAACACTTTCCTTGGTGTTCAACAGTTTTTGTTTTGCATCATTTCACCATCTTTCTCTTGTTTTATTTTGCTGCTTTGGTCATCTTCATATCTTTGCAATTTCAGTAGGCTCTCTTCACTTATAACCTACACATTGTACAACTCGTACAAGATTTTTTCAATATTATTCAGTATAACATAAGTATACATAATTTCAAAACAGTAAATGTTTTTCATTCACCCTCATCCTTGAGGGAATATCTGCTTACTCTAGCATTCATAACATTCGCATATAAATATATCCTTTAGTCTAAATACGAGACAATCATTAATATTTGCTTATATCATAAAACAATTCTTTCAACAGAACTTTGTTTGATCATTAAATTCTTTTGTACTTCATCAATCATGGAGACTTGCGTACAAAATGATCTTTTGTACTTCAGCAATCATGGAGACTTGCATACAAAACATGAGCCTTCTATAAACTCGGTAGGAATATTTCTCGGTAAGATCAAGTCAGTGTTACTGTGTAACTCAGCAGGAATACCTCTGCCTATTTTCAGTAGGAACATGATAGTCTTACACTACAACTCAAAACATAGCTTCCCCTCATCGAATCTTCTTGTGGGCTCAGTTCTAACACCACAAGGAAAAAAAACATTAGTCTCCTCAAAGAACCTCTTGTGTGCTCCATTCTAACAACACAACGAAAATTGTGAGCCCTTCCTCTGCTCAATTCGATGGATATAAAGTTTGCCTAGGACTTTTGGGTTAGTATAACATTCAACGAGCACTCCACCTACTTTGTTCCACTTCCGTGGGGAACATGACCACAAATTAGGGTCTAGTTGTCCCATAACAACAAGCTAGTTATTAATTTCATGATGCTGTCTCCTCTACCTGAGTCCAGGAAATCATTCCTTTCCCCTCAAACCTTTTCGTTTGAGTACAGGAAATATTTCTTTGTATCAATCATTTATTATTTCTTGCATGCCACACACACATAATAACAACAAAATAGAAATAGATCCACTTATCATATTCCTTGTATTTTCATGTTTACATATCAATCATAAGTCTTACCATTGTAAGTAAATCATTATTTACTTTTGAACGATTCAGTTCAACTTATCTATATAAGTGCTTTTATAATCAACGTTCTTTCTTGATCATGTCATCTGTCAAACTTAATATCACTTCCTGAAATGTTAGTATACAGAAAAATTTATTTGCTTCAAGTGCTCAACAATTGAATACATTAGTTCTATAGCATTATACGCATGCTCGTTGAATTATCTTGTGCATCCTCTTCACTTCATCCGATATACATCTTCCAATATCCTGTTAACAATATGTTAGTATCATAGTTTAAGCATTTAGTTTCATCTAGATTCATTTCAATTTGGAAAACTTCCAAAAGATCTTGTGCTCAATCAATCACAACAAGGTTATGATTATTTTTTCCCAATAATCAAACTCCTATTATTAACAAGATCTTGATACTCTTTAATCTTTGTTTTTAGAAAATATAACATACTCTACCAAGGGTCTATCCTTATGCATTTAAATTTAACCCCTAGGAACATCGCTTGCAAATTTCATACACTAATACCCTTTATCCATAAAACTCAAATGATAAGAAGTTCTAAATGAAGTACAATTTATGTTTTAAGTAATAAAATGACGATTTTTTTCATAAGTAAAACACATCATCACTTTATCACATGAATTCATTTATATATTTAAATATAACTTGTAGCCTAATATGTCAAATTTATTCTGGCTATAAATACTCAAAGGTAACAATTACTTAAGCGACTCCATGCTATTGGATCTACTGAAATAAAGATAACATATCCTTTTGTAATAAACATACTATCAAAAATCTAGGTAAAAAGATGTACATACTATTGTTGCTACTTGGGAACCAACTTTTCATTTCAACGAATGTACTAAGTAATTAAAGTTTCTACCAATCAAATGTTTTACCTGCTAATCTTCCCTCCTATCTATGAAGGAAACATTTTCTAAAATAGCATTATATGAATTGATCGTACAACTATGCAATTCTAAATAGAATACAGCTATTTGAAATTGAAGATGTTCATGTGACTTCATCTCACCAACAAGTTACTTCCATGGTATATGCTAGTAATACTACACTCTAACCAATTAAAGCTCATAGATGACGCGCTTAATAATAAAATTTCGATAATTAAAATGCGGAATTTAAATGATACTTCTATGCAATTTTGTATTTACTTATAATCGTCAATGTTTCATGCTACGTTTCCTAATCCTTTGTGTGGTCAAGGTAATTTCACCAAAGTTTTCTATATCCTTATCTATTCTTTCTAGACTAGTTCTTTATCAAAGGCCAATTTATGAACCACCAATAAAAGATTATGACGCTTCTATTCCTTCTAACAAAAATCATTATTTTTCATATGCACTAGAATTATTTTAACTAAAATATCACATTCTATGATAATGTCATTCAATCATGAAAGTACCTATACCTTTTATCTAGCAAGGAAAACTTACGACAAAGATAACATACCTTGCTCCTAATTTTGTAAAGAGAAGCGACGTAAAATAAATACTTATCTTTACCCTTTCGAAGAAGCTTGAAGTGGCACTTTGAATAATATTACCCCTCATCCATTCCAGTCCATGCATTCAAAATGAAACAAAAACAACTTGGTTAATTAACTCCATACTTATTGATTTCATGTTGAGCCCATCAGGCCCGAGTGTTTTAACCTAGTGCTCTGATACCATATGTCACATACCCAAAATTTCAAGAAAAAAATTAAAACTTTCCTAAGCATTTAAACGTCATTAATTACTACTGCGGAAGATAAAATGTAGGTACAACATCTATATTACCGTTTTAAATATAAGCGTCTTTGTAACATTTCATAACTACTAACATTTAATGGTAAGCATTAATAAAGCTTTGCTTGTTGACACAAAGATATTCTTATATTCTCACAAACAACCCCAATTAAAAATATACAACTCTTTATAACATATCCTATAATAATGTTTTTCCACTTGTCCCTTCTTAACCAATTCCTTCTACTATCTTAAACAATTAGAATGAACAATACATAGTACCTAAAATTTCCTTAGTCATCAAAAGACATTCTATCTAACATATTCATCTTTATTCATCCTTGAAGATTTGTAATGCAGTTACTCATTAAACTTCTTAATACAACGATTCCTTTTTTTTCAGCTTCCGTTTCAGAAATCGTCTTCCAACTTCCCACAGAGGTTATCACCATTATGCCCATCAATTACGCTGAGGGCCATATTATCACTCTCCAAATTTATTTAAAACTACTAAATATAATTACCAAACTTCTCCTCTCTGCGGATTCCTCCTTCTTTCTCTTTGCGCAGTAGTATATATATATATTTTTCCAATCCTTGTCTCTCCTTGGAGAATCTGTCCCAAGTTTTCTACCGTCGTGGGTGAGTGCTAATTATGCTCTTAGAGTTTGAGCTTTCTCTCTTAAAATAAATCGTGACAGACATACGGTTCTAACTACAATTTCTTAATTAATGACACACCCAAAATACTGCCTATTTATTTTACTCCTGTTACTTATTATAGCAAAAGATGGTAAGCTCTCAGAACTGAGTTTTTAATGTGTACTAATACACTCTTAGCGTCGATTGGTTAGAGAGATCGTGTCTTCTGCAGTGATGAGAGAGTGTAACGAACCTAAATTAAATGAGAATTTCACTTGCTTAGTGATGTGTGATTTTGCTTTTTCCAAAACTCATCTTTAACACTTATAATAATGTTCATAACTATTACCATATATATATATATAAGCATTCCTTATATACACCTCATACTTATTCCAATAAGTGTTTTATTCCTTCTTTAATAGTGGTAGGTAAAACTTTAAGGGAAGGTTTTGAGCTTCTTTAACTATTAATGTTTATTGTCGAAACAAAATAAAAGTCATATGAACATAACCCTCTTATGTCTCTTTTTAATTATGTTACTCAATTTATCCTTTTAATTGCCTTAATAAAAGTTCCCATATAATTGGGTTCCAAATGACACTAAGTATCATTATTTAAAAGTGCATTTAGTTTTCTTTGAGGTATATAATATAACAAGAGTATTATAAATTTTATGACGTTTAAAAAATAGTTCTTTCTTTATTAACAAAATACGCTCAAGTTAAAGTATACTTATTTATCCATATATTATATATCAATAACTCCCACTATATACTTTATAGTAAGGTTATAGATTCATGATGTAGGCGTTGGTGTTGGAATACTTATGTAACTTTCTTAGTCATATACCTTTTTAATATTTTTTAATAATATTTGGTCCACAAATATATATATAGGTATGTACTTTTCCCTCAAGTTGATTTTGTTGTCGTTGTTTTAATTATGTCCTCATATAGTCTTATAAGTAAATAATAAAATTTATGAGTAGGAAAGTAAACTAATTAATACTCACAAGGTCCAATGGTGGGGCCTTGGCCTTGAGCTCTTCACCACGGCCATTTACATAATATAATTACTTTTACAAAATAATAATTGGAATCAAATTTAGAGGGATGTTACACAATCACTCAGTTTTGAGACACATGACAGGGAGACTCATGTGTGCAAACTGAAGAAATCCTTGTACGATCTGAAGATTATGGGGTGACAGTAGGGTACACAGGTTTTTGCAGAGACAGTGTAATCAATCCTGAGATGTACCTACTTGATGGCTTGCTCGCATAGATGATGAATACCTACATGGATGAAGACCTACGATGATGCTCCAGTGATCCAGTGTTGATGATCCAGCTCCAGTATTGCAGACTTGTGCCTATATGTATTGATGCCTGTGTCAAGATAATACCTTCCTAGTTAAGAGGGAGTCTTAATGTATCTGTAACTTCGGAAGATATTCACTTGTATATTGTATGTATTACATTTGTACTTTATTGTATCCTAGACATATTTGTTCTTATTCCTCCATTCGGAAGTGTCGTCATTTGTATTTGCAAGTGACTATCACAAGTTTTTTTGTAAGTGGTGTAACTTATATTTGATGGGTTATTAGACCTCCTTAGAGGGGTCGGCCTAGTATGTGTTAAGTGGAAGGGTTATTAGACTCCCCTAGGGGACCCAGTTAGGGTAAAAGGCAGGTCAAGTTAAAGTATAAATAGAGTGGTTGCACCACTATATTTGCTCATTCACTCACACATCCAACTCGCATAGTTGAGAGAGAGGAGTGTGCACAAGTGGAGGAGAAGGAGGAATTGCTGGAGACATCTATCTTTTGGGGTTTCATCTTTGTGATCTTTGTATTGGTGCTTATTCTACCTCTGAGGAAGTTGCGGGGTTTTTCACCTTTATGGTTTTCCCCAGTGAAATCATGTATGTCTCTTTTCTCTTGTGTTTGACATGCTATACATGTTGTTCTCTTAGTTAAGATCCTGGATCATATTGAATTAAATGATGAAAAGCTAACAGAACGAGGCTACAACCCCTTGGTTTTCATAATTTCCAACCTATAGATAGGACTCCAGACCTCAGTAAAGTCCAAATCAATAGTTTTACTAGCACCAACTGTATGGAATCCCCAAATCCATGAGGTCACAAGCACCAACCCAAAGGAGACTTCAATCTCCTATCCTTGCTCAATCGTGCCACCCTAATATGAATAAGAAGAACAATATTCCACTACCATCATGGTTTCCATCAACCTATACATGTATCTATGTCTTTGTACCTATATCATTATCCATGTATCATTGTATTGATGTCACTATCACAATCCAATTTCATCCCCTACCCTTGGGGGTTTTGAACCTCGATTTGACTAGCAAAATTACCCAACTTCTCCTGAACTTAAATGGATGTTGCAGAAATATTTTGATATTAGTCTATAATCACCGATGAGGTTCCTTTTTATGTATTAATACCCTTCATATACCTTCAGACCCAATTCGAAATCCTTTCAAGAGTCTTTTGCAGCCATCTACCCTTGGGGGCTTCAACATAGATTTTCCTAATGATTTTTCCTTTCATTCTCTAATTGTAAATTCAAGTGGCTGAAATCTTTTGGAAGTTTCCATGCCTATGATAGCTGCATAAATGTGTCATATTACACCTCAATCCACTCTAGACAAAGTTTGAAAGCATTTGGGATCATTTGGGACATTTTGAGGCTTCACTAGTCCAAGTTTTGAAAATTGACCGAATTGGGAAAAGTTCCAAGTTGGGGACATTACACAAGAAACGTAAAGAATGCCTTCAAGGCAAGTTGAAAAACACAAGAAAGTAAGGCTTAATAAAAGAATAAAACCACGTAGTTTTCAAAAGCACTTTCTAAAACTGTCTAAAGGCTCACGAATTGGCTATAGCTTTAGCTTTGGTTAATGTTACCTTTGCACTTTGTCGTCCACTTTAAAGTTTCCAAAGGGCTTCAAAGGAGTGGCATTTGTTAATGAAGTGGTTCAATATAATAGTTTTTGTATTCATGAACATATTTTTTAGATTCACTCCCTCTTTTGTGTTTATCGATCTCTGTATTCATTGGAAATTGCATAGATTGTATTTCATTTGCATCCAACCTTGGTTTTTCTATTAGAAGTTTGATTACTTGTCAATTCAATCTCAACGGTTATGAATATTTTTGAAATTGTTAGGTATTTTTTATGTTTCTAAAATTTCCTCTATATGGGTTCTTGGTTTATCTTGGTTAGACATTGCTTATTAAAAGTTGTAGAGAGGAACGATGCAAATTTTGTCACTTTTTATGTCCTAATACCTTTCAAACACCTTGAGACCCAAATCATAAGCATTTGTAGCCATTTGGAAGCATTCGAGTCATTAATAGTCAAACATGAACAATAGAATTATGGAGCTAATATGAAATGGGTTGTTTAAAAAAACAACACAACCTTAGATGTTATTGCTACGACATGTGATCTCTCCTTCTTTTCCTAATTTAATGTTTCATCTCAATGCCATCAATTCCATCTTGGAAGATTGATCTTGTTGTTTATACTTCTCTTAACTCTTATGGTCATCTCTCCCTCTTCTTCATCGACTTCTTCCCATGTTACACTAGATCTTCTACAAACCCATCTACAAACAATGTATAGAATTGGTATAATTCATCAAACAAGTGTTTTCTAGCATTTTTGTCTTTATGTTTTTTAAATTTATTCTATATGGATTCTTGGGTTATTAATGTTTATAGAGAGGAACAATGCAAATATTGTCACTATTCTAAGGTCTCTACATAAGGTATCTCACTCCAAGGGCGGAGGTGGAAAAGGTGCTAAAACATTGGACGACTCACACCAAAAGTTGCAAACGTGTAGCAACGTGGTGGAATAATGATGCAGACACACCCAGAAGCAAATCGACGGTGGAAATGGGTTCCCATGCTAGAAAGTGCATGGTGGTTAAACTTGGAAAAGGTGGAGTGAAAATTAAACCACTTACCACATGGCAAGCGTTGGTGGAGTCCGCTATGAAAAGCGGTTAAATTTAAACCGCTCATTGCAAGTTCCGAAACCACCTAAGCATATGTTCTATAAAAGGTTTGTTCGAAGTTTTAAAAATGTTTTTGTTGCTTATTACATGGAGGAAAAGAAACTGCGGGAAACACGTTGTTGTTTTCATCAACTGGAATAACACCCAAGAAGCTCACTTCATAGGTAGCTCGAAACCCTCATTGTTTAAATTTTGTGTCCCAAATGGAAAAAACCCAAGACCTTCTTCCCTTCAATGAAAGTTCAAATGAAAACGAGAAGCTTGTAGTTGACAGGGAAAGGGATATTTTCGACCCTGTTTTGTCTGTGTGTAGTATTTCACAGTCTAAGGAGAAATTAATGGAGTTTAAGTCGCAGGGAAAGGATGTATTTAATGTTTTTGGTTCTTTTCTGTACTATCTTTGTGTCGAACAAACCCTACACTGTTAATTTTTCGATAATTTCATTCCATTATCATTCAGGATCTCTAAGAGAATAACATGTACAACATATCTACAGCATATCAATCATAAACACAATAACAATCACACAAGAGACACAGAGCTTCACCGGGGAAAACCAAGAAGGTGAAAAACCCCGCAACCTTCTTGGAGATAGAATAAACCCCAATACAAGATCACAAGGATCAAACCCAATAAGATGTCTCTAGCAGATGATCCTCCTCCACATGTGCGCCACTCTCTCTCTTAGCTATGCGAGCTTGAGAAGTGAGTGAATGAATAGAATGAGAGAGGCACACCCTCTATTTATACCTTGACTTGACCTGCCAAGAAATCACTAGGGCCGACTTCCTAAAGAAGCCTAATAACCCAACCACATGACCTAACTAGGGACGACCCCACACTAGTGGTCTAATAACCCATCAATACAAATGACAACACTTACAATGTAACTTGCGACACTTGCAAATACAAATGACGACACTTCCAATCAGAGGAATATAACATCTTTGTTGGATATACAATAAAGTACAAATGTAATACATATAAGAATATCTTCCGAAGTTACAAATACATCAACACTCCCTCTTAACTAGGAAGGTATTCTGAACATAGGTCATCAATACATATCAGCGCAAGTCTTCAATTATGGAGTTGGATCATCATCACTGGATCACGGAGCATCATGATCATCACTGCTGATGTACTCGACATCGCGATCACTGGGCTATCTCATAATTCTTCTCGTCATAGGAATTTCTATAGAGCTATCCCTTTTTCATGTTGGATGTAGGCCTAGCCTCCTATGGGTTTTCATCACCATTGGCCATACTGTGGGATCCTCAGGACTTATTTACGTGCATCACAATGCCTCGAAAGAGTATCCTAGGATCCTTTGTGTGTCGAAGCACGAACGAAAACATCTCCCAGGTCTACTTATATGTGACCCCCACCAAAATGCCTCGAAAGAGTATCCCAGGATCCTTTATGTGTTGAACCATGACCAACAAGATCTCCTAGGTCAAATTACATGTGGTCACCACAATGCCTCGAAAGAGTATCCCAGGACTGATTACGAGCGTACTGATCAACCTATTAGATCTCCCAGGTCTACTTACATGTGGTCATGGAAAAATCTCGAAAGAGCATCCCAGGACTGATTACGAGCGTACTTCTCAACCTATCGGATCTCCCAGGGCGCTATTATATGCCATAGGAAAAAGCCTCGAAAGAGTATCCCAGGATCCTTTATGCGCCACGGCACGATCGGCAAGATATCCCAGGTCTAGTTACATGTCCTCCCAGATAAATGCCTCAAAAGAGTATCCCAGGATCCTTTATGTTCCGCAGCATGACCGGTAAGATCTCCGAGGTCAACTTACATGCTCATCTACACAACCTGTCCACAACCACAGAGTATCAACTTGATACTCACTATACATGATCTTGATGTACATCATCACTTGATCATCCTGATCATCATCATAGCATCGTCCTGATGCATATCATCCAGAGTATCATCCTGATACTCATCACACATGATCATCCTGATCATCATCACTGCATCGTCCTGATGCATGTCATCCAGAGTATCATCCTGATACTCATCACACATGATCATCCTAATCATTGTCACTGCATCGTGCTGATGCATGTAATCATACATGATCCAATGGATCATACAAAGCATCCACCTGATGCATATCAATACATGATCCAACTGATCATACAAAGCATCCAACTGATGCATATACAAATACATGATCCAACTGATCATACAAAGCATCCAACTGATGCATATACAAAGACATGATCCAATTGATCATACAAAGCATCCAACTGATGCATATCCAAAGCAGTAACTGGAGCATCGTCCTGATGCTCATCACACAATGCTTACATCCATAGCCATGGGAAGGATCCTCCTATCACCATGCTTGGAATGGATCCTACAAATGTGTCCCATCACTTCTTCCTCGAAGTATCTTCAATCTGAAGAACACCAAGCCTCTCTCTGAAGTACTCAAACTTCACTCTGGCTAGTGGTTTAGTCAACACATCTGCAACCTGCTCATCCGTCGCAACATACAGGAGCTTCACTACTCCTCTATGCACCATATCCCTAATATAGTGATATTTGATCTCAATGTGCTTCGACCTATCGTGGAACACTGGGTTCTCAGACAACTTCACTAGTGATACTAGTAGCATCCAATGGGAGATAAAATAACTCAGACAGAAGCTTCCTAAGCCATACTGCCTCACAACTGGCCAAACAAGCTGCGACATACTCTACTTCGGCTGTACTCAGTGCTACGCAAGACTAATTCTTGCTAAACTAAGAGATCACACCTGATCCCATACTGAATCATCACCCCAAAATGCTCTTCCTATCTACAACACTGCTTACCCAATCTGAATCAACATAACCCTGTAGGTTAAACGTTTGATTTGCATCATACTTGAGCCCATAATCAATTGTACCCTTCAGGTACATCAGAATATGCTTTACAACAACCAGGTGAACACCTATGGGATCTGTCAGGAACTGGCTCAATGTGTTCACCGCAAAGCAAATATCTGGTCTCGTGTTCGTCAGGTACATCAAGGACCCATTCATGTGATGATACACCGTGACATCAACAGGATCAAATGAAGCATCACACAGAAGATTCAAGTTTGATGCCATAGGTGTGGCCATGGCCTTGCAGTCCATCATCCCGAACCGCTTTAGGATCTCTACTGCATACTTCCATTGTCCAAGGAATATTCCATCTACACTCTGCCACACCTCCATGCCTAGAAAGTAGTGCATCATTCTCAAGTTCTTCATCTCGAACTCGCCAGCAAGATTTCTCTTCGTGTTGGCAATCAATCTATCCTCACCTGTAACAAACAAGTCATCCACATACAATAAGAGTATCACTGGATTACCTTCCTCAACCTTGTAGTAAAGGTTGGAATCCGCTTTACTCTTGGTAAAGCCCAAACTGGATAGAAAGCTGTCTATCCTCCCATACCAAGTTATGGGTGCTTGCTTCAACCCATACAAGGATTTCTTCAACCTGCACACATATGACTCCCTGTCATGTGTATCAAATCCGAGTGGATGCTCCACATACACTTCCTCTTCTACTACACCATTCAAGAAAGCTGTCTTGATATCCATCTAGTGTATCTTCCATTTCATCACTGCAGCCAGCGCAAGTACTGTTCTGATGAAAGTGTATCTGGCTACAGGAGCAAAAGTATCTTCATAGTCTATTCCCTCTTTCTGGGAGAAGCCATGAGCTACAAACCTCGCCTTGTATTTCTCTATGCTACCGTCTGCAGCATGCTTGATCTTATAGATACACTTTGAAGTCACCACAAACTTCCCTTTAGGTCTTGGGACTACATCCCAAACATCATTCTTCATGATCGACTGGTACTCGTTGACCATGCAATCCTTCCATTCTTTCTTTTCTGCTGCTTCTTCATAACTGGAAGGTTCTTTGTTCATAATGTCACAGAGTAAGGCAACATAACTGGTATGTGATCTAGTCCTCTTCCTTTCTCTATGTTCTTCTTCTGGAATTCCATACCTTTATGCATCTTGAATGAGCTCTCTAGCCCATGCAGGTTTCCTCTTGTGAGAGTTCTTCTCACAGGGTGGATCTACAGGTTCTTGTGGATCTTCGATATCACGATCTTTTTCTGGAATTGCTTCATTCATGGTGTTGTCTTGAAATATCGTTACCTTTGGTTCTTCATGGTCTTCAACAGGTGTCTTCCTCAATTTGATGTATCCTAAGTCTTCATCAATTGTTACATCCCTGCTGATATCAATCTTCTTGAACCCTGGAAAGTATATTTTGTAAGCCTTCAAGCTTTCACTGTAACCCACAAAGAAGCCCTTCTTTCCTGAAGGATCTAGCTTTGTCCTCTTTTCCTTTGGAATATGTGTATATATATGACAGCCAAATATTCTGAGATGGCTAACTTCAAGTTTCTTACCAGAGAAGACTTCTTCTGGTGTCTTGTTGTCAAGTATCTTGTGAGGTGTTATGTTCTGCACATATACAGCTATCCTAGCTGCATCTGCCCATAGGTGCATAGGCAGATCCTAGTCATGAAGCATTACCCATGCTGCTTCCATGATAGTTCTATTCTTCCTTTCTGCAACTCCATTTTGTTGTGGATTGTAGGGAGCAGTCAAATCCCTCTTAATCCATGAATCATTGCATAACTTCTTGAAAACATCTGAAGTGAATTCTCTGCCATTGTCGAATCTAAAGGTCTTGATTTTCTTATCAGCTTGATTTTCTATCAAGGCTTTTAAGTCTTTGAACTTATCAAACACTTCATCTTTATTCTTCAAGAAATAAACCCAAGTCTTCCTAGAGAAATCATCAATGAAAGAAACATAGTATTCATACCCACTCAGAGAACTGGATGACATCGGACTGCATACATCGGAGTGGATAATATCCAATATTCCTTTTGTTTTTCTTTCACTGCTTGGAAATGCCTTATTTGTGTTCTTTCCTTTTGCAAATCGTTTGCAAACACCTTCATGCTTTGACTGGATTTCAGGAAGACCTTCTACAGCTTTGCTTGCAATTGGTAGTGCTCTATAGTGCACATGTGCAAGCCTTCTATGCCAAAGTTCACTTGGCTCCATGGACTCATGCACCATGGCATGTTCAGGTTGTCCCTTCAATTTGTATAAACCTCCCTCTTTCTCTCCAATTACTACTGCATCATCTATGGTCTTACCCTTAGGCCACATGAGTACTTGGCCATCCACAAATTCAACTCTAATCCCTTTTGCATCCAAAGATGATATGGATAGGAGATTCTTCTTCAGCCCAGGTACATATAGAACATCTTTCATCTTCAAAGACTTCCCAGAGTCTAGTTTGTAGGAGGCTTCACCACTTCCTTTAATAGGATATTGGTAGTCATCCCCAAGTTTCACTTTATGGGATGACTCATGTTCAGATAGATCTACAAAGGATTCTTTAAACCTAGTCATGTGTTTGGAAGCCCCACTATCAATAAGCAAATCATCACATCCATGAGAGATAGTACCTATGAGAGTAGATATTAGAACATATTCATCTTCACTTGATGAGTCATCACTTTCTGCTCCAGTCTTCTTCTTGGGAGGTTCATCATCCTCAGCAGCATGAGCATGATATCTCTTCTTGTTGCTCTTCTTCTTGTTGTTGAAGTTGTTGTTGTTGTTCTTTTTGTTCTTAGGACAATCTGAGGCAAAGTGTCCCTTCTCATTACATGTAAAACATCTTAGATATTTCTTATCTCTATGATTATGGTGTGAAGTTTTCTTGGGATGAGAATGCTCCCTCTTGAACTTTCCTTTCTTGGTGTGTGTTGTGAGAGCTTGATCTTCATTTCCCATATTTTCTTCTCGAGCCACAAGCCTAGCTTCTTCTTGTGAACATTCCTCCCACTGTCTACTGAAGGAGATCAGTTTTCTTCTTGCACAGATTCCTTAGATGAAGGAGTCCCATGACCTAGGTAGGCCATTCAATGTGGTCATTACAATTTCACCATTCTCCACTACTTCATCCATAGCTTCAAGTTGTTCCTTGATTTGAGAGACCTTAGAAAAGTAGGATTGAATGGTCTCTCCATTCTGAAGCTTTACCCATTTCAATTGGTTCTGCAGAGTCATCTTCTTATTTATGTTCTTTCTTTCAAACAACTTGGTCAAGGAGTCAAAAATCTCCTTAGGTGTATTTAGGGAAGACACATGGGGTATGAGATGGTCTTTGATAGAATCAGCAATGATTCTCTTAGCCTTGACCAGGTTCTTCTTGTGTAAGGATTTATCCTCTTCTCCCTCTGGGATATGAACCTCTTTACTTATGTAAGTGTCCAACTCATTCTCTTCTAGGATTAACCCTATCCTATACTTCCAAGCTCGGAAGTTATCAACCCCTTCAATCTTATCCTCAAGCTTGGTGTGGTGAGACATTTTAAAGAGTACTTCAAATGGAAATAGAAAAGTTATTAGGTATTACCACTTGATTTGCTGAAAACTGGATCTGGAGTTGGATTAGGGTTTGTCAAAGAAACCCTAAAAATTCAAAATTTGAATTTGAAACTTCTGAAAAAATAGAAAGATGTGCCTTGCTGAGCTGGTCAGGCTGGTATACTCAGAATTTGAAATTTGCAAATTTTCACCCCTCAAAATTTCTTTTGGAACTTTCAAATTCACTAGACAGGACCTTGAATCCGGAGCTTCACCCAACCAAAAAGTTCGACCAAAGCTCTATACTTCAATTTTTCAGGGGAGCTTCCAGCAGTGGTCTCAGATTTCAGAAATTCCACTTTTTGCAGAAACCTTAATGTTTAGGTCAAAAACTGAAAATGCTCAAAATTGAATTATGTCTAAACAGAAAGATGTGCCCTTGCTAGGAGATTCAATATAGACTCCTAACTTTGATTATCTGTGGAGGGAACCCCAAATATTAAGAAGCCCTAGCTTCCGCAGCTGCACAGTGCCTTCTTCTTAGGTCAGCTCTGATATCATGTTAATTTTTCGATAATTTAATTCCATTATCATTTAGGATTTTTAAGAGAATAACATGTACAACATATCTACAGCATATCAATCATAGACACAATAGAAATCACACAAGAGACACAGAGTTTCACCAGGGAAAACCAAGAATGTGAAAAACCCCACAACTTCGTCAGAGATAGAATAAGCCCCAATACAAGATCACAAGGATCAAACCCAATAAGATGTCTCTAGCAGATGCTCCTCCTCCTCCACATGTGTGACACTCTCTCTCTTAGCTATGCGAGCTTGAGAAGTGAGTGAATGAATAGAATGAGAGAGGCACACCCTCTATTTATACATTGACTTGACCTGCCAATAAATCACTGGGGCCGACTTCCTAAAGAAGCCTAATAACCCAACCACATGACCTAACTAGGGATGACCCCACACTGGTGGTCTAATAACCCATCAATATAAATGATGACACTTACAATGTAACTTGCGACACTTGCAAATACAAATGACGACACTTCCAATCAGAGGAATATAACATCTCTATTGGATATACAATAAAGTACAAATGTAATACATAGAAGAATATCTTCTGAAGTTACAAATACATCAACATACACTTCCCCGAATTTGTTTGTTGGTGTGCGGAAAATTATTCGTAGGGAAAAAGCGTAATCAATAATGTAAAAACGACCAAAATTATATGCCCAGTAAATGCGCAGACTATCCGTGAGGTTCTAAGTTTACCTAAAACATTTCCCAGAATCCCTGAGTCGTTTAACAAAGTAACTGTAGTCCTGCAGAAAAAGACAACTTTTTATTACAAGTCTTGAAAGATGGTCAGTCGCATGAAAACCTATCGTTCCCTTTGAGTATTGTTGTCTTTCAGCGGGATAACCATTTAGTTTTGTCCTTGTTCAGTCAAATTTTAGGTCTATATAGTGATAAGTCAATCACAGAAGTTATGTTAGGTTTCCTTCTCCAAGTAATTTCACCAGATTCACAGTCGAGTCCGATGTGTTGTTTTAATTTTGATGAATTCCTAGCTGAAGTGATTCATGTCCAATTGGTGAATTTCAACCAGTTGAATCATTTCGTAATCCAAGTTTCATGTCGTATCTCCTGAAATTGTTCGTGTGTTCAAACATTTCGGAATCCAAGTTTCTTGGTACCATCTTTTCTCATGACCTTCCTAAACAAGTCAATATGTTTGAGTTCACCCATAAAATCATGGCATAAGTTTAGAGAATTATTTTTAATGCTGAAATGCCCCGAGTGTTAGAAGAAATGAAAGAAACTTTGCATCCTACACTAGAAGGACAAACAGGTGATTGGTTCTTGTATAGAGAATATACTATAATTAGGGTGTATGGTTTTACTAGAGCACCGTATCTGTTGCCAACCTTTTTAACAGCAAGGGTTTTTTCCTTGGAATTTATTAGAAAAAGTTTGCATTTAGAAGAACATTTCTATGCTTTCAAAAAAGCATCGGATGTGAAATTCCCCCTTAAAGTTGGTCCATTCATCATTAAGAATAAGGCAGCCTTCTCTATAGTAGAAAAATTACTGAAGATTATGAATTTCCAAGAGGCTGAAAGGATTAATTATGATCCTCATCAAATTATATTGAAAAGGAGACATCAAAATGGAAACAAGGCTTTTGATCATCAAACAGTAGAAGGATTGAAAGAAATGGCAAATTTATTCAAATTTGAACAAGATAATAAAGAGGTGAATATGGAACAAACAGGCCTTGTCAAGCATGATCGTGTTAAAGAAGTAGAAGACATGGCGCAACAAATGGTCCTTGAAGTTCAAAATTTTAAGGAATTATTTCTTGGGCCTTTTGAATGTGGTCTACCTTCTTTTTGGAGTGTCGATGAAAAATTAATGAATCAAGAAAATTCTCACAGTTTGATAGTACAGGCTTGTATGGATCACTCGAAATTTGAAGGTTTGGTCAAGGGATTAACTGGAAAGACAATAATTGATAAATTGACCGATGATTTTGAAATACTTGAACAATTTGAAATGATTAAGAAGGGCCTCCCAGATGTATGTGACACAGAATGCATATAATTGGAGGTGATGGTGAAAGAAATGATGGATTATGAAATCCCAACTCAAGAGAAATGGAAAATTGTTGAAATATTTGGGAAACCAAAACATAGGTTATGTCAGGAATAAATATTCAGGTGTCTTAATTTTAAATGACGTTGTGGTTCCTTTGTTAACTTCCTGAGTGTTACACCAGAGAGATTTCTTTGAAATTTCTTTTTTTAGAGAAGATTTCAAAGAACGTTTTGTATAAATTTTGATTTTACAAAGTAATAGGGGTTGGATCCAAGAGATACAATGACGTAATATTTTTTGAAGACTTTAATGAAGAACATAAGTACAAGTATATCCGAAACAGAGATTCATATGTTCTTACTGTCTTCAGTCTTTTAATTTCTCTTTTGTGAATGTATTTCGTGTTACACTATCTTATCGCTTTGCCTCATAGTTGACCGTAGTATCTAAGTTAGAATTCATTTTATATGCTCTGATCCACACATTTAAATATTGTCAATGTTCTTTCTTCCAAATTAATGCAAAATTCATCCTAGAAGGGAGATTGGCTAAGTTATAACATATAACCTATATTTATCCCGACTTCTGACCTCCGACAAGAAGGATTGGACGCCCCTTCGTTTATTATAAAATTGTGAACAAATATATCCAACCATTTACCTATATATCCAGAATGGTGAACAAAAGAAGGATCAACTGAACCTTCTTGCAGTCTAAACCTATTTTAAACAGAATACTAGGCAGAAGAAAGGCCAGTCAACACTTCATTTATGAGTGAATTGTAAAAATATGCAACCCACCTAGGCTGGGACAACAATTCCAGATGTCCGAATTCCACAATGAATAGTTGGGATTGGTATATTGGCTAAGTTATAACATATCAACAATATTTATCCCGACATGTGACAAGAAGAATCGCCCACCTCTTCATTTAGTAGAGAACTGTAGACACCTATAGGTTACAATTCACATGTATCCGGAATGGTGAACATAAGAAGGATCGACCGACCCTTCTTGCAGCCTAGAACTATTTTGAACAGAATACTCAGCACAAGAAAGGTCAGCCGACCCTTCTTACACCCTGCATGAGGATTTCATCGCCTTTACCGAAGACGCAAATATGTTGTGGATTGTGGATACCTAGATTTCTAAAAACGTTCCATCAATACCGCTATCACGCAACCCGGAATGCAGATTGCGGGATGGGATAACAATTCCTGACTCCCAACTTCCACAGTAAATAGTGGGGAACGAATATTGGCTAAGTTATAACATATAAACAATATTTATCCCGACTTCTGACCTCCGACAAGAAGGATCGGCCGCCCCTTTGTTTAGTATAAAATTGGGAACACCTATATCCAAGAGTTCACCTGTATCCAGAATGTTGAACACAAGAAATATTGGTCGGCCCTTCTTGCAGTCTAGAACTATTATGAAAAGAATACTTAGTAGAAGAAGGGTTGGTTGCCCCTTCATTTCATGGCAATTTTTAACAAAGGCAAGGTAGCCATTTAGTTACAGACAAAATGATTTGGTCTGGTGGAAAAGAAGAAATAAGAAACAATCCAATCAGTACTCTTTGATAAGTTTTATTTTTTATCTCTGTATGATCTGTAGAGCTTGATGTCCAATAATTGTCCAAGCTTAATTAAGGTTGTCACCTATTCAATGCATGTAAATTCCATTCTTAATACCATAAATCTTAGCTCATTTGATCTCATGGAGGAAGAATATACCTTTGGAAGTGGGAAATTTTCTTGCATGCATGGGAGAAAGATTAAACCCCTAGATTTGCTTATATATCAAAGATTCAAAATGATTATAACTTTGTTCCATATGTGTCATGTGACATTCCATTGTAGCTCTCTTACCTGATTCTTTGAAGTTTTCTTTGAGCTAGTTGTTTAGGTATTGCATCAGTTTTGTTGGACTTGGTCCCAGATAAAATGTGCATTCATCAAGGTGCTAGAGTCTATTTGAGTCTATCTAAATTAAATTTCCCCCTTGACTTCGACCAAGGCGAGAAGGGGGCAACCGAATCAAACAATACTCAGATCCTTGTGCATTCCATTTTTTATATTATCTATCATTTCCTATCATTCTTGCACCTCTAGGGATAAAGGAATTTCTCTGAGCTGTCCATCTTGCATGATTGATCTGGTACCGTTGATCTCCTTCCATGCTTAGCCCCATGACCTTCCACAGTCTTCAATCTCTCAAACGCTTCCTTCCTCGCACCTTAGATCTGCGTAGTTATTATCAACTATCGATCTGGCCCCTGTCCGCATCCTAACCATCCAAAGGTGCGGCCTTTACTGAGGTTCGTGAATTTGGAATGTGCTGATATTCCATGCATGTTCAATCTGCGAACTAAATCTCCGCCGCTGATGCCTTTCCCCACGAGATTTGCACCGTCGAAACATGCGGTCCCTACCAAAATTTCGTAAATATGAAAAGTCCATTTCCCCGTGCATCTCAAATCACTGAAGTACCTGTCGTCCATAGATCTGTCCTTCCACCCGTTGATCTAATTTCCAACTTTCTCATGGGCTAGTAACACTCCGCCCACGCCTAAACTGTCCTATCTTACTTTTGCGAACAACGCTTGTGGCCGTCGATCTCTGTCAAGCTTCTATAACCATGGTGATCGGGACATTAGCTAAGTTACAACATATAAAAAAAAATATCCTGACTCCCGACATCTGGCAAGATGGATCGGCCGCCCCTTCCTTTAGTAGAGAATTGTGAATTCACCCGTATCCAGAATGGTGAACAGAAGAAGGATTGACCAACCCTTCTTGTTGTATTGAACTATTATGAAACGAATCCTCGGCACAAGAAGTTTCGGCCTAGCCTTCATTTATGATGGAATTGTAAAAATATTCATCCATCGAAGGCGAGGGTGTCAATTCATGTATATGAAGAATGGTGAACACTGGAAGAAGGATGAGATAAGGGTCCGCTGACCCTTCGGCATCACCTTGTAAACAGGTTGAAGTCTAACCCGAAGCAAATATGGGGGTTGCATAATCAAGATTCTCTTAACCATGGCGATGCACAGATGTCGTTACGATCTTCGCATAACGTTCTATTTAACATCAACTAGCAGATGACTTCACACTTGGCAGTTATCGCAGTATACAGAACTACGTTGAATCTCTACTGTATTCACCAGTTAGCTACGAATTTGTCAAACTATGTGTTTCTTCTTCACAGTCACACACTTGTATTCCAATTAATCAATGTGCAATTACCATTCACATACATATAAATTAAGCACAAAAACTCACATAAACTCGAATACAAAACATGTGATAAACTCATACACATAAACAAGAAGGATCGACTGCCCCTTCTATGATGATCGCTCATTCTATGGTCGATCCTTATCCCAAATGACTCTATAAAATGTGCATTTGATCTCTCATGGATAATGTTAGAAGATTTGTTCTTAATCAATCAATTGATTTTGAAAAATGAGGGTTCGTTCCTTAACCATCGATCATTAGCATGAACATCTGCAAGTATACATCTAATATTAAAACACTAATTTATAATTATAGACATTGTATGCATTGTTATATTGACTACTTAATATTGACTATTTTGAAGATAAAGCATGGCTGCATTATTGAGCCTCAGTAACTACCAGGAAATCACTTGCTTTGAATTGACAAAAGATCACTACCTTCCGCCATTCACAAATGGATGGTATGTTGAGATGGAAGAACTAGATAATTTGTACCCGGATTTATATCTATTCTACTTGGATTTCAAGAGAGCTCATACTAGAGCTAGAATATTGACATATGCAGATCCCGTTTAATCAGATGAAAAATTGTGAGATCAAGTTGAAGCGGTCGATGGTGAAAAGTGTGGCCTTCTACAGTTTGATCTTATGGTTTATGATTATCGACCAGATCTAATGAAAAGTTGTCCCGATCTAGATCTGATTTCCTGTGCGAAGCAAGGGTGGGTTTTTCCCTCGTATGATGTTTCTAATCGTTCTGGAATTGATACCGCATCATCCTTGAAGAAATGAATTTTGTCGGTATGGAAGAAAAGAATGCTGGCTACAAAAACTTCCTCTTCATTGTATTACATGAATATTAATAAGAATTCGATAAAGGTAAGGCATTAAGGGATTCTTATGTACAGCAGAAGAGTATTTCTCCAATTTATTGTGAAAGATGTGGACAAATCTTCCTTGAAACAACTCAAAGGAATTCCTTCTAGAGCGATGCTGCGAAAAGAGACTAAGAGCTTCAAAAGTTCAAAAGAAGTTCAACAAGAGCAGATCAAATTCTTTTTGTTCAATGATAAATCTTTTTCCATTGGCGTAACAGGATGTGTTGTTGCGCCTCCGCACTTACAATATCGAAAGGTTGATGAGTAGGTTGTGCAAAAGATGGTTGTATCTCTTCTCCATACATTTACAACAACATTGAGAGATGTTATTCTATTGCCTTTCAATAAGGAGACCATATTGGCCTTTCTTCCTGAAAATGAAGAAGAAATTAATCTGCCATTAGTAATTTTTTATATATTGGATGGGCAGCATACTATTTCTGCGCAGAAAATAATCATTGCAGATGATCAATATAAACAGCTCCATTCAGGGTATCGGCATCGAACATCTCATCTTCTACATAGAGACGTTCCTTAGCACATCATCAACAAATTATGCAAACAACAAAATTTGTCAAACAAGGAATTTGCAAACACTACATTCATTTCTTCAGTTGAAAAAGCAAGGGAGAAATGGATATCCTGCGGTTCTCCATCCCGCCCGGGAAAGGGAAACGTTTCTAGTGATGCTTTAGATTGCTTCCTATGTTATCAATCAAAGTCTTTAGATTGCTTCCTGTGTTATCAAATTAGAAAATTAACTGGAATATTTAGTTTTATATGTTTGCAGTCTTTCCAAAATGAATGTATGGATATATTTCTTGTTCAAACAAGGGAGAGCCTTAAAGACAAGTTAACTCTTGTTTTGACATCGGATCGACCGTGGACCAAATGGCAGTCTGTATTCGAGCCTTACAAAAGTGGCTACTTGCCATGCTCACCGAAGAGCATCACTCAGGATGATTTTGTTCTAAATAAATAAAAGAGTTATGGCTCTAATTATTTTAGACCATTGCATGATCTTGATGAAGATGAATTGAACATTGTGGCAAACAACATAATCAACGGATCGGTTTGGATGAGCACATCAGTTGATAAAAATATTTGCACAGAAACTTTAAATCAATATTGCACACGAATCAAGGACTAGAGGTCAACCATGCATTCGATTGTTGAATATTTCAAAGTTATTGATGTTCAAACTGATTGATCATAGAATGTCACTGACCATAACGTCATTGAAATATATAAAATTGCACTAAACCATCTCCAACAACTGTGCAGTATTTTATGCTCCGGAAAACAAGCAAAATCTCCAAGTAAAAAGAGAAAGAACGAATCTGAAGTGGATATTGGTACCAAAATACCAATTGATACTCAGAAAATATTGAATCTATATATCAATAAAGAGAGGATGTCCATTGACGACGTCGAAAATAGTTAACAGTTTTCTTGTCAATGTTGTTATCCTGCTTCTTTGGTCACCACACTCAGATCAATTCTATTGTTTGGTGCGACAATCAGCTGTGAATTTGTTGCTGTGGATATGTGTAATTGTGCTAGTCCATGGATAGAACAAGACATGCTAACATTTTTGTACTACTTAGAAACAAATCAAGAGGCATGTACTTGTATTTTTTTAGTTGATATGGAAAATTCTTGTATGATTTCTAAATCTTTCACAAGTTGGAGCAAGAAAACAAAAAAACATGTTACAGCGAATCCTACAATGGGAGTTTATAGAGAATTCTCTAGGGACTTGTTTATAGGATTCTCTATTATACAGTGTTGGAGCATTGGGAGTGATAAGGATATTTTATCTACTTCTGAAATTGATATGGATTGGAAGGATGAGGGCCTACCGATGATTGATTTACCTTGGACCAAGGTTAACAGCGATAGTGCGAGAAGCCATGTGTTTGCAAAAGAAAGGACACGGGAATTCTAGGATCACATAGTTTCCAGACAAGTCTCTCCTGAAGGAACAGTTCTTTTGTTGTACGCAGGAGGTAGGCTTCTTCGCTCGTTGACCAGGTCTCCAGAAAGAATAGTTATTTCTATTGTGGAGACAGTACAACAAGAGCTATTCATGAATAGTTTCTATCATGAATTGGGTATAAAACAAGGTATTTCTATTAACATTTTCAGATGTCTTTGATTTTATTTTACTTTTCTCATTCAGTTATGTTCAGTAACTTCTTTAAATTCCTATTCTACTACAGCTTCAAATAAAGAGCATACCTAGGTATCCTCCAATCAAATTATACTAACCAATGATGAAACTATGATAGAGAATCCACAAAGAACTACCAAACAGGACAAGAAGGTAAAAATTTATTTTTCACAGATCGTGGTTAAATTAACTAAATTATGAAAGGGGATAGTGACCTACAAAAAGTTATATAAAATGTATACCTGCAAATTTCCAAGTCAACATGTGGATCATCCACAACCAGAGCAGGAATCGACGATGTCCCTGGAGATTGGCCAGACAATCACATTGGAGAATAATGGACCAGGCGGGAGCTTGGACAATAATGAACAAGGCGAGAGCTTGAACAATACAACACAAGAAGAGGGATTGGACAATATTGAACCTGGAGAGGGCGCCTTGGTGTCAAAATGCAGTGTCTCCAGCAATGTTACTCACCAGCCAAATGTTGACCTGCCATTGACAGGTAAAAGACAAATAATATTTTCTACTTAAATTGATAAAAAAAATTATTCTGAAGTATATATAATGACAAGCAATATTTCTGTGCAGCTCCCCATACAAAAATGTTGTTGATATTAGAAATGAAAGGTTTTCTATTTCACAAGAAAGTCACAGAAAATGACTCCAAAAGAGAAAAAAAAAACGGGGGAAAGAGTAAAAAAGCGGGAATAGATTACTAGTGGTGAATTTGAATTTAAACATAGAAAACTTCATATGAGTCATGAACACATGCCATTCAATTTTTGGATTTACTTCTTTCCAAATTCAAAGTTGGGATTTGGTCATCTAAATGTAGTGTCAATGAGGGCAAGCCATTGCTTACAAAATTTTTTATGGCATGCAGTAAAGATAAATCATATGAGCAAAATTATTTATTTATTTGGTTTCGAGAGAGATGTACCTACGATCAAGAAGGAAATACACAAAAAACTATGGAGAGTTTGTGGAAGGAGTTCCCAATAAAAACTTCGGAAATTACTACATCAATGATTGTTTTGGAGGGTGATGGTGAGAAAGCACTTCCATTTCAAAATTGTATTTTGAGTAAGCCCTTTATTGGATCGTCCCTTGGGACAGATACTGAATTGGTACATGGACTTTGGCAGCATTTGAGTAAAATGTATGAATCAACTGATATCAGAACCTATCAAATGTAACCTATCATTGCCTATTTCTAGATGTAATCTATCATTGGCTATTTTAAATCATTCAATGTGTTTTCTGTTTTTTTCGGAGACGTTTCTATTTTCGTCTGAATGTAACATATTATCAGTTCAGTGTGATGCTTTATTAAATCAATTGAATCTGTGATATTTTGGGTGATTTTTGTATTAATATTTGGAAATCAACATCTTCATGTACAGTTGCACGGTTGCGATCATTAACTTCATGAACAAATTGTTGTTGTTGTTGTTATATATATAGTCATTGTTCTTATATGCAGTGAGGATATCACCGCAAAAGAAACTATTGGTCCTAGGAGTAGAGCGATTGCTCTTTGGAGTTCGGATGTTATCCAACATTGAAGATTCTTCCAAACAACCTCAGTTTGTCCATAATTGCTATTGTTACTATACACGCATGTTCAACCGCAAAATTATCAGTGTTGCCAGAGAGTATTTCAACATTGTTTTGTGGTTTTCCTGGCTTGACAAAATGGAAATTAAAAATTTCCTGGGTATATTTGAATGGTTGAAAAATGAAGAATTTGTATTTATTTGGGGTCGAGAGCAATGTAAACTTAGTACTATTTATAATCACTCAATGTCTGCATACTGTAATGTTGGTGAAGTACATAACATATTATACAAAAAGTCGTTCAAGGATGTACTTATCCAATATGGAGATATATATAAACAAATGGACATGTTGTTTATAGATGAAGGGCAATATCAATCAGCAGATAATAGCAAGGAAAACTGCTTGAAAATTCCAACTAGTTGGAAATTTGACGGTTCACAAGAGAGAGATGTAACTATAAAAACAATGTTGTGTTCTCTGTTGAATTATCTCGGTCCTCGTTCAAAAATGGGGCGTTGGTTAAACACATTGAATTTGAGATGACCGTCATATTGTACAACACAAATTCATCTAGTGATTTGTATATTTTTACAACTCCTACATTTAATTGATGTAAGTTTTATTGCACAGTTCTCATCTTATTTATGGACATCGTACCATGTATCTGGTAATGTGTTTAAAAAATTGTTGACCTTGAAAGCAATATAATTAGAAACATTGAACCATAATATTTTATTGACTGGTTTGTGTGTGTGTGTGTTTTTTGTTTGTAGATAGTACTAGAATATTTGTTTCTAGTAAACCATTGATCATTTTTTATTTCAATGGAGTTTTGTTACACGCATTACATAGAAAACAAAAACCCGGATTGCGATGACCACCGGACATTGAAACATCAAAAAAGTATTATTTTATACGGCCAGGCTTAAGGGAATTTTTTGAAAAATGCTTTTGTATTTTTGAGGTTGGAGTATGGACATATACTCAACGAAAAAATGTTGACGATTTTTTGCCTAGATTATTACAAAGAACAGGATTGAAAAGGAAACAATTTAGATTAATTTTAACACAGGAAAATTGTTCTTCCATAGCCAGAGAGGGTTTTCAGGGTGTTGGAAATCCTTATGTATTTCGCAAGCCTTTAAGTATAGTTTGGGACACTTTGATCCATGGTTTGGATTAGACAAATACTGTGATTGTTGATGACTCCGAAGAAAAACATGTTTCTAACGATGAAGGGAACTGTATTATAACAAAAACTTATAATTGCGACGATGTCAATGACACATTCTTGTTAGATCGATTATGGCCTTTCTTGCTGCACCTGAATGGCATGAGCGATGTGAGGCCAATTGTGAATAAAATGAAAATGGAACAATTTTGTTAAATAATACACTTGAATGTTTGTTTGTACTAGTATGTCCAATTTCATTGTGATTATAATTCTTGTAAAGTGTCGAGTTTGGTTTCCGAAAATGCAAAATCAGAGTTTGAAATTGCTAAAATCTGTTTTAAAATTTCAAGATTAAGTATTGGAAGTGTAAAAAGTAGCCTTCCAAAAGGGAAAGTGGCAATATTCGCGTAGCAAATCAGATGAATGGGGGAACCATCGAAGGAGAGAACTGGATAAACTATGTACTTGGAGAATTGTAATGTTTTACATTCTTAAAAGAATTTTAGTTAGTTTCTCTTTTCCTTTCTTTTGGTGTGTATAAAGTTTCCTTGATTCATTTTGGTTTTTCATACATACCTCTAGTAACTATGTTTAAATTGTATTGTTAAATCATAAAACATATAAATCTATGTGCTTGATTTATCATTCATATGATTTATATGCAGGTTATGCACCAGTAAATTTCTTTACTTGATTCATATTGTTTCACATTCTGTAATTACATAACAATCATTATTATCATATTAAGTTAATTTGCTAAGTTATTTTATTAACCATCTAATTAACAACTTCATAACTAGGCTTATGCCTATCATTCTAAGAACATACAGGAGGCATCCATCCATCAATGAGGTTGTGACAGCATAAGCATACATGTATTACATAAATGGAGTTTAGCCATTCATCATTCACATATAAAATTAATATAGCAGTAGCTTATGCAATTGAAAGAAACCTCATTCATGAATATAACCTTCTAACATGCTTAACATAGCATATTCATGGCTTAGATTTATTTGCACATTCATTCCACAGATTGAACATATCAAGCATAATATAATACATCAACATTATAATTCATTTTTTTTCAAAAGAAAAAAATCATACCGTTGTTATTCAAAACTGAATCAAATAGTACATGATGTTCCATGAGGTTCCTTGACTCACTAGAGAGCCGAAGTAAACTAGATATTGTCAAAAAGACTTCCTGGAAAATTACAATAATTTCTCAAAAACAGTCTAAGAATTTCATCCTTCTGCCAGAAAAATAAAAAACTTTCAGCTATTTAGAAACTTATCCCTTTAGGCCAAAAAGCAGTCCAAAATATGGCTTAGTCAAAGAACTTTACTGGTCCCTTATGAAAACATAAGTGATCAATAATTTCCTCCCAAAACAAATAACCAACTTCTTTTTTCATCGCATCTTTTGAAAGCTTATCCGCATCGTTGTTGTGCTGCCTATATATATGCTCAAAGGAGATGGTTTTGAAAAAATGGATTTCTGAGTGGATCCTTTGACACCAATGCTCAAGTTCGAGGATTTTAAGCCTGTAGTCTCCTTGAGCACATTTAATTTTTACCCTCGAATCACTGAATACTTTCAAATCATTTAAACCAAAAAGATTGGCAATTTTCAGCATACACCATAGGCTAATAAATTCAGCTTTCATGTTTGTGCCTGATCCACAGTTTAGCATACATTTGAAATGGTGATCAGAATTTAGCATTAATATGCCTCCTACTGCACATCTTCCATCCAATGCTGCTCCATCAAAAAAGATAACTGGCTTATTCAACAAAAGATCAAAGGAAAAATCCTTCAAGTTTTTCTTTTACAGTGTCTTCTTGGTATAGACAGAATACATTTTTAGAATTTCCATATGTTGATGTATATGTAACTTCGGAATGTATTTCATCCATGTATTTAATTTATATATTATTGTACTCCTATAGAGATGTGTCATTCATCTATACGGAGGTGTCGTCATGTGTATTGACAAGTATCGCAAGTGTGTGAACTTGCCAATGGGTTATTAGACCACCATGTGTGGGGTCAGCCCTTATTTTATGTAATATATGGTTGATGTACATAGCTAGACAAGTCGACCGCATAAGGTCACTGGGAAAACATAACAAGTATAAATAGAGATCGAGAGATCTCTATTTGGATCACTCGGAAAATCATTCTTCCTTTACTTAGAAAGTGGCGCACTAGTGAGGAGGAGGATCATCTTCTACTAGGAGACTATCTTTGTGTATTTTGGTTGTACTTTGGTTGAGCCATTGCTCTCTCTATCTCTGAGGAAGTTGTGGGGTTTTTCACCTTAGGGTTTTCCCCACGGAAACTCTGTGTCTCTTGTCTCTCATGCTTTTGCTTCTTGTGATGATTGACATGCTTGTTATGATTGATATGCATTGATATACTGTACATGTTATTCTCTCAGTAAAGATATTAGAGTATTGTGAATTAATGCTCAAAATTTAACATGGTATCAGAGCTAACCTGAGAAGAAGACACTGTGCAGTGACGGAAACCAGGGTTTCTTGTTTATTGGGTTTCTCTCCAAATATTTTGGAAAATCGGTATAGTAGATTGACTCTACTCATCAAGGAGAATCTACCTATCTATGAGTAGATTGACTCTACTCATCAAGGAGAATCTATCTATCTAGTCAAAATTCAATTATGAGCATTTTCAGATTTTGCCCTAAAAATTAGGGTTTCCACAAAATTAGGAATTTCTAGAATCTGAAGACATAGCTGGAAGCTCTTTGCAAAAATCAAAGTTTAGAGATTTGGATCGAGATTTTTTCCTGGGTAGATCTCTGGGAAACTCAAACCCTAATTCAGGGTCCTCCTTAGTGAACCCAGGAAGACAAAAAGGCATTTTTGAAGGGTGTAGCTTTGCAGATCTCAAATTATGAATACACCAGGTTGATTAGCTCATCAAGGCGCATCTTTCTATCATTTCAGAAAGTTGAAATTCACATTCTAAATTTTTAGGGTTTCTTTGACAAACCCTAATCCGGGATGAGATCCAGTTTTCAACAATTCAAGTGGTAAGATCTAAATCTTTTCTATTTCCATTTGAAGTACTCTTTGAAGATGTCTCACCACACCAAGCTTGAGGATAAGCTTGAAGGGGATGATAACTTCCGAGCCTGGAAGTATAGGATTGGGTTAATCCTGGAAGAGAATGAGTTGGACTCATATGTAAAAGAAGACATCCCTATCCTAGAGGATGAAGAAGCTAAGATATTGCATAAGAAGAGCTTGGTCAAGGAAAAGAGAATCATTGCTGAGGACCATCTCATCCCCCATGTGTCATCTCTGAAGACACCCAAAGAGATGTTTGATTCACTATCCAAGCTATTTGAAGGGAAGAACATAAATCGGAAGATGACTCTGCGGAACCAATTGAAAGGGGTAAAACTTCAGAATGGAGAATCCATTCAATCTTGTTTTTCTAGGGTCTCCCGGGTCAAGGAACAACTAGACGCGGTGGATGAAATGGTGGAGAATGGTGACGTTGTCATGACCACTCTAAATGGCCTACCTAGGTCAAGGGACTCCTTTATTCAAGGAATTTTTGCAAGAAAGAAGTTGGTATCCTTCAACAGACTACGGGAATAATGCTCACAAGAAGAAGCAAGCCTTGTGGCACGAGAAGAAAAGATGGGGAATGAAGATCAAGCTCTCACAGCTCACACCAAGAAAGGGAAGTCCAAGAAAGAGCCATCTCACTCCAAGAAATCTTCACATCACTATAAAGAAAGAAGAATATGCTTCACATGTAATGAAAAAGGACATATTTCCATAAATTGTCCCAAGAAAAAGAAGGACAACAACTTCAACAAGAAGAAGAAGGGAAGCAAAAGAAGGTATCATGCTCATGCTGCTGAGGATGATGAACCTCCCAAGAAGAAGGCTAGAGCAGAAAGTGATGATAACTCATGAAGCGAAGAAGAGTATGTTCTAATCTCTGCTCTCATAGGTACTATCTCCCATGGTTGTAATGATTGGCTTATTGACAGTGGGGCTTCAAAACACATGACTGGGTTTAAAGAATCCCTTGCTAATCTATCTTAACATGAGTCACCCCATAAGGTGAAACTTGGGTATGACTACCAATACCCTATCAAAGGAAGTGGTGAGGCCTCCTACAATCTAGACTCTGGGAAGTCTTTGAAGATGAAAGATGTTTTGTATGTACCTGGGCTCAAGAAGAATCTACTCTCCATATCCGCATTAGATGCAAAAGGTATGAGGGATGCATTTGTGGATGGCCAAGTCCTAATGTGCCCAAAAGGTAAAACTATTGATGATGTAGTAGTGATTGGAGAGCAAGAGGGAGGATTGTATAAACTAAAGGGACAACCTGAACATGCCATGGTGCATGAATCCATGGAGCCAAGTGAACTTTGGCATAGAAGAATTGCTCATATGCACTATAGGGCATTTCCAGTTTCAAGCAAGGCTATAGAGGGTTTTCCTGAAATCAAGACCAAACATGAAGGTGTTTGCAAAGGATGTGCATTAAGAAGGCTTTCCCTAGCAGTGAAAGCAAGGAAAAATGTATCTTGGAAATTATCCACTCCGATGTATGCAGTCCAATGTCATCCAGTTCTCTGAGTGGGTATGTTTACTATGTCTCTTTCATTGATGACTTCTCCAGGAAGACTTGGGTTTACTTCTTGAAGAACAAAGATGAAGTATTTGATAAGTTCAAGGAATTCAAAATCTTGATGGAGAACCAAACTGATAAGAAGATCAAAACATTCATATCCGACAAAGGTGGAGAATTCACCTCAGGTGACTTCAAGAAACTATGCAGTGATTCAGGGATTAAGAGGGAGTTGACTGCTCCTTACAATCCACAACAAAATGGAGTTGCAGAAAGAAAGAACAGAACAATCATGGAAGCAACAAGGGCAATGCTACATAACCAGGATCTACCTATGCATCTATGGGCAGAAGCAGCTAGGACAACTGTATATGTGCAGAATAGAACACCCCACAAGATATTGGACAACAAGACACCAGAAGAGGTCTTTTCTAGTAAGAAACCTGAAGTCAACCATCTCAGAATATTTGGTTGTCCAGTATACACACATGTCCCAAAGGAAAAGAGGACCAAGCTAGATCCTTCAGGAAAGAAGGGTATCTTTGTGGGTTATAGTGAAAGCTCGAAGGCTTACAGAATATACTTTCTAGGGGTCAAGAAGATTGATGTCAGCAGGGATGTGACATTTGATGAAAAATCAGCATTCGTCAAATCAAGAAAGACACTTGTTGAAGATTATGGAGAACCTAAGGAAACTAGATTTCAATACACTACCATGTCTGAAGCAATTCCAGATGTTGATAGTGAAATTGAAGATCCACAACAACCTGTAGATCCACCACGTGAGGACAACTCTCACAAGAGGAAACCTACATGGGCTAGAGAGCTCATTCAAGATGCAGAGAGATTTGGCATTCCAGAAGAAGAACACAGAGCAAAGAAGAGAACCAGATCACATACTAGCTATGTTGCTTTACTCTGTGATATCATGAACAAAGAACCTTCCAGTTATGAAGAAGCAGCGGAAAAGAAAGAATGGAAGGATGCCATGGTCGAGGAATACTAATCAATAATGAAAAATGATGTTTGGGATGTTGTCCCAAGACCTGAAGGGAAGTCTGTTGTGACTTCCAAATGGATCTACAAAATCAAGCATGCTGCAGATGGCAGCATAGAAAAGTACAAGGAAATATTCGTAGCTCGTGGCTTCTCTCAGAAAGAGGGAATAGATTATGAAGAAACTTTTGCTCCTGTAGCCAGGTACACTTCCATCAGAACAGTACTTGCCCTGGCTACAACAATTAAATGGAAGATACACCAGATGGATGTCAAGATTTCCTTCTTGAATGGTGTAGTTGAAGAGGAAGTGTATGTGGAGCATCCACTCAGTTTTGAAACACATGAGAGGTAGTCATATGTGCGCAGATTGAGGAAAGCCGTGTATGGCTTGAAGCAAGCTCCCAGAACTTGGTATGGTAGGATGAACAATTTCCTATCTAGTTTGGGCTTTACCAAGAGTAAAGCGGATTCCAACCTTTACTACAAAGTTGAGGAAGGGAATCCTGTGATTCTACTCCTGTATGTGGATGACCTATTTGTAACAGGAGATGACAGATTGATTGCCGATATAAAGAGGAAGCTTGCTGCCGAGTTCGATATGAAGGACTTGGGGATGATGCACTATTTTCTAGGTATGGAGGTGTGGCAGAGTACATATGGGATCTTCTTTGGACAAGGAAAGTATACTGTAGATATCCTGAAGAGGTTCGGGATGATGGATTGCAAGGCCATGGCCACACCTATGGCATCAAATCTGAAGCTTCTTTGTGATGCTTCATCTGAGCTGGTTGATGTCTCTATGTATCGTCAGATGATTGGGTCCTTGATGTACCTGATGAACATGAGACCAGATATTTGCTTTGCGGTGAACACATTGAGCCAGTTCCTAACGGATCCGAGGATTGTTCACCTAGTTGCTGTCAAGCATATTCTGAGGTACCTGAAGGGTACAATTGATTATGGGCTCAAGTATGAAGTGAATCAAAAGTTTAACCTGCAGGGTTATGTTGATTCAGATTGGGCAGGTAGTGCTGCAGATAGGAAGAGCACATATGGGTGCTGCTTCAGTATGGGATCAGGTGTGATCTCTTGGTTTAGGAGGAAGCAATCCTACGTAGCTCTAAGTATAGCCGAGGCAGAGTATGTTGTAGCCTGTTCGGCTAGTTGTGAGGCAGTATGGCTTTGGAAGCTACTGTCTGAGTTATTTGATCTCCCGTTGGATGCTATTGGTATCTTCTATGATAACCAGAGTTGCGTGAAGCTGTCTGAGAACCCAGTGTTTCACGATAAGTCGAAACACATAGAGATCAAATATCACTATATCATGGATATGGTGCAAAGAGGAGCAGTGAAGCTCCTGTTTGTTGCGACAGATGAGCAGATTGCAGATGTGTTGATGAAGCCACTAGCCAGAGTGAAGTTCGAGTGCTTCAGAGAGAGGCTTGGTGTTCTTCGGATCGACGACACTTCGAGGAAGAAGTGATGGAGACATTTTCTATAGCCATTCCTAGCATGGTGGAAGGGGGATCCTTCACATGGATGTGGATGTAAGTGCTGGATGATGAGCATCAGGATGATGTTCTAGTTTCTGCTCTGTATGATCAGTTGGATCATTTACATTTTTATGTATGTATGCATCATGTTGGATGCTGGATATGATCAGTTGGATCATTTATGTATGTACGCATCATGTTGGATGTTGGATATGATCAGTTGGATCATTTATGTATGTATGCATCATGTTGGATTTTGGATATGATCAGTTGGATCATTTATGTATGTATGCATCATGTTGGATGCTTGGACCATGTATCTGTATATGTATCAGGTATGATCAGGTAGATCATGTATGTTGATGTTTACATTGTGTGGATCATGTATATATGTATGTATCAGGTAGATACATTGTATATGATGATATGTATCAAGTAGATACTTGGTATGCATCAGGTGGATGCATTGTATGATCAGAATGATCATGGATGACGAGCTTCTCCAAATGACATGCATCAGGACGATGCAGTGATGATGATTAGGATGATGTATGGTGAGTATCAGGATGATGCTTTGTGGCCGTGGATCAGGTTGTGTAGATGAGAATGTCTGGGAGATCCTATCGGTTGGAGTTGTGTACCCGTAACAGCCTGGGATGCTCTGTTGAGACATTGCTCTGGGAGGACATGTAATTTGTGCCCTGGGAGATCTTTAGGTTGGAGTTGTGTACCCGTAACATCCTGAGATGCTCTTGCGAGGTTTTGTCCTATGGCATGTAATGTGCTCCTGGGAGATCTGGACAGGATGAAAAAGGACTCAGATGCTTCAGCCAGGTTTTGCCATGACCACATGTAATTTGCTCCTGGGAGATCTAGACAGGATGAAAAAGGCCTCAGATGCTTCAACCAGGTTTTGTGGTGGACCACATTTAATGTGCTCCTGGGAGATCCGACAGGTAGAGATGTGTGCTCGTAACAGCCTGGGATGCTTCAGCCAATTTTTGTGGTGAGATCACATGTAATGTGCTCCATGGAGATCTGACAGGTAGAGATGTGTGCTCATAATAGCCTAGGATGCTTCAGCCAGGTTTTGTGATGGGTCACATGTAATGTGCTCCTGTGAGATCCGATAGGTAGAGCTGTGTGCTCGTAACAACCTAGGATGCTACTGCCAGGTTTTGTGACACACGTAATAAGTCTTGAGGATTCCACAGTATGGCCAATGATGATGAAGACCTGCAAGTGGTGGGCCTACATCCAGTATGAAAAAGGAATGGCTCTGTAGAACTTCCTATGATGAGTAGATACAGAGATTGTTTGAGATAGCAATAGCAGTGATGATGACGATGATCTAGAGAAGAAGACTTGTGCTAGCAGATCTATGTCGAGAAATACCTTCCTAGTTAAGAGGGAGTGTTGATGTATATGTAACTTCGGAATGTATTTCATCCATGTATCTAATTTATATATTATTGTACTCCTATAGAGATGTGTCATTCCTCTATACGGAAGTGTCGTCATGTGTATTGATAACTGTTGCAAGTGTGTGAACTTGCCGATGGGTTATTAGACCACCATGTGTGGGGTGGGACCTTATTTTATGTAATATATGGTTGATGGACCTAGCTAGACAAGTCAGCCCCATAAGGTCACTGGGCAAACAGAACAAGTATAAATAGAGATCGGGAGATCTCTATTTGGATCACTCGGAAACTCATTCTTCCTTCACTCAGAAAGTGGCGCACTAGTGAGGAGGAGGATCATCTGCTACTAGGAGACTATATCTGTGTAGTTTGGTTGTACTTTGGTTGAGTCATTGCTCTCTCTATCTCTGAGGAAGTTGTGGGGTTTTTCACCTTAGGGTTTTCGCCACGGAAACTCTGTGTTTCTTGTCTCTCATGATTTTGCTTCTTGTGATGATTGACATGCTTGTTATGATTGATATGCATTGATATACTATACATGGTATTCTCTCAGTAAAGATCCTAGAGTATTGTGAATTAATGCTCAAAATTTAACACCATACACATCAAACTAGGATTTGGATTCCATTCTTCAAAAATAATCTTATTTCTTGTACACCAAATAAACCAAGAAATGAAAACTGGAAGGTGAGGATGTTCTGTACAATGTCTAATCCAGTTTAGCATATTAGTAACAAATGGGTCAGATCCCCATTCCAAACAAATCTGTAAGGAGCAACAGACAACTTCCCAAATAGATTTTGTGAAGTCGCAGTTGACAAGAAGATGATCCACAGTTTCACTGTTGCATTTGCAAAGATGACAAATATTTCGTCCAACCCACCCTCTCCTTAATAAATTGCCCCAATTCTTTAGTCTTCCATTGAGGGCGAACCAGAAAAAGCATTTTAAGTTTAAGGGAATATCCCATTTCCAAATTTTCTTGCACCACCATGGTTGAGGAAAGTAGTACCTGTCCATAATTATGCAACTGTAAGCAGTTTATGCAGTAATTTTTCCTTCTAAAGGATTTCCTTTCCATTTAAGGCTATCAAAACCACTACTTAGTCTACAACCAGCTTTGTTTAGAGAGAAAATATATTGGTTCCATTCCAATTGAATATCCTGAAAATCCCATATCTGTTGTTGATTTCCAATAACCATTTTGCAAATTATCAGTTTTCCTTATTTTGTTTAAAAAAGCACAATCAAAATGCTTCAAGTGATTGGTGATGACTTCTAATAACTGGAAATTTTCATCAAGCCCTGCAATTGGATCAATACCAATCAGAATGTCCCCCTTTGGGATCCCACGTGGCTATCCCAAAGGAACACGTTTCTTCATCCATAATCACGATTAGCCACTAAATCTCCAAATTAATTAATAATTAAATCCCCACTAAGAATATGTCTTAGGGGTATGGGTTTTGGGTTTATCATAAGATTTAGGGAACAAGGTACATAATTCAACCTTACCCCCTCACAACATGGTAAGGTGCATAAGTCAACCTTAGGGAACAAGGTGCAAAAATGCTAATTGCCAAAAAATAAACATCTAATCCTTTGAATAAAATAACACCAGAATCTTTACTCTTGAAAATATGCATCAACTTTGCTCGACCATCTTTATTCAAAATTGAAGGGCTCAATACAAAATGAGTATCTCTTCATGGGTTCGAACACTTACTGCATTGCCAAAAATTGTCTTTTATACATTGTAAAACCTCTCGAGGTAAAACCCTAACTGCTTCATAACTAAAAATTGAAAATTATAAACTAACTATTACATTCTATATCGGTCAAAATTTATACAATTTCCAAGATTTCTCAGAATATAACATTTGATGTCTTTTCATAGGGTTGTAGTTGCTAACAGGGCTTCTTTCTCGAACAGTAGTCAACCGAATCAGCATAGACATGTTCCAATCCTCCGCTGTTCGCAACACAAAATTCAAATTTTGACGTTCCCTTCTCTTTTGTACACCACCGAAGGTGGTTTCGCAACATGGGATGGTGGTTTTCCTTACCAATTTCTCTTATAGTGGAATTATGTGGAGATGACATGCGTATAGCGGTATGGTATTTCGACACCGCTCATATCTCCATTACGTCGTGCATGTTGGCAGGGCGGAAAGATTATGGGTCGTCGATCTAACCTCCCTTTATCGAGTAGCCGTTGATCTAATCATCCTTTTATCATTATCCCATGAGGCACGGAGGGCATTTTCCCAAGGCCACCTGAACCAATTTTCCAACACTTGGTCATTTCCAAGAATTTCTCCAAGGTTGATCCTGAAACCCTATTTTGGCAGACTTATAACTTTCTCCTCAGAAATGATTAAGGAAAACTGAGACCATCACTAGATAGCCACTTCAACAAGCTATAGAATGATATGATGGTGCATGCATTTTTCTCAAACCATGAATTATGGCGGGCATTCTCTTAGAGCATTTTTTTCTACTTTTCCCATATTTTGTCAATTTCCAAAGTTTCACAAACTTGTCATACTTTTCCAGAATGATGTCAGATTGAGACACTGACTTAATGATAGCACCAGAACACCATCATGTGTCTTTCCATCCTCATCACACATTCCATGTCATCACTTCATATGCTGTCAGTTCTCTCTTTGAGGCTCACACGTGTGAGATTTTGGCCTTCCAAAATAGGGATCAATTCATGCATAACCCGGATGGCTAAGACTGGAAAAATATAAATCACAAGAAGGGTCGTCCGCCCCTTTGTTTAGTATATAATTATGAACACCAATATCCATCAATTCACCTATATTCAGACTGGTGAACACAAGAAGGATCGGACGACCCTTCTGGCAGTCCACAACTAGTATGGAAATAATAGTGGGCTAAAGAAGGGTCGGCCTCCCCTTCATTTATGAGGGAATTGTGCAAATATTCAACCTACGAAGTATAGGTTGTGAATTCATGTATATCCTGAATGGTGAAAACAGTAAAAATACTAAGGACAAGAAGGGTCAGCCGACCCTTCATTTAAGCTGGAAATAATGGCGAAAACGATCTGTGGTAAGAACTCGCAGTAAAATCTACATAGCAGGTAATTTTCAAAGATGAAAATAATAAAAGGAAACATAAACAAAATCAACATATTTATTAATTTCGTTGGGTTAAATCTGGGCTATAAGATTAAAGCAAGTCAATGGCTGAGATCTAATCTGGGGAATGCGGAAGATGAGTTGCGGGGTTTAATTATTTGGAAATATATACAATGTTTGTATTGGTTCTAAAGTTAGCTCTTGACTGCAAGAGAGCCAAGCTTAACACATCTTAAGCTCTAAAGCTGGGTAAATTCTGAATGGGTTTGGTTTGTAATAGCAGAAGAGGAAACTGAAGGGAATATGAATGACTAAGCCTAAAACACAGACCTATAAGCATATAAGAGACAGAGTAAAGAAGGATGTCATGAATAACATATGACTACAGACAGTAGCAAAGTATGAACCAGCTGAGCAATAAGTTTTGTAACCACAAACAGTTGATCATATAACTAATAAACATTCTTCAAACAGAAAAACATTCTGCAAAAAGAATTACAAACATTGGTATTTTCAATAAGAAACTAGGATGGACACACTATCCATCATAAGAATTACCACAAACATGAACACCATTTGCATGAAAAGAAGTCAAAAGGCTCATAAAGGATTTCTGATCCTCCATACATTCCAAAATATACTAACAAGCTGAAAGAAATTCAGATTGATACTTAACCCTTACAATACAACACACAGCCTCTCAGGATGGAACCTCTCCCCTCTCCAAAATGTTACAATATGCATTATATAGATGGTGAGTTCAAAATCCATCCTATGAAGTCGAATTCTCTCCCAAATCCCCAAGGATAACAATCAGATACAAATAATTTATGAAACTGACTGCCACAAAAATTGGGCCAGACTACTGAAAATTGGGGCTTGGAGATGGATTTGGTTATCCAAATAAGTGACACCTGTGTATAAAATGAAATAGGTTATTGTATATTGGTTTGTTGTGAGAAAACACCTCTCTCATTTCTTTGAGATTCATTTTCATTTTCCCGATATCTGCATTTCAAAAACATGTGTTAAACAGGGAAATTCTGATAATCGAAAATTAGGGCTCAGAGATGGATTCGATTCTCCCAATCTGTGACACCTGTAGGAAAAATGAGAGATTTTATTGTTCTTTGACATGTTAGGAACAAACACCTCTTCCATTTTTTCAAAATTATTTTCCATCCTTTCATAATCGTCATTTGAAAATGATGACTATATCTTCAAGAGAAGCTGAGCACAATGTATATTGTTACTTCAAACAAAGAAACTTTCCTTCTGTAGATTCACCCCTGGGTACAAAACGTAGCAAATATTTGTAGTTGTCAAGGCCCCATTTCCACACTGTGTGAAATCCTTTGATGAAGCCCCTCCATATTTTCCCTTGAATGAGTATTTTAAACATAAAATGGAATCGCCATAAACGTGATATAATTGAGATGGTGTCTATAATAAAATATAGTGCAAATAATGTATGCAGAAATAGAGCATAGGCTCTATAAAGTTACTCACAGGTAGGAAAAATCAGATTCTTTTTTTGACCTTGAGCTTTCATCTCTAATACTCAATTTTTTCAGATGAATACGAGATCATGGAACAACTAATAAATTTGTCAATTGAAAAGCTATTGGAAGGTAAACCCAATCAAGCCACAGAGATTCAAGCAGGATATGTACTTGTTATGATTTTTCATAATCAATCAATGTATTAACACTTTGAATAAGATCTCTCCACCTACAACCATTGAATGTTATTCATCGGGCTTGCACTCGAGTGTTTGATGTTTTGTTGTTGGATACCTTCCATTGGCACCATCTGGACATTGGAACAATCATGGCTTTTTCGGCATGAACAAATTGGAGTCCTTCACTACATATGCGCTACCAGAATGTAAAATTATTGTGTGACAAATATGGTACCAACATCGGCTCCTTCTGGGGATGGCATGCTCCCTACGAGCTTCCAAGAACAAGTAGACCTGTTCCTTCTCCATTCTATCTCAGTACCTTGTATCCATTGGGCTATGGAGTCCTTCAGATCTCAAACTTCTGCAATTTATTCAAATGCCTTGAAACCCTGTTCTTCAAACAACTTGGAGTATACTATAAACTAAAATTATTCACTGTAAACCATAAACCATATGTGCTGAAAAAAAAATTCTCACTGCAAACTAAAGGAAAGCATATGCTCGGGAAGAGAGCTTATTTCCTATGCTACTCTACCTCTAACCAAATATTCAACCGATAATAAGAAATACCAGTGCTCCTATGGGCTATGGAGTCATTACCTCATTCCAAACATGTACCCTGCTTATCCAAATTACAAATCTATTTGCCTAGGAGACTGAAGAACACCATATCCTGCAAACTGTGACCTATGCTTGAAAGATGAGCTTATTTATATATAGCTCCTATTCTGAACAATTAAATATTCTTTTTCATGTGAAACCAAACTTCCAATTCAGCCATGCAAGTACTTGATCGATGAAATGAACTTTTTGTTTGCAGCTAAATAAGAGAATGTAGAAATGAAAACCTTGCCACAAATATTTGATTGACATCTCGTACTTACTACTGTAATTTGGTTGCACATTGAATGCTGCAACGTTGGAGGCTTCTAAAAAAAATGAATCCATGTAAACTTCCACAGGGTCTTGAAGATTATAACACAATATTTTAATAGATTTTTGTGGTTCAATCTGAAGGAGCTGCTCTTCCACACTACAAATCTCAGTAATTCGTTGGTCATTATTTAATGAGAAAGAGGAAGAAAACATGCTCAGCAACTCTTGTAGATCCTTCATATCTTCATCACTGCCTTCAGATGCATAATTGTCATATACCGAGTCCGGTTGTTCATGGATAATGGATTGAATGCCTTCATAAATCTACTGATTAGATTCTGCCAAACCACACATATCTGGATCTTGCTTTTCAAGATCATCGTCATATTCATAAAAAATTGGAGCATCCTGATAAAATTCTAATGACAAAGATGAAGTTTTATGAAAATTGTCATAAGTAATATGATCTTCAAAAGAATTAATTTGACTAGAAGAAATCTGGGACCTTTTCTCAGTCAATAAACTCTCATATTTTTCCTCAAGTCCTTTTAGAAGCTTCTTTAAACAATTGATTTTATCCTCTTCATTAAAAATATTCCAAGTAGCTAAATAAGAAGATATCGTTGAAGAAGAAGAAACTTGTTCCCATTCATCATTAGAAAATGTACTTATCAAATCTTGAAAATATTAAAGAGAAATGGGATCTACCTCAAACCTTGTTCTCTTGCTACATGAAGGAATTCATTCAGCAACTGAATCTACCATTTTGAAACAAGTGGAGTCACCAGGTGAATATCGTAGTCACTATTTCACTAGCCTTTGTTCACCATCAAAGTCTGGATATATTCGTTGTCGTACAACACAGGGAATTATGTCTTCATTCCTCTGTTCCCCGACAAGGGCGCCAAAAGATGTTGGTGCTAAAGTTAGCTCTTGACTGCAAGAGAGCCAAACTTAACACATCTTAAGCTCTAAAGCTACATAAATTCTGAATGGGTTTGGTTTGTAATAGCAGAAGAGGAAATTGAAGGGAAGATGAATGACTAAGCCTAAAACACAGACCTATAAGCATATAAGAGATAGAGTAAACAAGGATGTCATGAATAACATATGACTACAGATAGTATCAATGTATGAACCAGATGAGCAATAAGTTATGTAACCACAAACAGTTGATCATATAACTAATAAACATTCTTCAAACAGAAAAACATTCTGCAAAACGAATTACAAACATTGGTATCTGCAATAAGAAAATAGGATAGGCACACTATCTATCATAAGAATTACTACATACATGAACAAAATTTGCAAGAAAAGAAGTCAAAAGGATCATAAAGGATTTCTGATCCTCCATACATTCCAGAATATACTAATAGGCTGAAAGAAACTCAGATTGATACTTAACCCTTACAATACAACACACAGCCTCTCAGGTTGGAACCTCTCCACTCTCCAAAATGTTACAATATGCGTTATATAGATGGTGAGGTCAAAATATTCCCTACGAATTCGAATTCTCCCAAATCCCCAAAGACAATAATCAGATACAAATAATTTCTGAAACTACCTCCCACAAAAATTGTGCTAGACTGCTAAAAACTGGGGCTTATAGATGGATTCGATTATCCAAATATGTGACACTTGTGTATAAAATGAAATAATTTATTGTATATTGGTTTGTTGTGATAAAAAACATCTCTCGGGTCTTTTATATTCGTTTTCATTTGCCCGATATATTCCTTTCAAAACATATGTTAAACAGGGAAATTCCAAGATCCAAAAATTAGGGCTCAGAGATGGATTCGATTCTCCCAATCTGTGACACCTGTAGGAAAACTGAGAGACATTATTGTTTTTTGATATGTTAGGAAAAAATTCCTCCTCCAGTTTTGAAAAATGATTTTCCATCCTTTCATAATCATCATTTGAAAATGATGACTATATCTTGAAGAGAAGCTGAGCACAATGTATAATGTTACTTCAAATGAAGAACCTTTCCTTATGTAGATTCATCCCCTAGATACAAAACATAGAAAATATTTGCAGTTGTCAAGGCCCCATGTCCACACGGTGTGAAGTTCTTTGATGAAACCCCTCCATCTTTTCCCTTGAATGAGGAGTTTAAACATAAAATGGAATCGCCATACATGTGATATAATTGAGATGGCGTCTATAACAAAATATAGTGCCAATAATGTATGCAGAAACAGAGCACGAACTCTATAAAGTTACTCACAGGTAGAAAAAATAAGATTCGTTTTCTGACCTTGAGCTTTAATCTCTAATACTCAATTTTTTCAAATGGATACGAGATCATGGAACAACTAATAAATTTGTCAATTGAAAATCTATTGGAAGGTAAACCCAATCAAGCCACAAAGATTCAAGCAGGATATGTACTTGTTATGATTTTGCATAATCAATCACTATATTAACACTTTGAAGAAGATCTCTCCACCTACAACCATTGAATTTTATTCATCGAGCTTGCGCTCGAGAATTTGATGTTTTGTTGTTGGATACCTTCCATTGGCACCATCTGGACATTGGAACAATCATGGCTTTTCCGGCATGAACAAATTGGAGTCCTTCACTACATATGCACTACCAAAATGTAAAAATATTGTGTGACAAATATGGTACCAACAATTCCCACAATCCGCAATTGCGGGTTGTGGGACTACAACTTGAAATAAAAACAAACCAAAGTTTCCGCAATCCACATCCCGCATTGCAGGTTGCAGGTTGCGGTAACGAAAGTGGAAAATCCATTTTCAAACAGTTCTCACAATCCGCAATCATGTATAACTATATAGCCACTTCAACAAGCTATAGCATGATATGATGGTGCGTGCATTTTTCTCAAACCATGAATTATGGCAGGCATTCTCTCAGAGCAGTTTTGACTACTTTTTCCATACTTTGTCAATTTCCAAAGTTTCACAAACTTGCCATACTTTTCCACAATGATGTCAGATTGCAACACTGACTTAATGATAGCACCATAACACCATCATGTTTCTTTCGAGCCTCATCACACATTCTTTGTCATCATAGATGCCATGTCATCATACATGCCATGTCATCACTTCCTATGGTGTCATTTCTCTCTTTGAGGCTCACACATGTGATATTTTGGCCTTCCAAAATAGAGATCAATTCATGTATAACCAGAATGGCCAAGACTGGAAAAATATAAATCACAAGAACGGTCATCCGCCCCTTTGTTTAGTAGATAATTGTGAACACCATTATCCAGCAATTCACCTGTATCCAAATTGGTGAACACAAGAAGGATCAGACGACCCTTCTAGCAGTCTACAACTAGTATGAAAATAATAGTGGGCAAAAGAAGGGTCGGCCTCCCCTTCATTTATGAGGGAATTGTGCAAATATTCAACCTACGAAGTATAGGCTGTCAATTCATGTATATCCTGAATGGTGAAGACTGAAAAAATACTAAGCACAAGAAGGGTCATCCAACCCGTCATTTAAGCTAGAAAAAATGGCGAAAAACAACCCCTGGTAAAAACCCATAGTAAAATCCACACAATAGGTAATTTTCGAAGATGAAATATAACAAAAGGAAACAGAAACAAAATCAACATATTTATTAATTCTGTTGGGTTAAATCTGGGTCGTAAGATTAAGACAAGTCAACAGCTGAGATCTAATCTAGGGAATGCAGAAGACGAGTTGCAAGGGTTTAATTGTTTGGAAATATATATAACGTTCCCGCAATCCGCAATTGCAGGTTGTGGGACTACAACTCGAAATTAAAACAAACCAAAGTTTCTGCAACCACATTTCGCATTGCGGGTTGCGGAAATGCATGTCGCAAATCCATTATTCAAACAATTCCCGCAATCCGCAATCATGTATAGCTATATAGCCACTTCAACAAGCTATAGCATGATATGATGGTGCATGCATTTTTCTGAAACCATGAATTATGGTGGGCATTCTATCAGAGCAGTTTTGACTACTTTTTCCATACTTTGTCAATTTCCAAAGTTTGACAAACTTGTCATACTTTTTGAGAATGATGTTAGATTGCAACACTGACTAAATGAGAGCACCAGAACACCATCATGTATCTTTCCAGCCTCATCACACATTCCATGTCATCACTTCCTATGGCGTTAGTTCTCTATTTGAGGCTCACACGTGTGAGATTTTCCCTTTCCAAAATAGAGATTAATTCATGTATAACCAGAATGGTCAAGACTAGAAAAATATAAATCACAAGAAGGGTCGGTCAACCCTTCTGGAAGTCTAAAACTAGTATGAAAATAATATTGGGCGGAAGAAGGGTCGGCCACCCCTTCATTTATGAAGGAATTGTGCAAATATTCAACCTACAACGTATAGGCTGTCAATTCATGTATATCATGAATGGTGAAGAATGCAAAAATACTAAGCACAAGAAGGGTTGGTCGACCCTTCATTGTAAAGAGAAATGAAAAACAATTAATCTAGGAAGGTTGGGACAACATTTCCCCACTACTGACTTCCGCAGTATGTGGCAGCGATCGGGACATTTCCTGTGTTATAACATGCAAACAATATTTATCCCAACTTCCAACTACCGACAAGAAGGATTAGCCGCCCCTTCTTTTAGTAGATAATTGTGAACACCAATATCCGACAATTCACCTGTATCCAGAATGGTGAACACAAGAAGGATCGAACCACCCATCTTGCAGTCTAGAACTATTATGAAAACAGTAGTAGGCAAAAGAAGGGTCGGCCGCCCCTTCATTCATTTATCTCAAGCCTCATTCAAAAATGGGGTGTTGGTTAATGACATTCAATTTCAAATGACCATCATATTATACAAACACCATTATTAAAAGAAAAAGTATGGTTTTGGAACCTGGATTTTGGCACTTTTGGAAATGGATTTGGCAGTTTTGGAACCGATTTGGTCACTTTCGGAACTGTATTTTTCACTTTTGGAACCGGTTTTGTCACTTTTTGAACCTTGATTTGCCACTTTCGGAATCGGTTTTGGCAATTTTGGAATCGGTTTTGGCACTTTTGGAACTGGTTTTGGCACTTTTGGAACCTGGATTTGGCAGTTTTGGAACCGGATTTTGCTTGATTTTCGAGTTTAGAAAGGCGGTTTTTGACCCGTCTTCAAAGTGACTTAGACTAGAATATGTCCAAATTTAATGAAATTGGCGTTGGAGAATTAAAACCGTATGATAGCCATGTAATGGTTCTAAAAATCACCAAAATGCGTGATTAGTCATTTCATTTGATGAGACGAAATGAGTATGCAGAGATGGCATTTAATTGATCCCTAACATGATTAGTCAATTAGATTTATTAGCAAAATCAAAATTTAAATATCTTAGCACACTTATTAATAACATTACGAGCTATGGTTTCATTTGGCACTTCATTCAGATCGTCATTCGACCCTTCATTCAACCCTTCATACAGAACTCTTAGCTGTACAATATATGCTTGCTAAACCTGACTGAAGCTGATTTTGCAGGGAATTTCTGAGGTTGCCAGTGCACAAAAGATGCTGTAAACCTGCTTTTCCGGAACTTTCAAATGCGTTCTTCTTTATTTATCATTGATTAGAGAAATCCTCCTTTGGCTACTTGCATTATTCCTGAAAACACCTATCATTTTGTCAGCGATAAATAAACTTTTTGGTAAGTAATCAGAAAATAAAGATAGTTTTGAACCTCCCCCAAACCAAAAATATGGCATGTCCTCAAGTCATCAAAGAAAAAAACACTAATTGGTATTCAAATTTTTTTTTTTTAATTAGCCAATAATTCTAAAATGTTGTTATTTTATTGAAAAAAAGGAATACTAACTAAAAATGGAAATGATTCTTACATGCAAATTCATCAAAAATAAATAACAATGCTTATGAAGACCATATGAATAATGATGGTGTAGTTGATGCGAAAAATGCCATAGGAAAACCAGTCATCCATGACTCATTCTGAAAGATATCTTGTCATCCCAAGAATATGGATAAAGTTCGCCCTGGAGTTCATCAGATTTCTATAATTATGGGTCCCACTTCTAGGATAACCACATCCTAGGTATTGTTTGAATTAGATGACCGGGTCCAAGTCCAACTTCTAGCCATTCTCTAATGATAGTATAAATAATTGGCCTAAAGATGTATTTGTGTACTTAGGTTTTTAAAATGAGCCATGTGCATAGTAATGCATTAACCATATCTCTTTTACCCGATATTTCCCCGCTTCCAGTAGGCCTGTTCAGTACCCCGGTGGGTTTATCTTGGTACCATGCAAGCATAGTCTCGCTGCCAGCGATCCTGTTCAGTACCCCGGCGGGTTTACTTTCATTTATCGAGCTTCCCTGTTTAAGATTTTACTTAGCATGGACCCGCTGCCAACGAGCCTGTTCAGTACCCCAGCGGGTTTGCTTCGTATAATGATTTTAGTGTATGGTAGCCGGTTGGCACAAGAGTGTATTAAGCTTGCTAAACATATAATTCAAATTTTTAGAGCGAACCTTATGAGTAACTTTATTTATAATAGCATGCATTACTGATCATGTCAAAAGAGAATAACCTAAAGCTATCTTTGACCTCTCGGTCTATCTTCTTCATAAGTGATCAGTAGTGTTCCCCACAAGTAGAAATATCATTTACCCTTGGGATACCTTTTTAAATAATTCTTAAGAGATAAGTTTTGATAATGAGTGTGGGATGAACTATTAGTCCATAGGTGTGAGATAGAACTTTGTAAAACATGTTGATTATAGTAGGTCTTAAGCAATTGTTCTAATGATAATTTATGAATTTGCATGTTTCAATCAAATACCATATACAGAAGCATAAAAAATGAAAATAATTGAAAATAATCATAAAAGAAAGCAGTTAAGAGTGATATAAAGAACATTTTAACTTTTCATTAGAAATTTCTAATTCTTGAAAATAAAAATAATTAGGAGAAGGGGTTAATATGTGTTATGAGTTTCAGAGCACTTCCCTTTTCGGATGATATACTTATATTCTGAAGATAAGGTTCCTGTAATCAAACTATACACCACTTATTAATCAATGATTTAGATTTATTCAAAACAAAAAAATATGTACATACAAAGACTGTATGGAATTTTATCAAAAGCTAGAAAAGAAAAAGAGTCTTCCCTTCTTAATTAATAAAGTCTGATGAGCTGATCATAAGAGTGAAACTTCTTTGAACATACAATCAGCTGTCAGAATGAATCTTGTTTATTTTAAACAAACGAAGAAAGGATATATTTACATATGTACAAATGAAGATAACCCTAAAAAATTCAAGAGCCAGGAGAAGGAGAGACTTCCCCTTCAACCAACTCCATCTCCTCTTGTCGTGAGACATTCTCCCCAAAGTCCTGTTTAGATATAGGCTGATGATAAAGTCTTAGTCTATGTCCGTTTACAAAAAACGAAATGCGAGAATCATCAATTATTTTAATTTCAACAGATCCATTATTGAAAACTGTAACAATTTCATATGGACCCATCCAACAAGTAGTCAATTTTCCTTTAAATTTTTTATACCTTGAATCAAAGAGTAATGCCCAATCTCCAGTTTTAAATTTCTTTTGTTTAATATACTTATCATGCCACTTTTTGTGTTGGTTTTGTATTAGAATTGTGCACTGAATGGCATCTTGTCTAATCTCGTCTAATTCATTTATTTGCAGGATTCGTTGTCTCTGTGCTTCTTCCAGATTCATCCCTAACTGAGCATCCATACGGAATGTTTTAACCTGAAACTCAATAGGTAGGAGAACTTATTTTCCATAAACAAGTTCATAAGGTGTGTGGCCAGTGGTGTTTCTCCAAGTTATTCTATAATCCCACAAGGCTTCTGGAAGCCTATCTTCCCAGTCATTATGATGTAACTGGATAGTTTTGGTCAAGATGGCTTCTACTACTTTATTTGTGCTTTCTACCTAACCATTTGCTTGAGGATGATATGGTGAAGAATTGCAATGTCTAATACCATATTTTTCAGTAATCTCTGTCATTAGCTTGGAGGTAAACTGAGATCCTTGATCCGTGACAATTTCCCTTGGTACACCAAATCGGGTAAAAATCTCTTCATAGATAAATTCTACGACAGATTTCTCTATGGCTCGAAATAAGGCTTTAGCTTCTACCAATTTAGTGACATAGTCTGTACAAAATAAGATGTACTTCTTCTTGCAAGACATCGGGGAAATTGGTCCTACAAAGTCCAGAGCCCATTTTTCAAAAGGCTCAATCATAACCTGAGGCTGCAAAGGCATCTCATCATATGGCGTGCGTCTACCCATTCTTTGGAAACTGTCACATCCCTTGGCATATTTGGCAGCATCCTTGAAAATGCTTGGCCAATAATATCTAGAGTGCAACATTTTGTATGTTGTTCTCTTATCAGAAAAATGCCCAACGCATGGTCCACTATGACATGCAAGGAGGATCTCTGCCATCTCATCCTCTTGTACACATCATATGATAATAAGATCAGGACCAGTACAAAATGGATAATTATAAACCCAAGAGCAATTAGAAATTTGAACTATGATTCTACGTTTCTCGGGTGGGGAGAGATGGTTTGGTAACTTCCCAGTTGCTAAATAATTGGCTATGTCTGCAAACCAAGGGGTTTGGATAGACACAACGAACAGATGTTCATCCAGAAAGCTATCATCAACGGGATTAGCATTATTGTCAATTTGAATACGGGAAAGAAAATCTGCTACCACATTTTCTCGACCAGGACAGTCAACAACAGTCATATTGAATTCTTGAAATAAAAGAAGCCACCGAGTCACCCTTCCATTGGTGATTGGTTTGTTCATTAGGAACCCAATGGAGGAGTCATCTGTGTGTAAAAAAACTTCATAACCTATAATATAGTGACAAAACTTATTAATAGCATAGACTACTACTAGAAATTCTTTTTTAGTAACAATGTATTTCGATTCTGCAGGAGTCAAATTTTTGCTAGCAAAGTAAATGGCATAAGATGCCTATCCTTCCTTCTGACCTAATACTCCTCCTATGGCCATGTTGGAAGCATCAGTGGATATATGAAAGGGAAGGGACCAATTGGGGCCCCTAAGTATTGGTGCCACTGATAGCTTTGCCTTTAAAGTTTCAAAAGCATGTTCACAAGGTTCATTCCATTAAAAATTAGTGTCTTTCATGAGTAATTTGAACATAGGTGCAGCTATTTTAGTAAAGTTTTCAATGAAACGTCTGTAATAGCCTACATGGCCAAGTGTAACATTCCGATATTTTCATAAAAAATTTTAAAAAATTAAATCGCCATAAAAATCTAATATTGTAAAATGCGGAAATAATAATAATCAATAAAGCAGCAATTAATAAATGTGACGCTTGGTGGGAAACAATTCAATGGCTATGTCTTTTTGTCTTCTGATGGCGTATCATGTCGGTGACACGTCATGAAATCCAATTAATGATTATGTTCTTATTTATATGCTGGAATGATTGAAAATTTTGATGCATTTGGAAAATAGAATTATTCTCGACAAGTACTGACAATTTAATTTTTCTGGATGATGATGAAAGGATTCCCATGAGGTGCCCCGAGGCTTACTTAGCTAATCAGCTAAAGCATTGTACTCGTCCTCCATGTGCAGATTCACAGGTAAGAGATAGCGATAAAATTCAGATTGTTTAATAACCGTGATATCAATAAAAACTGCATATGATTTTCGATGCTACAGGTATGGTCTCCTTCCAATTCTATAAGATGAACTTGACTATCTCAAGGACTGCAGATGTCATCAATATCAGGGTGTGTTTGTTATGAATGTTTCCGTTAAGTGTTGATGACTTTACGTGTGGTCATTGCATAAATGACTTGCGGCTGTTAAAATAACTCTTTTATAAATTTTGACGGTGACAAGTTTAGGACAAGGGCACATGGTCTTGATCATTCTATAGAATGCGTGATAAGGTGGTTCTGGTCTCTATCACCCGGGCAATTAAAATGGTGATGCATTAAGCATCAATACCCTACCATGCAATGTATGTGATGGGTCCTTGGGTAGTAACCATACCCTAACGGTGTATTTATATAACTTATGGTGTGAACAAGCTTTAAGAGCTTTACAATGATCCCTATGATGAACTTTATAGTAGACTTTATATGTTGGGGCGGAGTCAATCCATGCCCTATGATTGATCGTGACCTAGGTGGATATTCAATACTATGAGTGTGCTCGAATTGATTAAATGGAATCATATAAGACCTTTATTATGTGCTACCGATGGATGTTATACCTTGATACACTTTATATGTTGATGCTATTAATGTTGATCCTTATGGCTGGCAAGTGGAATGATGGCACTGCAAAAGCCTGTGTACGAAGTCGAGGGTGTATTAAATGATCGAGTTTGCAAATATTTGCCTGGCCACTGGGCTAAGGATATTGTTACATGTAAGTCATGATGGATGATTCAGCATGTGATGAGGTTTGGCAAGCTGAGTTGTAACGGGCCTCCTGCCCTGGTGTCAATAGAAATGGAAACCTCGTGGCTTCGGAGGTAGATGAGCAATTTAATACTACTCCTGCCACCCTCCAACGTGGCTTAAAGAAAATGGATCTCCGTCATTGATCGTTGCTTATAGGGATTGAGGTGAACCCTAATGTAACTTATGGATTCTTGTAACGTTTTCTTGGTCATTGTTTCGGTGGTAGGGTTTGGGAGGTGAGGCCAACCGACCGAGAGGCACTTAGGGTTTTGCTATTTTTCCAGCCTTCCTCGGGCTCAATCATGAGCCCAGCATCAGTTCTCCAACTATAGATGAAAGCCATCAATGGAGGCCGAGTCCAAGAATGATTAGTGTAGCAACCTATAGGTGGGATGAGTGCATCTGTTGTGGCGTTGTAGTAGCTTGCAAGTCTGGGGTTTTCAATTGAGTTGTAAGTTTTCAGGGGTATCCCACATCATGGCCTTCGAACTGAGTGCTTCTCCTTCACAGTGGATGGATGTTGGATTCGTCAAATCTCTTTCATGACTCAGGTATAGTAAAGTCCCAACGATTTTAAGGTTTCCTTTGTTGCATGCATCGTATATCAAGATTGATATTTAACTCAGTGTTTGGTTGTTTGGCAGGTAGTTCTCGGCGAGCAACAGGGTGCCGAAATAGTTGATGGGGATAAGATTTATAGCGAACCCATCGGTAAGCTTCAGTGGTATCCATCCCTAGTGGTTCTCCTGGAATTGGACTTGATGAGCAGAGTGTTGGTAGCATGCCTTCACGGCAGTGGCTTTTGTCTCGCCTGCAGCATTTGGGAAAAATTACAGTTTTAAGTTTTGTTGATAGTGTAGATGATGTAAATGTTTAAAATGTATGGCCGGCCATTCCTGGGCTCGACGAGCTTGGTAGGGTTGAACCCTCATGTTTGCAAAGAGTCTTACAGCTTTACGTTTTATGTCTATCGTTTTGGTACTTCTGGGTTGAAGAAAGAAGAGATACGTTGACTGTAATTTTGTTTCAGCATTAGTTGTGTGTGTAAATAGCATGGGGTTTCGAATGGAACCTTCAGCAAAAGAATGCAGCAAACTGTAGGGTGCAACCATTGTTAATTTAAATGGAAATGATAATTATTTAGGGTTTAATGGCTATGTATGGTGTTTTCAAACTCTTGTTTTTCGAATCTGTAAATGGAAGCCTGTTTTAAGTTATTTATTTAAATAGTGGCCATAAGCCGAGAGTGATCTACTTGGCTTACATTGTGTCTGTGCATGCATGGATTAAGCCGAGAATAGAAAGGAATTGGTTTTGTTTGAAAACTTAAGTGATAATGCTAAACCCTAGCTGTCGATGTTAATGAAGTCTGCTCGTCTATAATGATGTTTAAAGGAGCAAGAATAATAACTCTTGATTCTATAGTTAGATCATCTATGGTAATGAAACATTTGATTTGGTAGTTGTTTAAATGTTTTGTAAATAGTAATGTAATGAGAACAGGTTAACCCCAGTTTGGGTGTAGAGATACTGTAATTTACTCTGTCAATTCAATAATGCTATGTTTGTCCTTGCTTTTAATAACTTGGTATTCTGTGATGTAAATTCTATCACATGCAATTCGTAATTCAGAAAACATGAAAATGACAGTGCATTCGTCAGTTAATTTGATTGCTTATGAATATAACAGTTTTTCTATTCTAATTATATGTTCCTGTATTCGTCTAATTTGGACCTCTGATGAAAGGATAGAAAATCACAATATCTTTCTTTCTTTCTGTACAAGATAATACAATGAAGGCAATATTTTCTATAGGATCAATCAGATTCTAAAAACGATAAGAAAATAGAAAAGTGGGAATATGGTTAAACAGAATGAATGGTATTGTTTTCTTTGAAGAAATAATTAAAGACCAGTAAACCCTAGTTGTTAACACAATGTTCACCTTCGGAAATAAGAAAAGAACCTATTACTATGACTAGTTTTTGGTAGGTTGTTCAACATACAGATTGAACAGTAAAAACATTGCATGCAAGGATCTAATCTACAGCTGCTAAAATATAAGATGCATGAGGAACATAAGTCTTTGCATGGGTGGTATTTTGGTGTAGGTATTTAGATGCATGCTAGGTTTCACTTTTAACTGGACAGATTTAATGCTACCTCTCTGTACTGGAGTACGATGCAGCTCCACGCATGGGGAAAAATGCAAAGGAGTAATTTTATCAAATCAACACATCTAAATTAATTAAGACCTAACATTTTACTGCTATTGATCATTAAATAACATTACTAAGCCATTTTCTGAGAGCATTCAGATGATTGAAAAAGAAACACAAAAGAATAGAACCTGAGTGTAATGGGAGGAACAAATCACTCAAGAAGCCTATTCCACCCAACTTGCTCCTAAGCAGCCAAGTTGTCTGCCTTAGGACCCCCGAGCCTATCCACTGATCCACCAGGAGGAAGAAAGTTCTGAAGCTTAGGGTCTCTACTTGCAGCAGCAAGAAAATATATATCCAGCCTTACAAGCTTAGTAATCAATGGGACCAGCACCAGCACCTCTGGTCTGTCCTTCTAATAACATTTGCAGACTTATACTTGCACTCTCCATAGCCTCCCCTATTTGAATCTCTTAGCCATCACCTGATGAGCATGAGGAATGTTTCGGCAGAAAACATTATAAGAGCTCCCTATTCAATTTGAATTGCCCTTTATAGGCTGCCTAGGTCTTTTTGTAATTAACTGGTCATTAGTGAGCTACCTGCTCACCTCCCTCCACTTGGAGAGGGAAATGCCATAAAATTAGGGGGAGTTGTCCCATACCAACAGCTAATGGTAGATTGCAAATGTTGCCATCTGTTCCAGTCCTTCCAGCAGCTTCCATTCCTCCAGGTGGGCCAGTGGACACTCTTGTAACAGCTTTCTTGAGTGTTTGTCTCCCATTTTTATTTATTAAATAATAATAATGAGTCATTACATTCATTTTTGACCTACTTGGTCATAATTACAAAACTTGTAATTATAATTTAACCCAAAGTATTTTTGCAAAAAGGATAATAGTAGAAAATAATTATTCTCAAAAATTGGGTAGGTGACATAAACCCCCCCTTAAGCCTCAACATCGTCCTCGATGTTGCTTTATTCACTCCTTGAGTGTTCCTGAAACAGAGTTGGGTATGCAGCCCGCATACTACTCTCCAACTCCCAGGTAGTCTCTGCTGGGCTATAGTGCTTCCATTGCACTTTTACTTGGCCAACCGTGTGGTTCTGGAGTAGAGTTTCTTTCCTTGTGATAATACAGTCCGGTTCCACCGGAAAATCGCCGCCTTGTTCCACCTGAACATTATTCCAATTTACAACATGAGTAGGATCATGCACATATTTCTTTAAAAATGAAATGTGAAAAACATTATGGACTTTGAGGTTTGAAGGTAAGGCTAATTGATATGCCACAGGTCCAACTCTGGACAAGATTTCGAAAGGACCACAATACCTGGGTGCCAGTTTGGCACAGCTTCCCAATTTTAAGGAACTCTTTTTCGGCCTTACCTTAAGAAAAACATGTTCACCAACCTAGAACTCTCTATGAGTTCTTTTAAGGTCTACTTGAATTTTCTGTCTATCCTAGGCAACTTTAAGATTCCCTTGTACTTGCTTCATGATTAGTTCTAATTCCTGCAATAATTCGGGCCCTAAGCTGACCCTGCTAACCGGATCACTCCATGACACCTGTGTGTTACACTTTCTTCCGTAAAGGATCTAAAATGGTCTAAGTTTGGCTGAAGCATGGTAGTGATTATTATACGCAAACTCTGCTAAATGCAAGTAGTCTTCCCACTTACCAGGTTGATCCTTAACATACATTCTGAGCATATCTTCCAGTATCTAGTTCACCCTTTCAGTCTGTCCGTCTATTTGCAGATGGAAGGCAGTGCTGAAATTTAAGGTGGTGTTTAACCCCGTGAACAAGGACCTCCAAAAGTTACCTTTGAACTTTGAATCTTGGTCTGAAACTATTACCTTAGGTATGCCATGTAGTCGAAAAACCTGCTTCATAAAAATTTATGCAATATCAGGGGCTTTATGGGTAGTTTTGACAGGGATAAAATGGGTTGCCTTGCTAAGTTTGTCTACTACCACCATGATGGAATCGTGTTGTTTTTTATTCTTTGGCAACCCAGTGATGAAATCTATATTTATGACTTCCCATTTCCAGCTGGGTATAGGCAAGGGTTGCAGCAATCCAGCAGGATGTTGATGTTCCACTTTCACTTTTTGACAGTCAAAACACTTAGCTATATACTCCGCTACTTCATCCTTCATCCTGGGCCAGTAGTACTCCTTCCTTAGCATTGTGATGGTTTTTTGGTAACCTGAATGGCAAGAATAGTGACTTTTGTGCATCTCATCCAAAATCATAATTTTTACTGCTGGTACGTTTGGTATGTACAATCTGTTTTTGTGTAGCAGTAAGCTATTTTCCTTCAAACTGAAATCTGTTACAGAATTTTCAGAGTTGTTTTCTGCTATCCTTTCCTGTAATTTTCTGTATTCCTCATCCTCCTTAATTCCTTTAAAAATATGCTCCTCCAAATCTGTTGCGTATGTGCTGATGGCTGAAACAAAATGTATCCTTGCATTACGACTTAATGTGTCGGCAACTTTATTCTCCTTCCCTTTAATGTGCTGAATTTCAAAATCATACTCACTCAGAAAAGTTAGCCATCTAGCTTGCCTGGCATTCAAATTTGTTTGATCTAACAAATATTTCAGCCCCATATTATCCGTCATCAAGGTAAATTTTCTGCCGATAAGGTGGTGACGCCACATTTTTAAGGCATGAATCACTGCTAACAATTCTAGATCGTAGGTGGAATAGTTCTTCTCATGTATTTTCAGTTTTCTTGATTCATATGCTACAGCATGTCCCTCCTGCGTTAGGACTCCTCCCAGTCCATTATTGCACGCATCTGTGCATAATACAAAATCTTTATTAGGATCTGCAATCCTCAAAATAGGCACTGAAGTCAGTAATTCTTTTAACTTTGCAAAACTGTCCGCACACTTTTGATCCCAGACAAACTTCTTTCCCTTTTTCTGCAGCCACGTTATGGGGTTTGCAATCCTGGAAAACCCCTCAATGAATTTTCTATAATAACTAGTGATGCCCATAAATGATCGCACATTCATCACATCTTTAGGAACCGACCATTCATTAATGGCCTTTATCTTAGCGGGGTCAACCGAAATCCCTTCCTCAGAGATTATGTGTCCCAAGTACTGAATCTTGTCTTTGTAAAAATCACATTTGCTGAATTTTGAATACAACTGGTGCTCCCTCAAAACTTGCAGAATGATACGTAGATGTTCATCATGCTCTTCCTTGTTCTTAGAATATACCAAAATGTCATCGATGAACACAACTGCAAACTTATCTAAGTATTTGTGCAGAATTTTGTTCATTAAGCACATAAATACAACAAGTGCATTAGTTAATCCAAATGGAATGACAACGAACTCATAGTGCCCATAACAAGTTCTAAAGGCTATTTTGAAAATGTCTTCATCCTTCACATGGACCTGATGATATCCTGATCGTAAATTGATCTTCGAGAACACTGTTGCTACGCGTAGATGGTCAAAAAGATCGTCAATGCAGGGCAGCGGGTACCTATTCTTGATCATCATTTTATTAAGTTGATGATAATCTATGCAAAGTCTTAGGGTACCATCTTTCTTCTTAACAAAAATGACCGGTGCTCCCTAAGGGGACACGCTGGGTCTTATATATTTTTTATCGATCAGCTCCTTCAGCTGAGATTTTAACTCATTCAGCTCTAGTATATTCATCCGGTATGGAGCTTTAGAACTTGGTACGACACCAGGTATTAATTCAATTGTAAAATCCAGGTCCCTTTTGGGAGGCAAATCTGGGATCTCTTTAGGAAAAATATCTTGGAAATCCTGTAAGATAGGTATGTCTTCCATTTTCAGTTTGTCCTCCTTAATACTTATCTCATCATGCACCACATTCACAGCAAACATCTGACACCCTTTTTTGATTTCCCTTTTTACTTGCATGGCTGAAATCTGTCGAACGGATGTTTTTCTAGGGATGCCTTTTACCTTTGTTGTCTTTCCTTCATCATCCAGGCAAATGAAACTTTTTTCATAACAATTCAGAATGACATGATGGGTTTCTAACCAGTCCATACCGATTAGGATTTCATATGACCCTAATGGCAGAATATTTAGCTTAACCTGCATTGTTAGTTGATTCATAGATAAAGCACAATTTTCCACAAAATCAGAAACCCTTCTTTCTGTTCCTGTCGCTAATCTAACTAACCAAAATTTATCGAATTTCTTTGTTTTCAAATCAAGTCTTTCTACAATAACTGGTGATATATAACTTAGACTAGCACCGGGGTCAATTAAAATAGAAACTAGGTGGTTTTGCAGCATACCTTCGACCTCCACCATTGAGACTTGGTGTTCTGCTTGCCGATTGTCTGATGCTACACTAATTCTGGGTACTTCTCTTGCCACATCTCCTACAGTGGCTTCAGAATGTATGGAGTGAATATGGTTGGCTGCCCGTTTCTTGAGGGGACATTCTGAGGCATAATGGGGCCTTGGCACTCAAAGAATTTTATAGGTGGCTTCTGTTCATTGGTCATGGCAACATTGGGGACATTTCTGGGTGCTGTAAATTTTTGCTGCTGATTATTTATGTTCTACTGAAATTTTTGGATTCTGAAAATTTCTCTTCTGGAAACTAGAATTGCCGCCATATCTAAAATTCTTCTTTTTCTATTTAAAGTTACTAGGTTTTGGGTTATTCTAGCTAGGTACCCCTTCTCTTTTCTTTTTTTGGTCAAAGCAAAAAGTGGCTTTCCTCATGGATTCCTCTAGTGTCTTAGGGTTATCGTACTCTATCCTGTCCTTTTTGTGGAGAGGTAGACAACTTAGGTACCTCTGGACCTTCGGTTTTTCTTCCACCATATACGGCACATATCTTAGCAAACTTAAAAACTTGATGTTCAGTTCTTTCATGTTCATCGTTCCTAGTTTCAGATCATAAAATTCTTTGGATTTTTCTTCATAATGCTACTCAGATAAGAATTTCTTCTTGAAGTGTCTTTTAAAAGTACTCCAACTCACATCTCGGTCTTTTATACCTTTTACCCTTTTAAGGTCTTGCCACCAAATATCTTCCTTCTAGGTCAGATTGTAAATTGCCATCTTCACCTTTAAGGATTCTGAATAGTCGTAGATCTGAAAATAATTTTTCATGCCGAACAACCATGCTTCCACTGTTTCTCCTTTTTTTGTCTCGCCATTGAAAGTTGGGGGTTTGATTTTCTTGAATTCACCAAATATTTGTTCGTACTATTTATTCCTTTTTCTTTTTGGCTTAAAGTCTCCTTCACTGCTGTCACTAGAGTAGTTATGCTTCTTTTTACGTGGATGTTTGGAAGCTCTTGATGACGTTGAGTTGCTATTTTCTTCAGCTGTTTCTATTTGTTTATTCTTTCCTTCATGCGATAGCTCATTAGTTTCAGAAGTATGTTCCAGGTTCTGTTCATATTTTGGATATTGGTCGAATAGTGCTTGCTTCAACTCTTCCTTGTCCGCAGGATTCTTTCATTGTCCTGTTTTCGCTAGCTATTTTGCGGGCCCATGGTTTTGGGTATCCCGTGGTATTTTCCCATTGTATTTCCCTTATAAAATAAAGACATTGTAATACGGCTAGGGAAGATGATGTATTAGGTTTTTATGCATTGTAAAGATCTTTGAGATTAGGAGAGAGACTATGAAATAGAGACGAGGAAGTGCAGCAGTTGTGCTGCAGGTTGTATCCCTTCACCTTGCTGGACGGTACTAATAATAAGGACTGGCAAATTCAGTGTGGACGTATCCCAAGTTGGGTGAACCACGATATATCTGTGTCTCTCTTGTAATGTGTATGTGTGATTATATTTTCATTTCTGTTTATTGTTATTGCTCTGCGATCCTGTTTTTCTAACAAGTGTCTTCCAATTTTCCCTCTGCTTCTAGAGTAATTCCTACACATCTCGCAAATCTGTGTGAAAGACTTTTGAGAGATGTCTCCTTCTGCCATGAGGTTAAGGTTTTCTAAGGATTCTTCTAAGATTCCCTTTAGGAAAAGTGTCCTAACTAAATCTTCTCGAAGGTCACTATATTTTGATTTATGCAATACATAGTTAAATCTTTTGAGATAGTCTTCTAGGCTCTCATCTTCAGATTGTTGTATTTTAAAAATGTCATTTCGAGAGTTTTTAGGTTTATAGTAATCTTGATACTTTCGTAAAATTGCCGTCTTCATGTCTCCCCAAGTTTTATACTAGATTCTCCTAACCCCATAAACCATCGAAGAGCAGAGTCTTTTAATGTGGTAGGAAAATTTTTTGACTTTTGGCCATCTTGTAGATAGTTGTAACTTCTACACAAGATGTCAAATTCAAATAAGAATGTATATGGATCCTCACTACTTTTCCCATAAAAGGTAGGTAATGAGGAAGGAGGGATGTTCTTCATGGTTACATCATTTGCAGTGTCTAAAATAGGAAATCCAAAAGTTCCTTCTGTTTGAATTTCTCCTTCTTCTTCATTGTGTCTTACCTCATCATTATCTTCCTGATCCATATAGGCTTGATTTCCAAAGAGGGAATACCTAGGTTTTTCTTTTCTTGGTGAATATGGGATGCCCCAACATTCTGTTTCAGGAATAGTGTTTCTCTTTTTAGGAGAGGAATTATCAACTACGTGAGAGTCTAGTTTTGGATGTCCTACCATTGTTGTCTCAATCTGGGAAACAACTATATTTTTAGAGCTCCCAAAAACAGAGTCTACTTGTGCAGGATCAACAAAGTCTACTAGGTTTGGACCACCTACTATTGAGAAGGTACTGTCTTTGGGTTTTGAAGCTAATGAAGGATTAGGAAGTTTAACTTTTTGAGCTATTTCTTGTCTGAGTTCAGTCTCGATGTGAACTAGAGGTTCTCCTAGTAATGTTTCTTTATGGATTGACTTTTATAATGTCCCTATGGTTTCCCCTGAATAATCCCCAAAAAGAATTTCTTTGGCTTTCCAAGTAGTACTATCCCATTTGTTTGTTTTTCGATACCTTTCTATTGAGTTAGTAGTTGGGGTGGCACACCCCCCAAAAAGTTTAGTAGGGATTTTAGTAGTGTTTTGGTTGCTAGTTTTAATGTATCTACCTTTTGAATCTCTAGACCTATTCATGAAAACAAAACTATAACTAAGACAATATTTAATTGAATTACTGCTACTGCTAGGTTTTGGGGATGCCTATTATAATAGATGAGCAGGTTCTAACCTCTCATCTTACCGCTCACCCACCACCAGCCTATTACTAAGTTTCAGAAAGAAAAATCTACCTATTTCTAAAGTTTCATAAAGGAATTTTTCCTACTACAACTAAATTCTACCTTTCTACAACTCCCCGACAGTGGCGCCAAAACGTTGGGTATCTGACCTGTCTTAAAGAATCACCAAATATTTAATTATCGATCAGGGTTAGTGATCTTAGAGTTGTGGCAAAGTATATGTTGAGGTAGAAGGTACCTAAGTTATTGGCTCGGCAGACCTTCGTAATGTTTAATAAAGAAAAGATCGAAAGATCTTTCAAAATGAAAAACCGAGTCAAACTTTTAGAAATACAACTACTAAGCTAAGTGGACCTAACCAATAGATCAGAATAGTATCAAGTTATACTACGCTATTCTATAAACAACAATTAAAAAGACAATACAACTCTAGAAAACAAAACTTGATTGAAAGCAAGCCACTCTTTACAAAAGATGGAAACTATTAATCAATTACTCAAACTTTAATCGATGCAATGATTCAACTTACAACTAACTATAGAAACAAGAAACTATGTTATCTTAAAGCAAAATTACAAACTACTTAATAAACTTAAGAAATTCAACAATTAAACTACTCATGCATTGAAAAATGAATCTAAGCTACCTAATTCCATTCCCCTTGAGGATCCTAAGAAAATGCATCAAATGTGATAGGAACTGGAGTAAATGTACCAAAATTACTTTCAAATGTAATAAGGAGACAAAATGGAAGTAAATCTAGTTTAACTTCTACAAATAGATGCAAACTGAAAAGTGACCAATTACAACTAATCTTAAACATTGTAATCTATTTTTTATCCATAAGCAACTAACATTGGAAAGCTCTAATTATACTATCCAGGACTAATTCGAAATGAGATATTTTTAATAAGAAACCAGAAACATGTCTTTCTAATGACTAATTGAAATTGAAAGCATCTATGCTACCTAATCATGTGCAAATGATTTGGAAATAAATGTGTTCTAGAAACAAGTAGAAAACTTGATAAAAATTATGTTTAAGAAGCAAGTATAAAACTTAATAAAATTATGTTTAAAAAGCAAGTAGAAAACTTGGTAAAATGATATTAAGAAGCAAGTAGAAAACTTAATAAAATTATATTAATTCTAAATTAAATCATAAACATCTTTTATCATCTATGTAAATGAAAAGAGCAGATCCTATGCTTGAAAATTACAATCGAACAAGAACGAAAGCTGAGAATTGATTATGAAACTTAATTTAACACCTTATGTAGTCCAAAACAAAGTCCTAATTACACCTACAAATGCTGTTCAATTACAAGAAATAACACAATTCAAAGATCAAAGAAATTAAGTTCTAAACAAGCATGAAAACAATGCAGAAAATATTAAAGTTCGTATGGTGATCTGGATGACAGTCTAAAAGACGGTCTGAATGACAGTCTGGATGACAGAAAATTATATAAACTAAGGAAATAAGCATATTGAATGATCTTAATGCCAGCTGGTAAATGCATATGAACCTACAGTGCAAGGAAAGCAGTAAATAGACTGTTTAAAAACTAGAATAACAAAAGCCATTTATACTAATCATTATCTAAGGAAACGAACAATTTATATTGCATGATAAAACGAGGCTGAAATGTAAATGCAACTAATCTAAAGCTACAGGAAAGAAATTAACAGAACTAATTCTAACTATGAATTGAACTTGAAACATTAACTAGTTAGACTCTATCTAATTGCAAAAAGACTCAATGAAAACTAAGAAAACTATGCTTGACCAGTCACTTTAAATTCAGAAAATGTAAACTATATTAATCAATAAAAGATGAATTTACAGGAAATAAAACAACATCTACAGGAAACAAGTTAATTACGATTACTAGAAATAGAAACTATTTACTTGCAGAAAGAAAAATACAAAATATACACAATAAAACCTATAGTTGTTGAGGGGCCCTTCTCAGCAATTGGGGGATTGAAGCTAACTCAAGTTATTCGCCAACAACAGAACATCAATGGCTAAAATCAGGAACTTCCATTAATTGAGAAAGATTACATAGCGTCTCTATGTAAAAAACTACTGCTACGGTATATGTGCTATCATATACATGCCTCGTTTCTCCACAGGAGGCATCTTTATATAAGTTTACAATAAGAGAGAAGGTTGACATAGTCGAGCTCTCTAAAAATAGAATTCTTAATGGCTTAGAAATGGCTGCAGGGTGGTTCATGACAGAGCACAATCCATATGCCTGAGTCCACAGCGCTGATTCTTCCTGACGCGAGCAGCTGTGCGTCGGTTCTCTTCAATCGTGGGTAGAGGATGCGTTGGTGAGCTAGGCGTGGGAGGATGAGGATCTTCTGGAACGTTGACATGGGAAGAAGATTCGCTGTGAGTTTGAGTGAGCAGGAGGATGGATCTTCTGGAATGAAGGCTCATGAACCATAAGCGACACGTCCCAAACAGAACCCACATCACCGTTTTTAACTTTAATGCCCCAAAATATCTCAACCAATGATTCCGCGGGTGTGAATAGAGGGTTGAAGGGTGGGCTGAATGCGGTTGGACGTTTGTAGTGTGAACGTGCGACTGAATGAAGGTTCATTTGAAACCCATAGCCTACAGAACGAAGTCTATTTTCCAGGCAAGCCGAGAAATATCAAATAAACGTTAATAAATCATAATATGACTATATTTAACCAAGATTCATGTGATATGTGAATATGTTCATACCTGGTTTAATTGATAGTCTAAATGGAAGGAAGAATGACTTATCATATCAAAAATAGTGAAAATAACACCAGTTAGAGCGGTTTTACTGATAAAAAATGGTGACAAAACGGACACCAACAATGTCACATCAAAATCCCATGGATCCTAGTGAAAGTCAATTAATTAATTAATAAGGGGTGACATTACTTAGGCAATTAAATTATTAACTAGGAATAATTTGGCCTATAGTTGTTTTTAATTAAATTGAAAGAGACGTAATCATTATTTTTGTATTTAATTATTAATTAAATGTGCTAATGAGTTGGAAAATGGAACGTAAGGAGACAAATATAGCTCAATGAGTTTTCAACCAAAGAGGAAAGTGAAAGAAAAGCAGATCCAAGAAAAAAACAAGGAAACTGAAGGAAAGTAGCAAAGATGTCAGGCAAAAAATAAGAAAACTAACAAACGCAGTGCATAAAGAAGGAAAAGAGGAAAAGTACAAACTTCCAGAAAGCTAAGGAGGGTGCAGTTTCCAAAAGAAAAAAAATCTATCCAAGTTGCAAAAGGAAGGAAACATCCATAAAAGCTAGAGGGCGCAGTTTCCAAAAGAGAGCAAAAGCTAGTCAGTGGAAAAGCAGGAAAGTGTCAACTCAGTCAAGGAAGGCGCATTGGATGAGGATAAGATGGTTCATTAGAAACTTAAATTTATCAACAATTCATATCACCTATAAAATAAGGAGGGTGCACCACTTGTACATCTTTTGACGGTTTATTTTTTGTATGTGAGTAAGCTCAAGCTTCTCTAGGCTTTGGTGATGCACCCTTAGCTACCCGTGGGAGATGTACCCCATAGTTCTTGTTCTAGTATTCTACACATGATACAGTGCATCCATTGAAACCAATTTGCAGATCTGATCCAGCCATTTCATATGAAGTTCCATCCTTCGTAAGTTGATGCAAAGATCTAGATGATTTGAGGTGGTTTTGTAGAGTCTCACTTTGAGAGAGTAATCACTTGGAGAATTTGCAAGAATACACAGAATATCAATGCACCTCCCATGAGCAGATATAATCCCATGTTCATCCTACAGACCTATTACAGTGACTACACCTTCTATTCCATTCCTTTTTGTAACCGCATTCTTCTATCTTTGTAAAAATTCAAGAATAATGACTATCTATGGTGTCTGAGGCTATGCCATTTTAATTATTAGCTTAATGATCCCATTTATAATTTGTTTCTTCTGTATATTTCATATCATATCCACATTAAATAACATAATAGGATTTAGAAATCCTCCTTTGGTTGTTTGATCCAATATGTTTCAAGACTAGCTCATTATACATTTTCAATTGACTAGTTTTCCAGGATTTGCAATATATAGAGCTCTAAGTAACTATTTTCCTTTATAAAAGTTGCTGTAGGTTGTAAATTTCTTGTAGAATCCATACCAAGCAAAAAATTAGAAATTCATGACCCTTTATGACTTCTTGTATTCATATTTCTGAAGACTAGTCCATTGTGCCCTTTTATTTGACTAGTTTTGCAGTTTGTTTAATAAAAAGGTCCATGTATGTTAAATTTCGGTTTTATCAGTCATCTGAAATTATTGAGACCTTAATGAATAATCTCCAAGTATATCCATAAGAATTCATATCCCTATCATTCTGTTTTGGAGATCCTGGAAACAATCTAGTTGAGCAGTCTATCCTAGCTCTTTTTCTCCCTTTTCCTCCAAACATTGTCATATCCTACCAAATCATCTGTAAATTTTTTCCATCATCAAATTGGGGGTTAATGACTGATATCCATCCTCTGGTTACTTTCAATAGTAAGTGGATGGTCTAGTATGCATATGTTTGTGTGCCAGGAAGCCTCAGAGTAGACTTCAGCCTGACTGTTGTTCGAAACGTAAATGGCCCCAATACCTTGTGCATAGGACTATGAAATTGGCCTTGATTCTGATATCATTTCTTCTGCACACTCCCCATTACATTTTTCAGATTCAAAAGTGTCCACCATCCAAGCTTTGGGTGGATTAATTAGTGACATAGCCTAGTTCCTTCTTCACTAGTTTTGAGAACTAGTTACTACTTGCAAAAGTTTCTGATTTAAACTTTGAATTTTGAGATAATATCATTTGATATCAGATCAGGGATATTACAGTGCAATTCTTAGAAAATATGAGAATTGCAGATGTTTCACACCACAACCTACCAATCTACCAATTTTGTATCGTGTAAATACAAGTATATCCATAGAGAGCTCATGCTTTCTATAAGCTTAATAAATTAAACTCCATAAAAATGCAAAATTGAAACCCTTTCGTGGATGGAATTCCTTACCTTCCATTCAAAACAAACATCATTGATGTTGGAACCCAAATAAGGATAATTTTAGGGGCGAAATTTATCCCATGGGCTATTTTTCCATGTTTTTTTCCAAAAAGTGATTCGCTAATTTGCATTTTATGAAGCCCCATTTGTTGCTTGGGTTTTCACCCAAGCTTATGCAAATGGGCACCTACTAACTTCGTAGTAGCAGTTTCAATAAAATAGTAAAAAAGGTAATGTAAATAGTAAAAGCTAATCTAACATGTGCATAAAACACTTGCAGTAAATAGTAAAAAATTCAGATCTTCCATGTAAAACAAATTTTATTCATAAAAATAGATGTACAAATGAAAGATTAGCTCAATGGTGAGGTTGGTTGAGTTTGAGCAGATACAGGGGTGTGTTGCTCCAATACTCCAATGGTTCCTTCTCTTATCCAAGATGATAATGGGGAACTCAAGCTCAAAAGGGAGGCAAGGGTTCTCAAGAATCATTTTGGCAGCATAAGGATGAGTAAGAATATGGATGAATAATGGGGAGCCTCTATCACCTTTTTATAGTTTTTGGGTGATGGAAAATACAACTATGGTTTTGGGTAACCAATGGTATTGATTTTTGGGAATTTTGGGTCCCTTTGGAGGGTTTTTTGTATTTTTTGAGGAAAATTAAATATTTTGAGGAGAAACAGATGGATTTTGGCCTTTTTGGTGACCATTTGAGGGTTTTAGAGGCTAAAATGGTAGGAAAAGTGGACAAATGGGTCATGTGAATAGGGAGATGAGCAAGTGAGCACTTTTTGGGTGTTAACAGATTGCCCCCTGATGTGTGAGGGCAGGAGCTCATCGTATGGCCAATAGACATCATAGTTTCTTTGTCTTTTTCTTGGGTTGTGGAGGAGAGAAGAGACTGATTGGAGCCTGGAGCAGTGACCCCATACAAACCGCAAAAACTAAAAATACATGGCCTCAATAATGAATGAGGAGTAATCTCAATATAAGGACGAGGCTGGCATACCCATGCTCGTATCAAGACATATAAATAACAATGAGTCCCAAAAGGGGAATTGATCAATACATATAGACCTATTGTGTACATCATAATGGTCCAGAGGGGACACAAAGCTAGGACATACTCATGGTCATACCATGACTGAACCGAAGAACTCATACACTGGAAAATCAACAATCATTCTGAGTGGTGTCAGAAGGACTGATAAAATGTTGGATCTGAAGGTGTCCAACAACTGTAGGGACTCAATAACTGTGAGTCAATATCTGAAGAGTATACTGAACTGTATACTCGAGGAAGTGTACAACTAGGGTACTTACAAATACTGTCTCCAAGTGTAGCCCAGATATCTATGAGAAACTATAACTTGGGGGTTCCCAAATAGACTCGCCAATGTGCTAGAGTTTGGGGACATATGGGGTCTTCGACAAATAACTAAGGGGATCAATACCCTGCATGAATCTCAATGGTGCAATCATGGTGCTAAAGTCGAGCATGTGAGAAACAACCATCATAGAGGCACTAAGGACGGAAAATCAACAATCGTTCTGAGTGGTGTCAGAAGGACTGATAAAATGTTGGATCTGAAGGTGTCCAACAACTGTAGGGACTCAATAACTATGAGTCAATATCTGAAGAGTATACTGAACTGTATACTCGAGGAAATGTACAACTAGGGTACTTACAAATACTGTCTCCAAGTGTAGCCCAGATATCTATGAGAAACTATAACTTGGGGGTTCCCAAATAGACTCGCCAATGTGCTAGAGTCTGGGGACATCTGGGGTCTTCGACAAATAACTGAGGGGATCAATACCCTGCACGAATCTCAATGGTGCAATCATGGTGCTAAAGTCGAGCATGTGAGAAACAACCATCATAGAGGCACTAAGGATGAAAAATCAACAATCGTTCTGAGTGGTGTCAGAAGGACTGATAAAATGTTGGATCTAAAGGTGTCCAACAACTGTAGGGACTCAATAACTATGAGTCAATATCTGAAGAGTATACTGAACTGTATACTCGAGGAAATGTACAACTAGGGTACTTACAAATACTGTCTCCAAGTGTAGCCCAGATATCTATGAGAAACTATAACTTGGGGGTTCCCAAATAGACTCGCCAATGTGCTAGAGTCTGGGGACATCTGGGGTCTTTGACAAATAACTGAGGGGATCAATACCCTGCACGAATCTCAATGGTGCAATCATGGTGCTAAAGTCGAGCATGTGAGAAACAACCATCATAGAGGCACTAAGGACGGAAAATCAACAATCGTTCTGAGTGGTGTCAGAAGGACTGATAAAATGTTGGATCTGAAGGTGTCCAACAACTGTAGGGACTCAATAACTGTGAGTCAATATCTGAAGAGTATACTGAACTGTATACTCGAGGAAGTGTACAACTAGGGTACTTACAAATACTGTCTCCAAGTGTAGCCCAGATATCTATGAGAAACTATAACTTGGGGGTTCCCAAATAGACTCGCCAATGTGCTAGAGTCTGGGGACATATGGGGTCTTCGACAAATAACTGAGGGGATCAATACCCTGCACGAATCTCAATGGTGCAATCATGGTGCTAAAGTCGAGCATGTGAGAAACAACCATCATAGAGGCACTAAGGACTCCTCTCAAAATGGTCCGTAGGCACTCACCACTGACGGTGATGATTCCAAGGCATAGGGACCTCTAGGTTTATCCTCTGGAATAGATTGGTTGGCGTCGATAGAGGGAGACCTACAACTATCAAAGAAATGATGTTTCCTTTATAGGAGTGCGAGGTGTACAATGAAAAGGTGGTAGTACTGAAGGTGGAATTGACATACTGTGGGGCTGGGGGAAAATTGAGGTCTCAAAGTGGGCAGGGGGACTCAAAATTCCTTTGTTCAGAGTATGGTGACATGGATGGCCTGGCAGCATGTGAAACTAATCTTCAAGGATCATAGCTTAAGGGACTACGGCTTATGATTGAAAATTGGAGTGACTCTGGGGGACAAATTGATGGATTGATATCGGGAAACTCTCAAGGTGACACATCATATAATACTCTGAACAAAGGAAACTATACTGGGGAAGCTTCTATGATAGTGTGACTAGACATGATCTGTTGTGGTGCCGATAAGCACCATTGGGGCCTTCTTAATGGTTTAAGGAGCTCAAAGAAGGTCTAAAAGTGTGCTCAATAATGGTATTGTCGTGTGGATTTGTACGAGTCCAAGACAGTTCATACTCATGGTTGCTTTCAATTTCAGAGAGTCTGAAAGTAGTAAGTAGACTCCAAGGGGGTGCTTTTTCGTGTGTTAGTCTCCAAGGCCCAGAAAAGCATAAAATGATGCAATTAAGAACTCTTCTAGACGATGTGACTAGAGTATTCCTTTTTCATAATTAGTCGACATGGTCTGGAAAAGGGGTAAACTTATACCATGTAGACGCCCTTTCAGATACTTTTAGCAAGCATGAAAGGAAGCAAGATTGCTCGGTGATATTTTCATTGTTTTAGGAGTCAGAAAAGAGCTTAACAGAAACTCCCTAAGTGCCTTTTTCGTAAAGGAATTGCTCGGCCCGAAAAAGGGGTAAAATTATACCGAACAAAAGTAGTGGTGAGGCAAGGAGGAAGTGTCCAATCAAGGAACAAGTATGGGAACCAATAGTAGTGGTAGGGTGGGAACACTAATGGGTCCTCCTTGTAGGTTGATGAATGGTAGAAAAACAACGTAATAAATGCAGTATGGATGGAGCGGAGGGCTCATGTATAGGTTGTGATGTATGAATTGGTCGAATTTGACAGCGGTCGATGTGCCATGCAAATCGAGGCATCAAGGTGTAGGGAAAAATGTCTCTAAATGTTTTCGGTGAGGATGAGAAATTATCTCAAGCATCGCCATGAGCGCGAAAGACTAAATTCGACGGTATGAAGAACGTTGAAAATGGACAACGACCAATGTGGCACGCAAACCGAGGCGACGAGGGGCATTTGAAAAAATGTCCAAAACATATGGTGGTGAGAGCAAGAAATGATCTCAAGCATCATCACGAGCGTGGAAAACAGAATCTGGCAATAAAAAGAATGTCAAAAAAGACAACGGTCGATGTGGCACGTAAACCGAGGCGATGAGGGGCATGTGAAAAAATGCCCGAAAAAGGGGCCAATGAAGTCAAGAAACTGACTTGAACACCACAAAGGTGTTTCTACGTTGAATCCACAGTCGCGATTTCGGATTGCTGCTGTGGGCCCCACAGCCGTGATCTATATTGTTGCTGGGGGGGATTTTGTGGTATGTTTCTAATTAAAATTTCTTTGTGTGTTTGGCAGGATGCTTAGGGTGCCAAGGGCTTCAAGGAGGGAGAGGGAGATGCCAGATGAGATGATGCAGATCATCCATGAGGATCATCATGCACAGGCGGCTTTGGCATTGGGCGGACTGCTGAAGTTCGCCCAGGTGCCCCTTATGCGTTCAACACGGTTGTTGCTGGACAAGTTGATCTGGTTCTGGGACCCGACTATTCAGGCATTCATGATTCAAGGTGAGAGATTGGATCTCACCTTGACAGATGTTTACTTCCTGACCGTCTTGCCTCGTTTGGGTTTGATAGGGGATGATACTCAGCCAAGGATTTCAGGGGATGTTCAGATAGAGGAGCTGCTAGAGAGATTTTGCACTCCGGGGTCGCATGTGCATGCGAATGCATTGTCAGTTTGTGACTTGCGGGATCCACCAACACGGGTGGTCGTTGCCTGCGTACTGTGAGTACTAGGGTCACAGGCGCCCCACCGACTATCGGGGGGGAAGATGTTGTTGGTTCATCGGGTTATGACTGGGACATACTATGCATGGGGGAAGATGTTCCTCGCCTATGTTCAACGGGAACTGAACAAGGTGAGGCAGATGGGGGGGGGGAGTTTAGCTATGCTTCTGTCATGTCCCCATATTTTTCCATGGTCCATGGGGTAATTTTGGCCTAAGTCACCTAGGCAATAATTATTTAATTAATGAGCAAGTATGGAAACTAACTTATGGAAGATGCCTAAGGTTGTATTTGGGAATTAAATGGACAAGGAGGGCCCCCCATGCAGTTATTATCCCCATGACTAAGTCCAAGTGATTGAATAATTGAGAAATTAATTAATTGGGAAATTTTGAGGAATTACACCATAACAATTAATTAATTACTGGATAATTAATTAATTGCTAAGTTAAATTATGTCTGAGTCGTATTATTTCCATTTAAAATTTTATTGTTAATAAATGTGCCAAGTGGTTGATGACTTGGCTAGGAAATTCAAATTGGTAAGTGAGCCATAATTTCCTAAGTGGTAAAGTCTCAGAAAAGCTAAGGAATCTAGTGGAGACAAGTTGGCAAGATGAACCCAGAAAGGAAACTGACAAAAGCTAGCAAAATCAGACAAAAGCAAGAAAGAGGAAAGTAAAGAAAGTGGAAAGATTTAGAAAAGCTTTCTAAAAAAAAATAGAAACAACCAGAAAAGCTACCTAAAGTGCACTTGCCCAAATTCAGTGAAGGAGGTGAAGGAAAAAAAGTTTTGAAAGCTCAGAAGTTTCTATTCTCCTCAATAAAGGCACCCCCATGGCTTTGGAGTAGAATTGGAAAGTGGGTAACCTACTCTCACAGGTCACCAAGCCAAGAACTTACTCAACAAGTCATCATTAAGTTTATAAAATAATCCAACCAACCCCATTTGACAACTTTTGATCATTTATGTTTTCTCATGAGAGCTCTAATGCTTCTCTAGTTGAGTGATGTGCCTCAGCTATGCTTCTTGGGTGATGTGCCCCAAGTTCCATAGTTTCTAGTGAGTGCTGTGCAGGTCCTTATCAAGATATTGCAGCCAATAACATATGCTTCCAGCCTCCATTGAAGATCTATAGTCATACATAAGAACAGGTTCCTCCAACAGTGATTCTGCAGCTAGTTTTAGTGAAGATTCTCCTGTTGAAGAAGTTTGATCCAGTGAATGCACCCAAGACTTGGTGGAGAGACAGTTTAGCGATTTTTGCAGACATTAGAAGAGCCACATATCAGAGATCAGCTTCAAAGCTGAACCATCCTTCTCTTCTATCTCATTCTCTCAACCACAGCTAGATTTGGAGAGGGTTTCCACTGAAGAAGAGAGCTAGTTGATGGTGATGGAGCCCATTGAAGATCAGCCATTCTGAGTGCAGCAAGATCAGCCATCTAATCTGTATATGGACTGATATTTACTTCCAGAACAGAGCCACAGTAACTTCTCACTTCTTTTATCTATTCTCTCACTCATTGTAACCGAAGATTAGCCTGTGAGGCATTGTTATTTAAGAAGCAAATTATTAATGAAAGAAGAAGTGTTTTGAAAGTCATATTTCGAGTTATATCAGAGTCTAAAGTAATATCATAACAAAGTTTGTGGTTTATTACAGCAGTTTGTGAAGTTAGAATGCAAGACTAGCTAGATTGATGGCAATTCTAGACTAGTTTCGCCAGTTTTCCTGTTGAATCTATTTTAATCACTATTTCTGCATTTTGTCAATTGGAGCTAGTCCTTAAATCAGTCTAGTATCCATATCAGTCCCTGTAATAAGAATTTGGATGCCTTTAGCCTCATTTTGGAAAGCCTGTATTGTGACTAGCTCAGCGGTCCACCATGTGCAAATAATCCCCAAATTGCTCCAAACCTTTCCAAGTCAATCCAGTCCTTATTCTAGCATTCCTTATGAGTTGTATGACTAATATATATATGTCCTAAACACCTTTAACCCTTACCCAGTCTTGTTAGAATATGCTAGAAGCCCAGGAAGCCTCGAAGTAGGCAATAGATTCATTCTATTGTTCAAAAGTGAATGGCTCTAGTACCTTGTGCCAAGGACTCCTGCTAAAAACATATTTTGTTGATGTTGCACCTAATCCCATATAAATTCCAGAATCAAACTTTCATCCCACCATCCTCAGTCTGTACACCAGTACCCCTCACTTACCTCCTATCCGGTTCGAAGGATTTGCCACAAAATTTCACTAGTAAAAGTTGTAAAAGTTTTAAAGTAGAGTTAATATCTGGGTCAAATCTTGCCCAGGATATTATAGTGGTATCAGAGCACTTTCCTTGGCTTAGCCTGTGGAAAGAAATTCTCATTGGAAAAATATCTTAGCACTATCTTCAAGATTGCAGATGTGGAATTAGTTCCAGTTATGGAAGATTTAGACTTTGAGATTTATGAGGAAAAATATTATTCTTATGAGGAATGTGATGAAGATTATGATGAGCAGTATGAAGAATATTGCAGACAGTATGAGGAAGAGAATTACCAAGAAGTACCTTCCATAAGCATCTCCCATGAAATCATGATTGACAGAACAAACTATGGTTATTCTGATAGCCATATTCAGGAAAAAGTTGCATGTTCTACAGTCATAGGTAAACCTTATATGGAAGATATAATAAAAGATATCAAAGTTTCATTGGATGCATGTGACTCCACAAGAATTTTTGGATCCTCTTCAAGAAGATCCTCCAATAATATTCATCCTAAGACAACCAAGGAGAAACATGACCCAAAACCCAATCATGAGATTGTTGACAAAATAGAAGAAGAATCTATGCAAGATTCTATGATGAGGATCTCAAGATCATCTCCGATGAGATTGGTACTAATAGGGGTGTTGAACCATATTTCGGATCAGATCTAAAAGTAGAACATAAATCAGATCCAATGACACAACTTGAGCCTCACCAAGAAGCAGAAATTGAGCACATCTCAGTAGGGTGTGAAGCAGAGAAATGGGTGGATGAACAAGCCATCATAATTCCACCACATAAGGAGGAGAACATGACACATGGTGAATTAGTAATTTCTGATTTTTATGTGTCATTAGGTCAAACTGAGATGGCAGCCATGTCCATTGAAAATTTCAAAATGTTTGATCCCCCTAGTGATGAGGTTCATAATTCTAGTGTAAAAAATGAAAGTAGTGTGAAGGATGAAACTTTAAGAGAAGATATTTCTGTTGCACCAAGGATGAATGAGCACATATGTTGCAGCCCAAATTATGTTTTTGAGGACCTAAAAGATGAATATATTGCAGCAGCAACATATAGATCAGATTTCAAAACTCCAAGTGCACCGCATGAAATTGATCCGGTGATGGGAAATGAAGGGGAGAAACATTTGCAAGGACCTCATCTTCTTGCAGGATCTTTAAAGATGGATGAACAGAAGATCCAAGAAGCCCTTCACACCCTCAATTACACACATTCCTTAATGAATAACCTTTTTTGGAATTTGGGGGAGCAGTCTTCCATGAGAGACATGGAAAAATTTCAGGAAGCCATGGCAAGCATAAAAGGTAAATTCTTGAACCTACTTTCTGATAGAGATAGTTTATTGGAGCTTGTAAAATTGTTTCATGGTACATCCTCGAGGGATGATGAAGAGATCAGCAAGCTGAATGATGAATTAATGGCCACCCAAGATTCTTTAAGAAGCGCTCAAAGTGCCCTCCAAGAATCTAAGACAGAAATATTGCAGCTTCATGAAAAGTTGCAAGGATCCCCCCTACCCTCCTACACACCATTCATTCAACTTCATTCGGCTGAAAGTATTCATGATCATATGGAGGAACCTCATGAAATGGTGGATCATGAGGATTATTTATCTTTATATGTGCTTGAGGAGTGTGCAGAATAGTTTGATGAAAACCAAGCACTTGATCATTTCCTAAGGGAACTTGAGTTGTTCCTTGGAAACAGTCACTCTCCCATGGAAAAGTGGGATGAGAGCACCCAATTTGGGCCAGCCAATAATGAAAAAGTTGCAGCCATGATTCTGATTACTAAAGGTTGCAGACATACCAAGAAGGTTCACATTCCTTCCCCACATCTCATGGATTCAACAATAACAATGGGGAATGAACAATGGGTGAAGAAGTTTTTCTTGTTGATGCCACTTGTACCATAGGTGGATCATGATATGCTCCTATGGGAGATAGATCTTAGTGCAGCAAAGGTGGCTGACTTCAGCTCATATGAATCAACAAGCAAGATATTCGATTCATCCATTGGATGGATGGATAGAGGAATCACAAAAAAGGGAAATCTCGAAGGTAAAAGGTTTTCTTGTTTCTGCAATAAATTTCTTATTATAACTGACATTGTCTTGAATTGTGAGCAGCAACAAAATTATATTTTGCAGCCATTTGATGTCACTCATCCACATATGGATTGGGTGAAAGATTACCTGACAAGCATGAAACCTCCTTGCAAAAATTTGTATGCTCATGGTCAAGGGAAGGCAGCTAAGCAGCCAAGTTGCCAAGAAAATTTAATGGAACATTTTACTTGCAGAAGTTGGCTTATGTGGAGGGAATCCACATGTTGGGAGGGATGCTTGAAATTTTTCTCCAATGGCAGAGAGTTGAGACATTGGATGTTTTCATTGGAAGAGACATTCTGCTCCCCACTTGGTTTGGTTGGAGGCAATGCCCTAGCAGTTATTCCCCGGATGAAAAGGCACATGTTTGATGACAGATTCTTTAAAATTATTCTGATGATGGGGAAAATGCAGTTGATACTTTGGGATCCTTGCATACACTTGAGTGACAGATTGCCAAAGATGACAAGAGAATTCTACTCCTTGCAGGAGAAATAGTGGGACCCAGGAATTCTGCTCAGTTATCCTAACTGGGTTAAAATTATGTTCATTTGTTGGCTAATGGTAGATAGAAATTACAGTGTAGTTTTTCTTCATTTTTTTGAAGGCCCAAGTTTAATTTATAGACTGTACAGTAGATGGGGACAATTACAACCAGAGTGGTGCAGAAGAAGCCTGGTGGAATCCTAACATTGCTTGAGGACAAGTAATCTTAGGAAGGGAGGACTGTCATGTCCCCATAATTTTCCATGGTCCATGGGGTAATTTTGCCCTAAGTCACCTAGGCAATAACTATTTAATTAATGAGCAAGTATGGAAACTACCTTATGGAAGATGCCTAAGGTTGTATTTGGGAATTACATGGACAAGGAGGGCCCCCCATGCAGTTATTAACCCCATGACTAAGTCCAAGTGATTGAATAATTGAGAAATTAATTAATTGGGGAAATTTTGAGGCATTACACCATAACAATTAATTAATTGCTAAGTTAAATTATGTCTGAGTTGTATTATTTCCATTTAAATGTTTATTGATAATAAATGTGCCAAGTGGTTTATAACTTGGCTAGGAAATTCGAATTGGTAAGTGAGCCAAAATTTCCTAAGTGGTAAAGTCTCAGAAAAGGTAAGGAATCTAGTGGAGACAAGTTGGCAAGATGAACCCAGAAAGGAAACTAACAAAAGCTAGAAAAATCAGACAAAAGCAGGAAAGAGGAAAGCAAAGAAAGTGGAAAGATTTAGAAAAGCTTTCTGAAAGAAAATAGAAACAACCAGAAAAGCTACCTAAAGCGCACTTGCCCAAATTCAGTGAAGGAGGTGAAGGAAAGAAAGTTTTGAAAGCTCAGAAGTTGCTATTCTCCTCAAGAAAGGCACCCTCATGGCTTTGGAGTAGAATGGGAAAGTGGGTAACCTACTCTCACAGGTCACCAAGCCAAGAACTTGCTCAGCAGGTCATCATTAAGTTTATAAAAGAATCCAACCAACTCCATTTGACAACTTTTGATCATTTATGTTTTCTCATGAGAGCTCTGATGCTTCTCCAGTTGAGTGATGTGCCTCAGCTATGCTTCTTGGGTGATGTGCCCCAAGGTCCATAGTTTCTAGTGAGTGTTGTGCAGGTCCTTATCAAGATATTGCAGCCAGTAGCATATGCTTCCAGCCTTCATTGAAGATCTACAATCATACAGAAGAACAGGTTCCTCCAACAATGATTCTGCAGCTAGTTTTAGTGAAGATTATCCTGTTGAAGAAGTTTGATCCAGTGAATGCGCCCAAGACTTGGTGGAGAGATATTTCATCCATTTTTTCAGACATTAGAAGAGCCACATATCAAAGCTCAGCTTCAGAGCTGAACCATCCTTCTCTTCTATTGCATTCTCTCAACCATAACTAGATTTGGAGAGGGTTTCCACTGAAGAAGAGAGCTAGTTGATGGTGATGGCGCCCATTTGAAGATCAGCCATTCTGAGTGCAGCAATATCAGCCATCTAATCTGTATATGGACTGATATTTAATTCCAGAATAGAGCCACAGTAACTTCTCACTTCTCTTATCTGTTCTCTCACTCATTGCAACTGAAGATTAGCCTGTGAGGCATTGTTATTTAAGAAGCAAATTATTAATGAAAGAAGAAGTGTTCTGAAAGTCATATTTTGAGTTATATCAGAGTCTAAACTAATATCATAACAGAGTTTGTGGTTTATTACAGCATTTTGTGAAGTTAGAATGCAAGACTAGCTAGATTGATGGCAATTCTAGACTAGTTTCACTAGTTTTCCTGTTGAATCTATTTTAATCACTATTTTTACATTCTGTCAGTTGGAGCTAGTCCTTAAATTAGTATAGTATCCATATCAGTCCCTGTAATAAGAATTTGGATGACTTTAGCCTCATTTTGGAAATCCTGTATTGTGACTAGCTCAGTGGTCCACCATGTGCAAATAATCCCCAAATTGCTCCAAACCTTTCCAAGTCAATCCAGTCTTTATTCCAGCATTCCTTAAGAGTTTTATGACTGATATATCTATGTCCTAAACACCTTTAACTCTTACCCAGTCTTGTTAGCATATGCTAGAAGCTCAGGAAGCCTCGAAGTAGGCAATAGATTCATTCTATTGTTGAAAAGTGAATGGCTCTAGTACCTTCTGCCAAGGACTCCTGCTAAAAACATATTTTGCTGCTGCTACACCTAATCCCATATAAATTCCAGAATCAAACTTTCATCCCACCATCCTTAGTCTGTACACCAGTACCCCTCACTTACCTCCTGTCCGGTTTGAAGGATTTGCCACAAAATTTCACTAGTAAAAGTTGTAAAAGTTTTAAAGTAGAGTTAATATCTGGGTCAAATCTTGCCCAAGATATTACAGCTTCACTTTTATGTTGTTTCTTTTTTGAGCGATTGTCGACTCTACGAACCCGCGTGCCAGTTCGGGATGGTGGAGTGAGTGAGCCGCGGATGGTGCGGTGGGGAGAGATGATGTGCCGTAGTGGTGGCGGTTTACTAGGACATTTCTTCACTTCAGAGATGTATCGAAAGTGGGAGGATGATCCAGAGGAGGAGGATCCTGAGGAGGAGGACCCTGAGGAGGAGGAGGAGGCAGCCCGTGATGACGAGGACTATTTTTTTCATTGCCTGCCCCCAAATGCTGATGAGCATATGGGGATGTTTCTTGTGGATATGTATTATGTACGAGTGATGTATTTTTGCATATTCGGGTGCTGAGGGCACTGTTGACATTTTCTGACGATATGATATATATTTATGCACGTGGATGCATTTTTGGTTATCGAGTCATGGATGCACATATGTCATTGTTTTTATGTTTTGTTGCACGTGGATGCAATTGTTATGTTTTTTGTATGCCCGTGGAGGAACATTTTATGTTAATGATATGCACGTGGATGCAATGTTATAAGATGGATTCTTTTGGTTGTTTCTATGGTTTTAGCTACCTATATGATGTTATGATGATGCATGGTTACTATCCTACATGGTTTGGTTGACGTGCCAATCTAGGATGTTCTTAGCCATTTGGTCTGCCACACTATTTTGATTTCTTGGGACATGAGTGAATGTGATGGATTCAAATTGTCTAATCATCTGTTTAGTGTGCAGGAACTTTCTAAAGAGGCAAGGATCGCGTACCTGGTAACAATTATTGAGTTGGGAAACAAGAAGCTAGGAGTCTAGGAAGACACGAAGGTAAATTATACCCATCTAGAGCGTAGCGATCATGTCACAGCATTGTACTTAGCCTGGTTATTTGTAGCAGCACCTATACATATTCTGTCAAGGTGAATCAACTCATGTGAGGGGGAATATAGTACCCAAGATGCGGAGGCGAGATTTGGAGACCAGCAACTTGCACCATCGACAAATCCAACATAGTATATTGGAACATGATCCATTTGTGGTCATGCAAGAAAAGCAGAATGTAAGGTTTTTGAAAGTTGAAAGCAAGAAAAGAATAAAAAACTGTACAACATGGACTATGGTGTCCAAAAAGTGTTTATGGGTAAAAGCGTTTGAGGTACAACCCGTTATGGGGGTTGCGCAAGGGGTTACCTTCTGAATCGGTCAGAATGTATGCCCTGTGTCCAAGGCAGGTGTGTATGATGTATGGACCTTGCCACATGGATTCAAACTTTCCTTTACCCGTTTTGTCATGGGCTTGGTCGTAGATGAGTACGAGGTCCCCTTCCCAGAAAGCTCGTGGGTGAACATGCTTATCGTAGCCGGCTTTGGAGCAGTTTTTTGCGGCCTCAATGATTTGAAGGGCTATGCGGCGATCCTCGTCAGCTTGCTCCAATAGAAGTAAGCGTTGTTCAAGTGGTGTGGTGTAACGTCCCCATTTTGACCCCATTGCATTAAATCGTAAATGATGTAAATATTGTTATTTAATCATGGTGAGGAGCTCAAGGCCAAGGCCCCACTATCGATTTACTATTTTATGTATCGGTAATTAAATATAGATGCCTATGGTTCTTGTGCTAGACAAGCACAATGTAAATTAAGACATCATGTAAATATGAATTTTAATGAAAAAACCACAACTAGCTATGCAATGCAACAAGAGATGGGTGCATGATTCTACAAGGAATAGGGAGCGAAATTATTCAAACCCTTGAACCAATGGTGTTAATCCAAATGTCAATGAAGGAACCCTTAAACCTTCAACTACCCATTTTGACTTATGCACCCAATCATTTAATTATTCCAAGAGTTGGTTGAGGTAGGTAATTCCTTGGGAATGAAGAGGTATGGCAGCCAATTTCGTGCATGGGCAAGCCATCAATCTGGAAAAACGTAATTTTCTTCTTGGGAAAGAAAACACCCACGAAATGGTGCCCAAAGCCATTCTTCACCCATGCCCTTTTCTCTCTCATGCACTCTGGGCTAGCTGGGGCTTTCCCCTTCACGTTTTTCATCATTTTCCTGCATTTTTCCATGGCTGGGAACTTGTTTTGGTTAGAACAGTGACTGGGAGAGGAGAACCACGATTTGGAGGTGTTATGGAGGTTGTTTTTGCTCCTAGGATGTCCCTAAACGTTTTCTGAAAACTAATTTTCCTTCCCAAGGTGGGTTCCTCTTTCCCCATTTCGTTTTTGGGTTGCTCATGTTCTTCTTCATGCCAGCACTAGGGATTTTGATGTTATGTGCATCCTTGTTTGGGTTTGAACCTGTGAGCAAGAAAACATGATTGGAAGTGGACCAGAATTGGCTTGATAAACCTAGTGAGGAAAGAAACCTCTCAAAAGATCCAAACGGTTGGCTACTCTTCTATGCACACCTTGAACAATATTAGATTGGAAGGTATGGCCTGAGGGACTGTGTAGCAGTGAAGGGAATACTTCCTTGTATTAGGTGTGTAGGTAATGTGGGTACCAAGCTAGATAGATCTGGTAGAGGTACCCCTGGATCTGTGGGTGAGCCACTAGCTTAGCAATTCTTCCTTTCCATTTCCTTAGCAGCCTGATAAACCGAACTTTGGATTGGCTTGGATAATTTTGGTGTATCCTTGGCTATGTGTGAGTCTGTTGTTCCCCTTTCCTTGTAGAATCATGCCCAGCTCAGGGATGGCAGTTGTGCTAAGCTATTGGTGACCACAATTGGCCTATGGTTGGGTGGAACGTTTCAGTTGCATAGCCAGTTGCTTGGGACTACTTCGTTTTAAGATAAGTATTCTCTTGTATTTATTATGAAATGTCTTTATTTAATGTCCATCATGAAAATGTTGAATGTATGTTAAATATTTAGATGAATTTACTACCGCTGTGTTTCTTGAATATATACATACATTTGCACATGTCCCTTTCTTTTATATTATGTGAGTCATGATTTAATAATTATGGGGCTAGATGCCCGGTCTTTAGTCTAACGTTCTCTCCATCGCACTGGTATGATGGAGGGGACGTTACATGTGGTATCTGGGAGGAGTTCGATGGCGATATGCAATGTTGGGATATGACACTCAATGGGGAGGACAGATTCCACGCCGTGAACTAAATGGAAAGGGATAAAACTGGTGGAATTCTTAGCTGATGTTCGGTAAGCCCATAGTGCAGGGAAAAGCATATGATGCCAATTTGACTTATGCCGGTCGATAGTGCGCTGAAGGATTGTTTTCAAAATTTTGTTAATAGCCTCAACTTGGTCATTCCCTTGGGGTAGTAGGTGGAAGAATATTGATGGTTGAATTTGAGGAGGATTGAAAACTCTTTCCAGATTGAGTCCTCAAAGTGAGAACCATAGTCGGATAGGAGTTGCTTAGGTACTCTGAAACGAGTAATGATGTGGTTAAAGAAGAAGCGAGCTGCAATTTCGGCTATGCAGTTGAAACTAGGCATGGCATCTGCCCATTTAGTAAAGTAGTCAATGGCCACAATGATGTATTTATGGCCACCAGCTGATGTAGGATTACATTCCATGAAATCGATGGCCCATTTACAAAAAGGACCGACAGTGATGATCGGATGAAGGGGGAAGGGGGTGTCCTTATCTTGGGGGAAAAGAGCTGGCAGTTGCGGCAATGTTTGACCATTGTGATGCAATTAGTAAATAATGCGGGCCAAAAATACCTCATGTGGATTACCTTTTGTGCAGTGGCCATTCCAGAGAAATGGTCGCCGTAGGCACCGCTATGACAATCATTGAGGACTTGTTCTGCTTCTTCTCGTGATAGGCAATGTCATAGGATGGTGTCAACACCGCGTCGATATAGGACATCGCCTAGGAGGAGATAACGGGAAGCATGGTGACGGATGTGATGGCGACCATCACAGTCGACATCGGGTCAAAACTTTTGTGTGCGGAGGTAAACCAAGATGTTGCCATACCAAGGGTCATCTGATGAGGTGATGAACAAATGGTTGTCAGTTAGATTCGCAGTGACCGAGGGTGACTGCTATAGGGATGGTAAATCCGTTATGAGTTGAGAAAGTGCAAGGACTTTGATACTATTGGGGGTTTTGAAAGTTAGGTCATATTCTTGTAGGATAATGACCCATTTAGTGACGCGGCCTTGTAGAAGGCGACAGTTCAAAACATATACCATGGGGTTGGAGTTGGCGACGACTGTAGTATGGCTTATTAGGGTGTAATGTCACAACTTTTGTACTAAAAAGATGACAGCAAGGGCCAATTTCTCTTTGTATGGGCAACGTAGCGGTGGGCCTGATAAGGTTTGGCTTACATAGTAAATGACATGCTCTTGACGAGCAGAGTCTTCATGAACAAGAACTCTAGAAACGGCATAGTCGGGTGCCGAAACGTAAAGGATGAAGTCTTTTGAGAAATCCGTAGGGGAGATAAATGGGGCATTGGTGAGAGCTTTCTTCAGGTCTGCGAAAGCTCCTTGCGCTTGGTCATCCCACACAAAATGGGTGTGGGTGCGTAGAAAATGAAGGAAACCATGAACTGCCGTGGCATAATCGAGGACAAAATAGTGGAGGAAATTGGCCCTCCCCTAAAGGCTTTGTAGTTGTCGAAGCGTACGTGGTGATGGGAGGTCCAGGATGGCTTGGACCTTCAATGGGTCTATGGTGATTCCTTTCTTTGAAATGATAAAACCCAACAGAGGGCCTGTCAGAACACAAAAGACACACTTGAGTGGGTTCAAGCAGATTTGGTATTTGCAACGCAAAAAGACTTGTCGAAGTTCATCCTGATGGTCGGATCATTTCTTGGATCGAGCCGTGAGGTCGTTGACATAGACCAATATGATATTAATCAAGGCATGGCCCGCTGGAAAGTGGCCCCAACGTTTTTAAGACTGAAAGGCATAACGCGATAAGCAAAAGTGCCCCATGGGGTGGTGAAGGAAGTCTTCTACTGATCTTCCTTGCAAATTTGAATTTGGTTATACCCAGAGAAACCATCCATAAAATATAGTGTCTCATGCCCCGCACATGTATCGATTAGCTGGTCGATAAATGGCATTGAGAAGTTGTCTTTGGGACAAGCTTTGTTTAGGTCGCGAAAATCGGTATAGACACGAATGGTGTGTGAAGAACCTGCAATAATTAATTAACGCAAATACACGAGATATCAAAAATAATAGAACTCAGAATCACTTTTATATTTATCACGGGCCACTTCGAGGGGGCAACCTCCTTTGAGAAATCTCAATACAATTAAGTTCATAGTGCCTTCAATGACCTCAACACACACTTATATACTAAGTCTATGCTCAATACTATGAGTCAAAACCATGGGACATATAATACTACAGGACGACTTACAAAGCATATGCGTCCAATACTATGGGTCAATACTATGGGCTAATATAAACTATGGGTCAACAAATACTACGGGACGACTTACAAAGCATATGTGTCCAACAACAATATACTAACATAGTGAAGAGAAGGGTTGACACGGGTTCCTAGCATCCCCTCTCCCTTAGAAAAAGATTTGTCCTCAAAGCTTTGGTTGGGAAAATTGCTGCAGAATCTGAAGGAGTGGTTCCCCGATAGCATCCTCGAGTTGCAGTTCGGGCCACTGACACCTTTGGAGTGTCAGGGAGGATTGCTTGGAAGGATGTCGACGAAGAAGAACCCTATCAGCTGCATGGAAAGTGTGCTCGGAATGGTGCTGATCAACTTGTTGTTTCATTCGAATTATGGCCATGTGAATATTGTCCTCCAAAATGAGAAGAATCTGAGTGCGGTTTCGAAGAACCGAGTCAATTTCCTGAACTGGAGAGCTGCTAAGGGTGTATGGAAGAAGAACTGGCGGTGTCTGTCCATAGACTGCTTCAGATGGTGTCCTTTGAGATGTGGTATTGTACCACCAGAGCGCTTCGAGGAAATCCATAGAAATAGTTGGCCAAAGCTGTGTAGGGATGGGAAAGGGCTTGAGCAATCCCAAAAGGGGTGTCGTTTCACCCTTGTTGACCTGGAAAGTATCACAGTCAGCCACCATCTGTTGAATTGTCATTTTCAGTCCCTGCCAAAAGAAGTTACATTGTTCCCAGTCATACATTTTGAAGAACCCAGAGTGCCCTGCTGATGAAGAAGCATGGAGTTCATAGAAGAGATAGCCCTGTTGAACATATTGCAACCAATTTGGAACAAGCAGAGAAAGAGCTGTAAGAGAAACTAAGTCATCAATTGTGCAAGAAGGAGCATCTTCCACCATATTGTCCTTACCCTTCTTGTAAGCGATTGCATAGGGATAACCCATGAGTTGGATAACCCATTTCAGGTGTGTTGGGGAGGAGACTTGGTCCAAAAAAATTTCAAGACTCTGGAGATCAGTCTTGATGCAGAAATAATTCCCTAATAGGTATGGCTGCCACTGTTGTACTGCATGCAAAATAGCCATCATTTCCTATTGAGAGGTAGATGCGACTAAATTCTTACCGGAAAGGTCGCTTGAAGGCGGCAAGCTCATTGGTTCAGCAAAGACACCTGCATATCTATCCAAGGAGGTAGTGGAGACCGTTGATGGGTGCATCTGAATGGAATGGAGCTAAGCGATGACACCATGTGAATTCTTCTTAAGTATTTTTTCCAAGCGATGTGAACTGATGATGTGGAGAGACCTTGGTTGTAAGCCCATTAATTTGTGTTGTGCCCCATTGACTGAAAACTGCATCCAAAGTTCAGCAAAATGCCATAAGATGGGGCCAAGTGTGCGTAACCATTGAACGCCCAAAACCACATCACATCCACCTAAGGACAAGGCAAACATGTTAGAGCGCAAGTTATAATATTCCGTAGAGATATGCACATTGTGACACTTCCCCTTGCAAGGTAAGGTGCCCCCATTGGCAACCATGACTTCAAAGTTGGAGCAAGGATGGACAAAACAATCAGCCTGTTTGGCAATCCGAGGGTCAATGAAGTTATGAGTGCTACTAGAATCAATGAGTATGGTAAGAGGGAACTTCTTGAAGTATCCCCTGACCTGCATTGTTTGTGGGGTTGTGATGTCGGTTACAGCATGGAGGGAGATCGTGGGTGGGTCGTCCTGAGATGGGGTGTCAACAGGCGGGTACTAAATGTCGACCTGATCATCTACTGTATTTGGAGCTTCTTCACCAAGTTCAGAGGCAGGAAGAGAATCCACATCCAAGAGATAGAGCTTTTGTTGAACACATCTATGTCCCCGAGTCAATTTCTCATCACAATTATAACAAAGCCCTTTTTCTCAGCGTGCCTGCATCTCGATTTCAGACAAATGCTTGATAGGAGTTGGTCGAGGAGCTGGCGGGATGGGAGGTCGTTGAGAACCCATATTTTGGAAGGGAACAAAAGTGGGTTTGGAGCGCTTTTGGGATGCAAGCTTGTCTTCTACCAACTTAGCCAAACCTAGGACTTCCATTATTGTGTTGGGACAGAACATTTTAACCTCTGACCGGATTTTATCCTTAAGACCACTGATAAAACAACTCCTGTAAAATTCGTCAGACAATCCTTCTGTGTGATTGGCGAGTTTCTCAAATTCTGTCTGATACTCTCTCACTGTGCCAGTTTGGTGAAGTTTAGTGAGTGCTCCTGTGAAGTCGTCAAAAGCACTAGGACCAAATCGTGGCAAAAGGAGTTGGCAAAAATCTGTCCAGTTTGGCTCGGGATGAGCTTTGATGTACCAACGGTACCATTGAAGGGCTTCCTGTTCCAAATGAAAGGATTCAAGTGGAACTTTCTGGACATCAAAAGTATTATGTAGGTTGAAATATTGTTCTGCATGGTATATCCATCTAGTCGGATCAGTACCATTGAAGCGAGGAAAATCAAGCTTCGGCCCACAAAAATTGCTGGAAGAAGAGAACCCGGTGAATGCAAAAGATTCTAGCTGTCGGTTATTGTTCATCGTTGAATGCTGAAGATGGAGGCTGAGAAATTTTTCATCCATATCTTGGAGTTTGGTTTGGATGGCTGCAAGTGCTTCCTCCATGGTTGTCACGTCCCCATTTTGACCCCCTTTTTCATTAAATTGTAAATTATGTAAATATTGTCATTTAGTCATGGCGAGGAGCTCAAGGCCAAGGCCCTGCCACTGATTTATCGTTTTATGTATCGGCAATTAGAATAGATGCATATGGTCCTTGTGCTAGCGGAGCACAATGTAAAATCGGACATCATGTAAACATGCAATTTTAATGAAAAACCCACAACCAGCTACGCAATGCAACAAAGAGATGGGGGCATGATCTTTACAAGGAATAGGGAGGGAAAATAACCAAACCCTTGAGCCATGGTGTTAAGCCATTTCATTGAGGAAACCCATGAACTCTCAACTATCCATTTGGCCTCATGCACCCAATCATTTAATTCTTCCAATAATTGGTTGAGACAATTAATACCTTGGGATGGGAGAGGTATGGCTGTCAATTTTCGTGTATGGGAAAGACAGCAACCTGGGAAATCGAGTTTTGGCTTGCTGGGCAAGAAAATCCCCACGAAATTGTCCCAAAGCCATTCTTCACCCATGGCCATTCTTCCTCTCACGCAGTCTGAGCTCCCTGAAGTTTATCCTCGCGTTTTTTGGCCATAACCCTGCATTTTTCCATGCCCAGAAACTCGTTTTGGTATTTTGGAGCAGCTGGGGAAGGAGGGACGCGATTTTGGATTGAGGGAGAGGTCGTTTTTGCCATTGGGGCGTTTTTCTGAAATGGGTTGCTCTCCTAGTCGATTTTCCTAGTTACCAATTCGTTTTGAGTCTACCCACGTTTTTCTGAAGCTCAGGAAAACCCACTATTGGGAACTTCACTGTTTAGGCATTTTCTCATGCCCAACACTTATGCTTTTGCTGTTATATGCATCCATCTCCTAGCCACCTCAGAAACCCAATTGCTGGTTGGTATGGCTGATTCTGGTGTATCTATGGCTATGTGAGAACCTGTTGTTCCCTAGTTCCTTGTGGAGATCATGCCCAGCTCGGGGGGTGGCAGTGGTGCTGAGAGATTTAAGAGCACACTGGCCTACGGTTGGGTGGAACGTTGCAGAAGCGTAGTTGTTTGTTTGGTACTACTTCATTAAGATAAGTATTCTCGTGTGCTATCCTTCAATTGTTTAATTGAGGAATATCTTGAATGTATGGTGAATGAGTATTTAAAATTTACTTCCGCTGTGTTTATTAAAATATTTATGCATCTTCATATGCCTGTTATAATAACTGAATGCTTATGAATAAGATCATGGGGCTAGATGCCCAGTTGTAGCACAATGATCCTCTCTATCAGGCTGGTATGATAGGAGGGGACATTACAATGGTTTTTGCTCCTGCATGGGTGACAACCATATCCAGGAGTTTTTTTTCTTTTTTCTGGGAGGGGGGAAATGGATAGAAAAACACAAACAAAAGCTTATTTAGTAAAGGGAAATTTGGATTTGGAAAAAACTCGAAGGGGTATATGGGGTGTGACTAGGTTTTGGACACTTTCTAATGGACAGGGAAGCAAAAAATGGGGATTTCAGAAGCAGGGTGAAGGAATGAGAAAATTTGGCAGAGAGGGACACAGAAGCAGAATTAGGAAAGGAACTCTATGGTAAAATTTGAAGGTGATTGGGTGAAAATTGAAGGAGTTATGGCAAACCCTAAAAATAGACAAATGTGGGATTTATGGTCTTGGGAAGTGGAATTTGGGATAGGGTCTTCAGGAATGAAATATGCAGAATGGGATTGCAGGGATGTCAGTGAAGTTTCAGGGAAAACAGTGTTGAAACAAGGGAGATATGGCCGAAAAACAATTTTTTTTTTTTTTTCCAGATATGGATCGGCAACAGTAGCACAGAAGGGATCTGCAATAGATGGATCTACAACAGCATAGAAGGGATCGAAAATGGTTGGATCTGAAACGGTGACTGGATCTGGAACGAATTTCAGAATAGATCTAAAACGGCTGGATCTGGAGCGGAAGTGATCGGCAACAGTTCAGCTGAAAATAGATATGGACCCTAGGTATGTGCGGCTTCCTATCGGTTCAGGGGATTCACTCGGCCACCAATGTTGTTTGACGGCTTGCGTATTGGGGCAGTACCCCTCACTCCACGGCTCAGGTAAAACTGATAACCGCTTTGCCACAAACGACAGCTCTTGGTTTACCTCACGGGTGGGAACTAGTCAATCGAGTAGGGGTCATTGCCCTTTTCCCTGGCAGGTCCTCTCAATGGGCCAGCTACTTTCGGGTTCCTGTGGTACTCCTCACAATGATTTTTAGGGCTTATGCCCAAGTACTTCCCACAGTTAAGCGGATAGAGATTATTCCCAAATCCAAACCTACAACATATGTGAAAAAAAAATTTGGCAGAAATTTCACCCAGCGAGCCCAACAAAGTGCTCTGATACCAGATGTGAAGAACCTGCGATAATTAATTAATGCAAATACATGAGATATCAAAAATAATAGAACTCAGAATCACTTTTATATTGATCACAGGCCACTTCGAGGGGGCAACCTCCTTTGAGCAAGCTCAATACAATTAACTTCACGGTGCCTTCAATGACCTCAACACACACTTATATACTAAGTCTATGCCCAATACTATGAATCAAAACCATGGGACATATAATACTACGGGATGAATTACAAAGCATATGCGTCCAATACTATGGGCTAATATAAACTATGGGTCAACAAATACTACGGGATGACTTACAAAGCATATGCGTCCAACAACAATAAACTAACATAGTAAAGAGAAGGGTTGACACGGGTTCCTAACATGGTGCCCTGCTTTTTATTGACTGGTACTGGGTTGGAAACCCAGGTGGTATATGCAATGGGGTAAATGAACCCGGCTGTACGAAGCTTCTCAATTTCGGCCTTGATGGCTGGAAGCTTAGATGGGTGGTACATCGGGCCAAGTTTCAATGTGGTGTTCTACAATAGTGGGGTCGAGACCAGGCATCTCGGTGTAGGACTACGAAGAGACATCATGAAACTCTTGGAAGAGTTTCTTATAGGCTTGAACCTCCTCCCTATTGCATGATGTGCCTAAGGGGATAAGTTCAGGTATTCCAGGTGAGGTAGAGATGTCAACTTTTATGATGGGCGAAATATTGGCCATATTGCCTTCCTCAAAGGAATCAGGAGCTGGGATAGGATCTTTAAATAGTCGACCTTAGTTGGAAGAAAATATTTGGATTCGACTGACAATTGGTTTGCGTGGAGGATGTAGATTCCTCAAGGATGAAGTATGATCTATGGTGCATATAATCCCAGGGGTAATCGGGTGCGGTTAGTGCCTCGAGGATTTCCTCGTCACTACGGAAGCACTACGTCGTCAAATCAATTGACTGAGGCACACTGGTGGATGAGATCCTATAAATGGTATTGATCTCTTCTAAGGGAGGAAATTCTGGGGGATGAATCTCCTCGATAGTGGTGACAGATGTTTCTAAATCATAATGGGTTAGTTCGCGGAGGACTAGTTTGTAATCAGGGAGATCTAGGCAGTGATGTGAGTAATGGCCGTAAATACCACATATCACACAAGGATGATTTCTGCGTAGTGATTTATCACAGGGCTTAGGGGTAGAGTCAAGTTGGATGACTGGGATGTTAGGATCATCTTCCAATGTTTGCATGTGCTCTTGAAGTGCAGGTAGTTGCAGACATTGATGGGTAGAATGGCCCAAATCATAACACAAAGAGCATTTAAGGGGAGCATGAAATGACGGAGGATTATTCACTGACTTAGGTGTAGATGGGGTAGAATAAGTCTATGGGCCCCTGCTCCTAGTGTGGCGGAGTGGAGGGGGAGAATTACTGGATGTCAATGCGGTTGTCACTACTGGAGGTGGGTGATTCGGAATGCTTGCCACACTAGGGCATGGTCGACGGTTAGAGGTATTGATGGGTTGGATAGGTCTTAAAATTACATTTGGTGTCGGGGGAGGATTTGGGGCAGGTAGGTACCATATAGGTAGTCCTAACGTTAACCCGGGTAGATTGAGTGTCGCCATCACTGGGGTGTTGATTGCTCCTGAAGGGGGAAATAGGAATGGGATAGTATGGATTGGTGTAGCTCCAACATGACTGGGTACTGAGGGTGGTTGTGGTAGTAAAGGGGGTTTTTTGTTAGGTCCAGGCGTATTGTGCGAGATAGTGCACAAATCTGTTGTTTTGGTCATCCATACAATGGGTGGAATGGATTGGAACATGGAATTCATAGGTGTATCCAAGTATATCATGGGTCCTATTCTTGAGATGAAGGATGTAGGTGCACTCTGAACGGGTTGTTCAATCATAGGGAGAACATTTTCAAGAGCAGTGGGGGCGTTGGGGTCATAGTATGTTATTTGATCAATCTTGACCACACATCCCTCATGGGGGAACATCATGATGCGGAAGACGGATGAAGCAACGACCTTCATGGCATACATGCAACTCCATCCAAGTAAGAGGTTATAATAGAGATGGGCATTGATGACCTCTATGTTGATAAGTATCATTTTTCTTTCTAACTGGATGGGAACGTTGTCCAAGAGGCCTTGGGGTTGAGCTAAATGACCATCATAAGATCGTAATGTGGTTGTGGATGGCTGTAGTGTAGGAGATCTGAGTTCCTTCCAAACAAATTTCGACATCACGCAGGTGGAGGCACCTTCATCGATGAATGACAAGGTTTCGAATGGATACAGAAACTTGAAATGCTAATGTGGAAGGAAAACGTGGTTCCTCTTGGTCTAAATAAAATGCCATCATTCGTGAGTCAGAAGGGTCTATTGCACCAATGGCGGAAAACAATATTTTACGCTGTGTGGGACAATTTTTTAAAACTTCCAGGGAAGACATAGCAGCGGGGGACTGGGCTAAGTCATCCACAATATTATAATTTGAGGCAACACGAGCATTAGGATTGTTGTTGATCCGACATAGTGGGAAGCGAGGGGCTTTTGGGCCTCCGTCCAATGGTATAGTAGGTATGCGTAAAGGATGATCAGCGGGAAGAGCGTTGGTGGCGTTATCAGCGGGCATGGCTTTAGGGGTGGAGCCATATTGGTTTCGGCGTGTTTGGAGGTGGATGTCAGCCAATGACATCATTAACAGGTGGTGAGTACCTGTGTCCATGGGTTGGAGAGCAGTTGCAGCATAAGTGATTTGTTGTTGTGGTGTCGTGTTTCCTTGAGGGGTATTCAACATATGAGTGTTCAATACTCCTTGTATGGGTAAAGGATTTTGTAGCACCATGGGTTGTGGTTGAGGTGGGGGAGCTTGTTGTGTTGCGTGCCCTTGGCATTGGGCATCATCAGTCCAAAGTTGGTGCACTCTCTCCAAATGGGGACAATTGTGTGTGTAATGGACGTATACCCCGCATAAGGAACAAGGGTGGTTTGTTCATAAAGTTGGTCTTTACCCTGTTTCCATGGTTGATCAGGTTTTTGGTTAGCGGGGGCAGCGTTGTTATTATTTGTAGGATTAGGTGGTTGACCACCTTGGTTTTGAGGTTGGTTGTTTTCGCAGTTGCGTCCTCTTCCGCGGTTCTATTGATTGCATTAGGCATTCTGGTTTTGCGGCTGGTTATGCAATGCATACACTTGCCCTTGGGAAGTAGGGGGATTTTGAGGTTGTGCAGGTGCTTGAGCAGGCTGTGTTGGATAGTAAGCGGGAGGGGTTGGAGGTGGTCCAGGTGCTTGTTGTGGTTGTTGATAATTCTAAGCTATTGGAAGTGTTGGGGCAGTAGACGCCGCCTGAGGTTGGTAATAAGTCGATGGGGCTTGTGAATGAACAGGAGTATGTGTACCCTGCTGATGGTAATATGTGGGAGGTGAAACTGAAGGTGGATATGCTGGAGATGCATGACCATAACACTGTGGTGGACATGAGGGTCCATGAGTGTGGTGGGAGTGTGTCATGGGAGCATACAAAGTTGTAGCTCCGGAATGAGATGTTTCCCGCGAGAGATTGGGGCCAGTGTTATGGGGCATAATGGAAAAGGGTTGTTTGTTTGATGCAACAGTTCCAATAATTCCATCAGTAGTGTGTGATTCCCCCGGTGCATCACTCCGAGAGGAATCGCCGCGGGGGGCGTCAGGTAAACTTATGTATAAGTAGCCAGACTGGGCGTAAATCATATCAAACTGTTGGGCTTTCAGAATGACTTCTTCCTCTGACTAGGGTCGTTCAAATGCCACATCCTTGGCGATGGTAGGAAGGAGAGATTTTAGAAACCAATCTAGGAAGATATGGTCATCCAACTTAATTTTGCATAGGCTTCGGAGTTTACGCCACTCATGAATATGATCAGTGATGTGGGTGGACGTGTTTTTTCCTGCATGACAGTAGGATCTCTACTCCTGCATCGTAACAGACGGGTAACTAGAAGAACTATAGAAAGGTCGAGGCGAGGGATGTAAAAGTAGAGTGGGTCCCATGAGGCTACTTGATATACCACTTGGCTGTAGAACCACTGAAGGTTCGTTGCAATAAGCATGGTCGAATGGAGTCATCCACTAGGGAGTTGGAGGAACACCATAGATGGAAGGACATGATGTGATTTTGGGGATCCTCACCTTCCTTTCCCTCAAACTTAGGGATGTGATAAAAAAAGTGGTCAGAAAACCAACAAGCAAATGGCTATTAAAAACGAAAAATGGTGTACTCGCTAAACCAGGAGGAGGTAAGGGAGCATGCAAACACCTAACTAATGTGGTATTATGGTTCAAACAAGATGTATCCTCTGCAAGGTGATGAAATCCAAGTTAGACAATACAAAACGAAGAACCAAAGGCTAATGATATCCCCCTATCGAGAGGGACACCTGGTAGACAATCCTAGAAGAAAGGCCACTAAGATACCCTGTTCATGACACGTCTAGAAAAGGTAAATCCGTAGCTTCAGTTCTATCGCCATTGTACTCCCATATGGGTGGTACACCGAGAAAAACGAGTAGCTATCCTTTGGTTACTGAATGGATTTCGGTATCCCACTCAAGCCTCTGGAACTAATCTTGCTACTTTCCCTCCTAAGGGAGAGGCCCTCCAACAAATAGGTGTATAACCATGCCAAAAAGTCCTAAGGGATTTTGGTACCCTAATAGACAACAACTATGTCTCAAGTGAAAGTAACTAAGGGGTGTTATTTGGATACCTATCCCCTCAATCCTACCTAACTACAATGTTCTTTTATGTTCCCCAAGTGGGGTTAGAAGATTGGTTGAGTTAAGTAAATTTTTATGGCTCACTTTGATTAATGGCGATAGAGTGTGTGTAAGTGTGATTATGTACCAAAAATAAAATGCCTCGCTTGGGAGAATATTTATCAAATTAAAATGTTGAATTTAACTTGCAAATATGAAATTTAACTATAAAATGCTTAACAATTTTCTTTTTCAATAAAGATACTGAAAAATCTGCAAAATGGTGCAATAAAGCAAATAACACAAAAATTAAATGAATATCTAGGGATGCAAGTGAAACAGTATGCTGTCAAGGTGCAGGGGAAATGGCAGAAAAATATGGGCTGAAATGAGTGATGAAAAATCAGAAAACAGATCATTGGGTTCGTGTCGAAATCACGACTGTCTGAGACAAAACTTGCGATTGGGATCGCGACTGTCTAGGAAAATCTCGCGATCTAAATCATGGGTGAGGGACTGTAAGTCACGACTCGAATCCCAGTTGAAGGTCAGAGAGTGGCGATCAAATCGCGGCTTAAGGTAAAAAGGGTGCGATCTGGATCGCTGAGTTTTGGAATCGCAGCATAAGGCGAAAAGGCTATGATATGGATCGTTGGGTTTTGGGTCAAAACTCTGGGTTTTGAAATCGTGGCTTTCGGTTGAAAAGCCAAGATCTAGATCGTGAATGTGGATTAGAAAACCTATGATTTACGACACGAAAACGGCCACCAAAAATGAAAGCCGAAATGGAAAAATAGGGACTGTAGAGGTTGCAGAAACAACAAAGGGCTAGGGAAACAATTTATAGGCTTAATGATAAACCAGATCTACAATACTAAAGTGAAATAACAACTAAAATAAGAACAAAAATCAATCTAATCAGAGATTCGGAAAAAGCGAAGTCGCCAAAAACTGTTGCTTGGGTTTTCACCCAAGCTTGTGCAAATGGGCACCTACTAACTTCGTAGTAGCAGTTTCAATAAAACAATAAAAAAGCTAATGTAAACAGTAAAAACTAATATAACATGTGCATAAAAAACTTGCAGTAACTAGTAAAAAATTTAGATCTTCCATGTAAAACAAATTTTATTCATAAAAAATAGATTTACAAATGAAAGACTACCTCAATGGTGAGATTGGTTGAGTTTGAGCAGCTGCAGGGGTGAGTTACTCCAATACTCCAATGGTTCCTTCTCTTCTCCATGATGCTAATGGGGAACTCAAGCTCAAATGGGAGACAAGGGTTCTTAAGAATGATTTTGGCAGCATAAGGATGAGTAAGAATAATGGGGAGCCTCTATCACCTTTTTATAGTTTTTGGGTGATGGAGAATACAACTATGGTTTTGGGTAACCAATGGTATTGATAGAATGGTTTAGGGTTTCTTTTCCTCTTTTTCCCTCCTTTTTCCTCTTTTGAATTTATTTTTGATTCCCTTTTAATTGATTATTGTGAATTTTGGGCCCTTTTGGAGGGTTTTTTGTATTTTTTGAGGAAAATTAAATATTTTGAGGAGAAAAAGATGGATTTTGGCCTTTTTGGTGACCATTTGAGGGTTTTAGAGGCTAAAATGGTAGGAAAAGTGGACAAATGGGTCATGTGAATAGGGAGATGAGCTAGTGAGCACTTTTTGGGTGTTAACACCATTTCATCCAATTTTTATGGGGTAAACATTTTTCACTCTAAAAATCGCCAAATTATTATATAAACTATATAAAATCCTTAGAATTTGAAATAATTAGAAACATATCGCCAGATATTTTATAGTTGAAATTTTAAGAATTTGTAAGATTCGCTAAGGTTTATAAACTTTTAAATAAGTATGGGTCCTTAAAATTACCCTTGAACCCAAATGAACATAGAAAAATTCCTCTTACTTTCCAATAACACTATATGATCATATGTAGAGCTTAGATTTGGGTCATTCACAAGATGCAATGAATTGCCTCCACTTCCTCTACATTTATTTTGCAATCAAGAAAATTAATAACACTTAGTTACATTTTCTTGGGTTATATTGATCTGGATCTTGGGAGCTGAGACCCAGAAGGATTGAATGTCGAGAGAGGAGGAAACGAGATAACCTCAAAGTTGAAGCAGACAATGGAACAACTATGATAAATACACAACATCGAGATATGGGTTGTGAATAGCCTAGATAGAGAAACATAGAGTAAATATGCCACATGGCAGAGTGAGGCTCAAAGAGGGTTCTCTGAACCTCACCTCTCGAACTATACTAAGAAAAGAACTCAGAACCAATAACCCAATAATAACTCAATAGAATAAGAGAAATGTAGGATGCCAAAAATATATCTTTCTTTATTGAGAAGGCATAAAGCCCTAAATATAATATTATTACAATGTGCCTTGAAGCTATAACATGGAACAAAACTATGGGCTACCAAATACCATGGATGGGTGTATTCTAAACTGTGTCTTTCATGGAATATTCCAAAACTATGGATGGGAGAGGGTGGCCTCTCCATTTAATTATTTTATGACTTATACATCCAAATTTAAACCATATTCCTCCTAAGATTCAGATCATTCCTCCCCCCTTAAAAAATGATTGTCCTCGTCATTTCATGCTAAAAATAGACCCATGATTACAATGTGCCAATTACCAATGAAGAAAAATATTTTGTGTGGTTAACCCATAACCGTGGGTTTTGTGTGGTTGACCCATAACCATGATTCAATACGTAACCAGGACTTTTGTTTCGTTGACCCATAACCGTGATTACAATACAAAATTGTAGGTTTTGTGTGGTTGCCCCATAACCGTGGGTTTTTCATGGTTGACCCATAACCATGGGTTTTGTGTGATTAATCCATAACCATGATTATAATAGGATTTAATAAAATTCCAAAAATTGAAAAATTCAAGATCTTTGGTGTTGTTGATGTCTTGTTGCAAATCCATTAATAGCTTCTGATGTAGGTGATGAAATTGAATTCCGTTGAAAACCCATTTGAGATGTTGAAGATACATTTCCATCCATATAACATACATTCTTTGCGAGGGCCCAAGGAGTGAGAAGATGTTTGCTAACTCTGAGGAGATGTGCATGCACTATTTTGCAGACATATGTTTCTTCAATCGATGATATTTCTCAAACCAAAAGGCCAAATGAAAAACCACAAAAAACCTATTTTTGTTGACGGAAACACCTTTCAAATGAGCTATGGTAGAGCCTTTGAAACTTCTTATAGATACTGCATCATCTCTCTAAAGTTTGCAGAAGTGGGTCATCCTACAAAGCATGCCAAGGGTTTCTATAGCAACATGGGTTATTGTAGAGATCATGGAACCTCTGACTGTAGATTACAAACCCTGAAAAATTTCTAAAAAATGATAGAGATCAATGTATGTACTGAAATCCATGTATGATTCTCCTGCAATGGTGAATGAAGATCCAAGGGTGGAAAAAACCTATAGTGCGTGAGGACCAATTGTCATGCTTATAGTGTATGGCCCAGTGAATGGACTTTGATAGTGTCAAAAGGAGGCTGGAAATTCTTGCACATATTTGAACCTAAACTATGCTCAAACCCACATTCCCATGGAATGGTTACCTGCTCTGATACCACTAGTCTAGATCTTGGGGGTTGAGACCCGAAAGGATTGAATGCCGAGAGAGGAGGAGAAGAGATAGCCTCGAAGATGAAGTGGATAGTGGATCAGCTGTGAGAAAGACAAAACAGCAAGATCTTTGATGTGAATAGCCTAGACAGAGAAACATAGAGTAAATATGCCACATGGTGGGGTGAGGCTATAAGAGGGTTCTTTGAGTCTCACCTCTCAAACTATAGTAAGAATGGCACTCAGAACCAATAACCTAATAATAGCTGAATAGAATAAGAGAAAGGTAGGATCTCAAATATAATAGCTTGCTTTATTGAGAAGGCATAAAAACCCTTTATATAATATTATTATAATGTTCCTTGTAGCCATACCATGGAACAAAACCATGGGCTACCAAATACCTTGGATAGGTGTATTCTAAACTGTGGGCTACTGTGTGGAAGATTCCAAAAGTATGGATCGGAGAGGGTGGCCTCTCCATTAATGATTTTATGACTTATACATCTAAATTTAGATCATGTTCCCTTTGAAATTCGGATCATATATCTAGTTTTTTTAATCTTTACAGAAGAGGGAAAAATATCCATTGTTAAGTTTCAATCATTCAATAGTTATAAATATACATAGATGGTGAAACTTATATGATACCATTTCATGGTAATGATAACACATAGGATATGTGTTGTGGCCATAGCAACTCTCCTACATTTTCGTCCAAAAATGAGCAGTCCCCCACTTAAATTTGTAAAATCAATAACATGCCCTTCTTCAATTTGATGGATGCTAGTTCAACGTCTTTTGACTTTATTTCTATTGATCATTGTATGAAATATTTTTAGTTTCATATCTGGTCCAAGATAAATTCATACATTATTATTCAATATTCATTTCATATTGTTGATGTATTTGTAACTTCGGAAGATATTCACTTGTATATTGTATGTATTACATTTGTACTTTATTGTATCCCCAATGGAGATGTATTATTCCTCCGATTGGAAGTCTCGTCATGTGTATTTGCAAGTGTCGCAAGTTATATTGTAAGTGTCGTAACTTATACTTGATGGGTTATTAGACCACCTTGATGGGGTCGGCCCAGTCAGCATTGTGTTATGTGGTTAAGTTGGGGCCGACCTCGTTGAGTAAAGGTCAAGTGAAAGTAAAAGTATAAATAGAGAGTTTGACTCTCTCATTTGATTCATTCACACACTCACTCACTTCGCATTAGTGAGAAAGAGGAGGAATGCGCACAAGTGGAGGAGGAGTATGTTGTTGGAGACATCTATATTTTGGGTTTGATATTTTTGATCCTTGTATTGGTGCTTATTCTATCTCTGAGGAAGTTGTAGGGTTTTTCCTTTATGGTTTTCCCCGATGAAATGCTTTGTGTCTCTTGTCTCTTGTTTCTTATGCTTGATATGATGTACATGTTATTCTCTCAGTCAAGATCCTAGATAATATTGAATTAAATGATGAAAAAATAACATGGTATCAAAGCTAGCTTGAAGGAAGGCATTGTATGGCATTTATGACACTTGTTGCACTTGCGACAAATTGGAAGCTAGGGCTTGATATAGAAAAAACTAGTCATCGTATCACTTTCACTATAAATCCATTTCGACGAAGTTTCAAGATATGAAACTTTTACAGGTCAAAGATAACATCCCCATGTACCTTATGTCCGAAGCACCGTATCTAATTCGTTGTACTTTATGTTTTATGATCCATACAATCGATGGTTTCTGCCTCTTCCAGATTTCAGTCATAACCAGGTGACCTAGGAAAAAAGGGCACAAATTGGGCTAGGAAGATCCAAATGAAATTCTGTAAAATGAGACAGTAAGAGAATGGACTGTAGTTTCACAACTAAAAGTTTCAGAGGCCGAAGTTGAACCAATGACACGTGGCACTCCGTACAAGTTCGCGCTACTGGTTTATCCCATAAACAGGTCACATTGCAACACTTGGAATAAATCTCTCTTAGGGAATCCATTTGAGGTAAGATCTATGGGGTTGGAAAGATGACAGGTCAGGCTACCATAGGTAGAATTTTCAGATGCTATGGATCCAAAATTTAAGAGATGTACTAGAAACAATAAGGTGCATATTTCTGTCAAGACAAAATTGGATTATGAGCACCTTCATTCTTGGCTTGTCACTGCTGCGGGAATTTAGGGTTTCGTAGAAAGTTGGAATTCTTGGAATCAGAGACAAGAGATGGATGCTCCTCATAAAAATTGAAATTTAGAGATCAAGATCGAATTTTTTGGTTGGGCAAAAGGCCGATCTTGATCAAACCCTAGTTCAGGATTTTGATCGAAAAGGTGGAAAATTAGGGCTTCTACAAAAGTGGGAATTTTTGAAATCTGTGAATACGGCTGGATGCTCCTCAGAAAAATTGAAGTTTAGAGCACAATATCGAACCTTTTGGTTGGGAAGAATACCAGGCTTGATCAAACCCTAGTTCGGGATCCTATCTAGAAGATCCGAAAGTTTCAAAGGCAATTTTGAGGGGTCAAATTTTGCAGTTTTCAAAATTGAAGTATACCAGCTTGATCAGCTCAGCAAGGCACGTCTTTTCATCCAATCAGAAATTTGAAATTCAAAGTTTGAATTTTTAGGATTTCTGTGGAAAACCCTAATCCAACTCCAGTTCCAGTCTTAGCAAATCAAAGTGGATTGGGTTAATCCTAGAAGAGAATGGATTGGACACCTGCATAAGTGAAGAAGTTCCAGTCCCAAAGGGAGATGGGGCTAAGGCCTTACATAAGAAGACTACAAGCAATCTTACAAGTATGAATTACAAGTATGTTTTGAAATCTGTTCATGATGATATGTTTGTCTTCATTAAGGTTAGTACAATCTTGATTAATTTTAGACTTGTCTTATCACCTTAGTAAAAGGTATGAATGCATGTGGATGACAGAAGACATTCATTGATTAAGGTTATGACACTTATGATTGTACTAATGCACTATGGTGTTGTATGAGGTTGATGTTGTCTGCTAACAGGAAAGGTACATCAAGAAATTCAAATCAAGTTCTAGTTCAAGAACATATGACCATGATTACATGAAGACAAAGACTCATCCATAGTCATGGATCACATAGAATCTCTACTTACGAGGTATGTATAATTTGGTTCTGCAACGGTTAACATATGCAGGTTACCGGCACAAGTCATTGAAGAGAACAAGAAGACATTATGCGGGTATGTCAAACATAACTAGCAAGCATGATAATCCAGGTATGTTTTTCCTATATCATGTTAGAACCCTACCTTGTGGTAGGATCTCTTATATAAGTATACTTGGCATGATTGATAATGATTATTCATGAAGTTATGAGTTTGAGTAATCAAGGGTTTATGCATATTATGTTTCTTACTTTGTTTGATGATATGACTAACCAGAAGAGTCCTATGGTCAAATAAGAATATGCATGAGTAAAATAAGTCCTCCCTGAAACCTTGAATACTAACACTTATTACCTGTGTCTGAAATGCCCATGACCATACATGTCTAATATTATTTAGAATCATAATGTTTTAATAGTATTGAGATTATACTAATGAATGTATGATTATGTATGAAATCGTGAGGATGACAATATGATGACACTAGTGCACACTTAAGCATGCATAGTGTTCCTGGATGGATATAAGTTCAAGGACAGATAATCCAGGAAGCAAAGATCAAGAGGGAACACAATCCAGTAGCTCCTGCAAGGAATCAAAGACCAAGAGGGAGCACACTCCAGTAGTTCCTACAAGGAAGCAAATATTGAGAGGGAGTCCACCCTACAACCAAACAAAGATAAGTATTTGAATTTCCATTTCGTGTATATATAATGATGTTGTTCAGTCATGTACCTACTTATGTTCCTTGGTTTAGGATGTATATTTTGCATTTTAGAAAAGTTGCATTAATGAACAAGATACTACTAATATAGTAATGGGGAAGTGGCCTATGGTACTGTACAACATCCCATTGCTACTTATATAGAATGAAACCTCTTTGTTGACATGTTGGGAGTTGTGCACACTCTTAACAATGTTCTAGTAGAGATGGAAGGCATCTAGAAAGTTACGGGATATGGACAAATATTGTGTTGAAGCATTGGCTAAGATAATTGCATGACTGTATGCCATATGTTTTTATGCGTAAGATTTTGTTATGAAAACTATGAGAAGTTTCTAATCATGCAATTGAATTTGACTTGTAGGAAAGATCGTGTGCAATCACCTACAAAATAAGGACAACAACATTTGTTCCAAGCAACGAAGTTCAAGAAAAATACCTATTGAAGATATTGAAGAATCTGAAGTTCCCAGGATCAGGGATACTGTAATGGAAGGATGCCATGATTGAGGAATACCATTCGATCATGAAGAATGATGTTTTGGATGTGGTCCTAAGACCATAAGGGAAGTCTCTTGTGACTTCCAAGTGGATCTATAAGATCAAGCATGCTTCAGATAGTAGCATAGAGAAATACAAGGCAAGTGATGAAGTGGAAGATACACCAGATGAATGTCAAGACAACTTTCTTGAATGGTGTAGTCAAAGAGGAAGTGTATGTGGAGCAACCACTCAGTTTTGAGACACATGAAAGGGAGTCATATGTGTGTAGATTGAAGAAATCCTTGTATGGATTGAAGCAAGCACCCATGACTTGGTACGGTAGGATAGACAACTTCTTGTCCAGTTTGGGCTTTACCGGGAGTAAAGTGGATTCCAACCTTTACTACAAGGTTGAGGAAGGAAATCCATTGACACTTCTACTATATGTGGATGACCTGTTTGTGACAGGTGAGGATAGGTTGATTGCTAACATGAAGAGGAAGCTTGCTGCCGATTTCAAGATGAAGGACTTGGGTATGATGCATTAATTTCTAGGCATGAAGGTGTGGCAAAGTGTAGATGGAATCTTCCTTGGACAAGAGAAGTATGTGGTAGAGATCCTGAAGCGGTTCGATATGATGGAATGCAAGGCCATGGCCACACCTATGGCATCGAACCTAAAGCTATTGTGTGATACTTCTTCAGAGTCGATTGATGCCACGATGTATCGTCAGATGATTGGGTCCTTGATCAAATATCACTTTATCAAGGATATGGTACAGAGGAGCAATGAAGCTCCTGTATGTTGCGACGGATGAGCAGGTTGAAAATGTGTTGACTAAACCACTAGCCAGAGTGAATTTTGAGTACTTCAGAGAGAGGCTTGGTGTTCTTTAGATAGAAGATACTTCGGGGAAGAAGTGATGGGACACATTTGCTAGAGCCATTCCAAGCATGGTGATAGGAGGATCCTTCCCATGTCTGTGGATGTAAGCATTGTGTGATGAGCATTAGGACGATGCTCCGGATGATGTTCTGCATGATGTTGATCAGGATGATCATATATGATGATATGCATCAGGTGGATGTTCTGCATGATCAGTTGGATCATGTGTGATGATATGCATCAGGTGGATGCCTTGTATGATCAATTGGATCATGTGTGATGATATGCATTAGGTGGATGCCTTGTATGATCAGTCGATCATGTGTGATGAGCATCAGGATGATGATCCATATGACATGCATCAGGACGATGCTATGATGATGATCAGGATGATCATGTGTGACGAGTATCAGGACAATGGTCCAGATGATATGCATCAGGACGATGTTGTGACGATGATCAGGATGATCATGCGATGATGATGTGCATTAGGATGATGTACTGTATGATGATGATCAGTATGATCATGAGTATCAAGATGATACTCTGTGGCCATGGACAGGTTGTGCATTTAGCATAGAAAATATCCTGGGAGATCCTATAGACTGTGCTAGGATGCTCTTTCGAGGTTTTGCTACAGGTAGCATAGATAAAAGACCCTGGGAGATCCTATAGTCTGAGCTAGGATGCTCTTTCAAGGTTATGCTACCAGAGGCATGTAATCAGCCCTAGAGATCTGATAGGTTGAGCCATGTGCTCGTAAAAGTCCTGGGATGCACTTTAGAGTTCTTGCAGTTTGCAAGACACTCTTTTAAGGTTTTTCCTAACTACATAGAAAAGATCCTGGGAGATCCTATAGTCTGAGATAGGATGCTCTTTTGAGGTTTTGTGGTGGGGGTCACATGTAATCAGCCCTGGATATCCTATAGTCTGTGCTAGGATTCTCTTTAGAGTTCTTGCAGGTTGCAAGACACTCTTTTAAGGTTTTGTGACAGTGAACATGTAAAAGATCCTAGGAGATCTTATAGTCTGAGCTAGGATACTCTTTCGAGGTTTTGTTGACGCACATAATAAGTCCTGAGGATTCCACAGTATGGCCAGAGATGATGAAGAGTTGCAGGAGGCTAGACCTACAACCAACATGAAAAAGGTTTGGCTCTGTAGAACTTCCTATGATGAGAATAATTATGAGATAGCCCAGTGATCGACATGTCTAGTATAGTAGCAGTGATGATGATGATGCTCTGTGATCCAGTGATGATGATCCAGCTCCAAAATTGAAGACTTGTGCCAATATGTATTGATGACCTGTGTCAAGAGAATACCTTCCTAGTTAAGAGGGAGTGTTGATGTATTTGTAACTTTGGAAGATATTCCCTTGTATATTGTATGTATTACATTTGTACTTTATTGTATCCCCAACGGAGATATATTATTCCTCCGATTGGAAGTGTCATCATGTGTATTTGCAAGTGTTGCAAGTTATATTGTAAGTGTCATAACTTATACTTGATGGGTTATTAGACCACCTTGATGGGGTCGGTCCTGTATGAGTTATGTGGGTCAAAGGGTTATTAGACCACCCTAGTGGGCTTGTCCCAATCAACATTATGTTATGTGATTAAGTTGGGGCCGACCTAGTTGAGTAAAGGTCAAGTGAAAGTAAAAGTATAAATAGAGAGTGTGACTCTCTCATTTGATTCATTCACACACTCACTCACTTCGCATTAGTGAGAGAGAGGAGGAATGTGCACAAGTGGAGGAGGAGTATGCTGCTCGAGACATCTATCTTTTGGGTTTGATATTTGTGATCCTTGTATTGGTGCTTATTCTATCTCTGAGGAAGTTGCGGGGTTTTTCACCTTTATGGTTTTCCCCGGTGAAATGTTTTGTGTCTCTTGTCTCTTGTTTCTTATGCTTGATATGCTGTACATATTATTCTCTCAGTCAAGATCCTAGATCATATTGAATTAAATGATGAAAAACTAACACATACAGTCAGTTCTTCAATCTTTCGTGTCAATTTCACTATATCTAGATTACATCTATTTTTATTATATTGGGTTCAATATTTTTCTTGTTCATACCCTCCAATGATGATCCGATCCAATATTTATTTTTGCCTCATTAAATCCCTTCTTGGATCAATGAATTTGAGATGTTCGCTGTGGGAAATTTTTTATATGCTTCATCACCGACACCATTGCTCTGATGTTATGAATCTTACGTGTACAATCAATCATATTGTATTTGTTTATAGGGTCCGTCATTGCGGGACGAACTTGTGGGAATAATCATTTTACTTATTTCAACCATCCCTATGTTCCGATCCCGACAGTAACATGCTCGACGTTACCAACCTGGAACCTTTTATATCCCATTGATTTATGTTTTGACTTGGTCAACTGGTTGGTTTGGTATATTGGGTTGATTATTTTATCACATCTCTCGCATCAATATTGATTATGCTATATAGTATATGGGATGCTTTTGTCTCCTCTTTGTTTTGTCACGCTTGCAAATGTTAAGACTGCCATGATATCTTGTCATCTTCACTTGGCTTTGCTCTTCATCACATAAACTTATAATTTGAATCAAATAAATTAGCTAAAGGCTTTATTTCAGTAAGTTTAACTTATGTCTTGAAAAAGAAAACATTTGAGAATGGAAGTATCTTTTTCATTTTAAATTTCATTGATTTACTGAATTTTTCTACCTCTTAACTTCCATTGGAAAATAATATGTTTTGCATTTCTCTGTTAAGGTTAAGAAATTTAATCCAAATCCTTTTCATGTTATCTCCCCACGCCTCAAAAGATAATCGATTTAAGTTTATAAGAGAGCTGGTAGCCTTTTATTTCAATCAAAACATCAACTTTTCAAAGACTACCAATTTTATGAAAGACAGTGTCTTATTCCCAATCTTAGTCTATGTGGTTTGACTGAAATATTTAATCGGATTGTTAACTTACTATCTATTTTGCACAGGAAAATATTATACTTTGTGTTACCCTACAAACTTTAAAAAAAATGTAAATATTCAAGTAAATTATTGTATGTATATTACCTCATCTTTTCTTTTAAATTTGTTTTGTATTTTTATTATTGTATAGGTCTGATGGTACAATAACTTTTATTACAAATTTTGTATAAATTTTATTTATTTATTTTATTTTAGTTCTTTTTTACGTCGAAGGCGTTCTCTCAATGAAAAAAGCTTTCGCAGCACTGTAGCTAGATTCCTCATCTATCAGACGAATAGAATCTTGCCACGTACATTTTCACTACCAAGTTTTCCATTTCTGTCAAATTTATTGTTTTCATCAAATTTTTAGCAGAGAGATAGCGCGTTACGGGACCTGCACTTCGAATTCGGATATAGCGTAAGGTTGAAGTTATGGGGCCATCTTTTGGCTATTTTGGCGGTAAGTGTGCTATTTTTGCAGTCGTTCGGTCTTACTTTTTAGGTTTTATCTGGGATTTGAGGAATGGAGTTTTGAAAACCCCAAATCTTAACACATTCGAATGCGAAAAGGGTCATCGTTAAGATACTTGCAGAAGGGGATTCGAGAGCTCAAAAGGAAGGCTTTATGACGCTCTACAGTCTCTGTCTCTATTACTACAATAAGAAAAGAGCAATAATGGCAGTGGAAATACATTTTTGGTTGGGTTTTATCAGAAGCGCAGGAGACCCCAGTGATACCCTTGAGAGGCCCCTTGGTGTTCTAAACATGTTGGCCACTGTATTGGAAGGAAGAACTGTGATAGTTAACTAGGGGTATCATGGGGACCCTGGGTAGGTTGCTTCAATGGGGGACTTCTAGAAGTAGAGAGCATGTCGTGGCTATCTTGTCTTCGTTGTGTTGAAATAGCAGGCAGAAGTCCATGGAGGCTCGGGAGGTTGGGGTGCTGGAACATTGCAGGGAGCTTATCGACGACGGGACAATGACTCTTCAACCTGGAAGAAGCTCTAGATACATGGGTTTTGCAGGCCAACTGAACTATCCTTCAAGGGATGGGAAGAGTTATGGAAGCAATGTTAGTATTGTAATGATTGTTGCAACTTGCAATGAGATTAAGGATTTAAGGAAGGGTCTCCCTCCATTGTGAGAAATATGTGGGAGAGACGCAAGGAAAAGTGACATACTCTGCAATCCAATGGGCGAGATGACAAGACAAATTTGAGGAGAACATAGGGAATAACAGGGTAAGGGGAAATTTCACCTTAGAAATTGGAAGCCAACTGATCAGCTTGCATGACTGGGAGTCTGATATTCCTGCCTCCATGACTAGACTCGGAGGGAAACAACAAGAAATAGCCTCTTCCATTCACTTATCAGAAAATTTGGTGGGGCACAAAGTTTCCTATACGAACCTCCCTTAGGAGGCCCAGCTCTCCCCCTCCCTGGACTCTGGTGACAATTCCTTACACTCCACCTCTTAAGGCCTACTGGAAAGCTTTGTGTTGTTTCCCATGGAATTACATGGCAATACAATAGACCTGGTGGATGACAGTGTTGTGAATTGCACCTTAGATGCTACCACTGATTTCGGCCCTATAGTCGTCGACACTGGAGACCTGGTGATCCAAGTGAATTCAGTTTCTAAATCCCTTAATCGATACTAATATTTTTTTTTTTTTTTCAGTTTTTTATGTATGATTTGTCAGATAGTATTGTCATTGGTCTAGGTTTTTAAGCAGTGTACCTACATACGCTCAAGTTTGAGGAATTGGATATAACCTCATAGTAGTTTTTTGGAAAATATGTATCTATCTCTATGGATTTTAGGATATGGATGCCTAAAAACATTTTTTTTTGTATCTCTATCCTGTATGGACCAACCACAACCTTTTATGATATAAAACATGCACGTTACGGTGAAAAAGAAAGAGCAAAACTTATTATTTCAAAATATAGAGTAACCGCCTTTATGCTGACATAACAAATCAATCTTGGATGCCTATCTTCTTTGCTAGACAATTAGTTGTTGCAGTCAAGATCTCTTAATTGTATTAGATAGTATCAGGTTTCATTCTATCTAACGCATTGTAGACCAAAAATAATGTGTGATCAAGGAAGGAAAAACTCTATGAATGACATGGGTGCGGCGATATCAATCTCTTTCACGATGCTTTTAGAATATCTCTTGTAGTATTGCAAATAGTAAAGGAAAACTAAAATGAAAACTCTTTAACAAGAAACAATCTTAGAACGTGACTTCTAGACCTACCCAATTGTAAATGTTGGGCCATTCACAATATAGTGTTGGCTGATAAAATAAGATTTGCAATTTAAACTACCCTAGTAATAGATAAGACCATGGTAGGGTCACCCCGAAAGACTAAGGATGTAGAATATCTATGAACCAAGCAGCCACGAGATCATAAAAATCATGAAAAAAATACCCTTCGCTCAACAAAAAAGAAGAATCCCTCCCCTTCTAATGGTTTTCTAGTTTTGTTAAAGACATAAAATTATCATTTCCAAAACTCTTAATGCTGACACATTCATTTGAATATTTGGAACTATGAACTCTTTCACATTCTTGGCTTAATTATGTATTGGCATCATAAGCTTGAAGGAAAAAGGAGAATAATCCTCATCAATACATACAAGATTTCCAAAATCCTCAGACGATAGTTATGCTCTTTGGTAGCCTCTTTGGATAGGGATCTCCATATCACAAATTCAATGAACTTCTTCATATGATTTAAAAGGGTGAAACCGAAAGGACATAAATCTATTTTCAAAATTCTTAGTGGATTTAACTGGTCCTTGATTCTTAATCCTATCTTCAAAACCTTGTTTTAACTTAATTGAACTCTAACTTTGTTTTAACTGATCCCTGTAATAATTTGGGATATTAACTTAACTGAACTCTATAATAATTTGGGATATTAACTTCCTCGTAACAACATGAGATAGTAGTTCTCTGATCATAAGACATCCCTTTACCTTCTCGAAATTCTTCTTGTACATCTTTGAAAATGCTCCCATGAGATGTGTCTTTTTTCCTTTAATAGCCATGTATTCTTCACATTCATCATTTGTTAGACCTACATTGTCACACTAAGCAGTGCATACTAGATTTTGTGCTTCATCTTCAATTGAAATTTCAGAAAATGGTTGGATTTCAATAAGCTCTATTTGCTCATCTATATCTTCGTGGAAATTTCTTGTAGCTTCAAAGGGTAGTTGAAATTTTTCACATTTTCTTTGGACAATGGTCTCTTCATGATAATTTGGAGCAACAACTTCTTGATGATCATTATGTGCAGCAAAATCCTCTTCAAAATTTTGATCTATACACTCTGGAATGCGATGAAATGTTAAATCTTGTTAAAATTGTCTATGAACACCTTCATGGAAACTATGTTAAATCTCCTTGAATCTGCATGGGTTCATATTCACTGATTGGTGGAATATAATTTAAATCTTTTCAAGGGAATATTTTGTATGGAGAAGAGGCTTAGATTCTCCTATAGGAAATTATAGAAATAGACCCGAGTTTAACAACCGATACTGTTTCAAATGATTGCTTGGACAACGGGGCCTTGTTTCGCTTGTGAGATTAATCTATCCTCCAGGGTTTAATTATATGCATGGTCTGCCACACCCAAATGGCATGCATGTCAATGATGAACTCACCAGTGAACCGATGTCCTGTTGGTGATTCCTTTTGTATTTGAAGATGTGTATCTTTGTTTCCTCCTTTACACTAATGCTATCCAACAATTTTAGAATTTTATCCTCTTAGTTTTATCCTGTAGATATGCCTTTTGATTGCGAAATTGCCATCTTTTTTAAATGTGTCATGCATGTCATTGTAGCCCAAAATTATTTCTTCATGGAAATTAATTTCAGGCAGGTTAATTTAAGATATTGAAGAGTGTTAAAAATTTATGTCATGGAAAACAAGTCTGAGAAGATCTCACAAAAGCCTTGTGTCCTTTCTAAACCTAATTCTTGACCTATTCATTAAATATTCTACATTTTAAAAAAGTGAAAAAAATAACCACCTTTTAAAAAAGTGTTGTTTTTCAGGTTTGCTATCCCAATCTACCTTTGTATATTGTATTTGACTATGAACTATTTCTTATGGAAACTTAATATTTATACTAATTTTTCAACACAAACAGGCTATTGTGTAGTTTCCTCGTAAGCGAGGATGATATCACCAAAATGAAAAATATTAACAGCATGAGAGGGCAATGAGCTCTGGGGCCTCTTGAGCAACAGTTGGACTCTAAAGCATTCATTATGAAAAAAAATAATAGAGTTAATGGTAACCATATGTATGTGGGAATCTTTGAATTTCTTTGCTTGTAAGATCAGAAATAAAGATGCCTCTGTTGGTACTTCTTTTTATTTCTGGTACCATTACAGGTAAGATGAAAAAACAATAAACATTGAATTTGATGTGATACTACTACCTATGATAAATTCGAGGGATTCCTTACATATAGGAACACCATTCAATGCAGTTGGATTCCATCACATATGGAAACCTGATAGCCAATATCGATTCCGTCATCGAAACCCACCAGCACCATTTCCTCATCCCAGAAGCACCAACACCAGTAGCAGAGGAAGAGAAGCTTTGCACGTGTAGCATTGAATTCTTCGCCTCCCTTCACCTTAATGATTGTGGACTCCTCTTTCCTCGGTGGCACTTAGTTTGGTTCTACTCCCCTGATGCTCTTCAGTGGCAAAGAGGATTTGGGTGCCCTGGTGATGCTAGAGGACAACATGGAGAAGCTCAAGTCACCAAGAGGGAATGGTACATCACCTAGCCAGGTGCTCAGCAAGGGTCAGATGGAGAGCCAAGTGATTCTTGACAGTAGTACATACCCGGGCATATTGCAATTTCAATGTGTAGTGGCTCATTTTCTATGTGGTGTTTAAGGTTTGGGACCCTGCCCTATCCATCAGTGGCACTCAGTTTTGAAAATTCTGCAATCAGTTTTGCATGATAGAATGTCTTGTCATTCCACATAGCACAACCTTAACTACTATGGACTTCAGTAGATAGAAATCCTCTTTTTCATCAATACCTACCTGAAACTTGAGATCTTTTTGACATGTTTATGGACTTACTAACAGTGATATGAATTTGCTCCATGTTTGAATTGTTTGCAATAGTTCCACTATTATACTTTCTGCCACATGGGTAGAGTTGGTCTCTAGGCTACTTGAATTAAGTTGAATAGGAAAAAATAAATTGATAGTCCTACCCCCTCTCAAACGGTTATGCTTGTTATTTTAAGATAATATTGTGTGGCAACCTATGCCTCTGGTATTTAATCGATCGACATTGGCAATTTTAATTGTTAATTTTCTTTCAAAATCTTTGACTTATTTATGTCAGCATGAAATGCTCTTTTAGATTCACTTTGTGTAAGCAATCATTGAAAATTGCCCCAGAGGGTGCAAAGTGTAAGGTGATATTTAGGAAAATGCCCAACTGTTGAATATATTTATGGAGATTCAAGGACACTTATGCAATTGCTGAGTTTCTAAATGCTCATCATTACACCAATCAATGGTAAGGAAATCTGATGGGAATAATGGTTTTTATAGTATATATATATATATGGTATATCACCACAACCATAGTTTTTTCTCCTATTCTGAGTTTTATGAAATTGCCCAACTGCAGGGTTTTTTGAATTTTTTATGAAGATACAAGTTGGATGCTTTTGTTAGAAAAACAGGATCGCAGAGTAATAACAATAAACAAGATGCAAATACAATCACACAAACATATTACAAGAGAGACACCAATATACCGTGGTTCACCCAAGATGGGCTACATCCACATAGAAATTGCCAGTCCTTATTATTATACCATCCAGCAAAGTGAAGGGATACAACCTGCAACACATCCGCTGCACTTCCTCTTCAATGTCTCACAGTCTCTCTTCATGATCTCAAATATTGTTACAATGCATAATACCTAATACATCAACCCTAGCCATATTACAATGTCTTTCTTATAAAGGGGAAAAGCAATGGGAAAATACCATGGGCTACCCAAAACCATGGGCCCTTAATCCGTTGGAGAAAAACCAACCCTAAACCCCGGACCCCCTGTTGCACATGCCGGGATCATAACCAAACCTGGGGAACAAACACGATTGAACCATCATCTATGAGACTGAAAGATCAGGCTCCACAACCAACAGCTTTTCATGACACCAATCATTAATGTGGAGATTTTATGGGAATACTAGTTTTTACATTATATTTATATATCTTATATGATATATCATAACTATCATAGTTTTCTCTCCAATATTTGGAAAGGTAACCACTATCATTAGTTTCATTCCAAAATATTGTTAATAACTTTATATCATTAGTTTATGGATCCTTAACCAAAAGCTTGTTTTTGAGTTAATAACAATGGAATGGATGTCCACAGTTGCATTGGCCAGAGGGACAAATATATAATTTGTTTATGTTGTTGAGTGTCTTTTACTGACATTAAACTTAGAGGATTTCATCTTTGTTACCCTATAGGTCACAGCTTGGTTGGATGCCCATTATCATATGCAATGGAGATGTACCCAACCAATATCTCCAAGGCAATCTTCGTATCTACATTTGTTTTCATAAAGCAGTTTTCTCTGGATAACAATGAGCTACAATTCTCTCCAAGCCCAGATGATGTAAACAGGCAAGCAGGTGCATCTATTGCTAATTTTTATCAACAAATTAGGCCTCTGAAGTTGAACTCTATCAATGAAAGGCTTGAGGAAGGGTGTAAGTAGAAATATTGGAGTATCTATGGTGGTTGAATTAGCATCATTGCCATCATTTCTTTTCATTCTTTGTCAAGGTTTGTTCCAACTGCTCTAAAGGAAACTACACTAAATTTTTTTTATGAGAAAACTTTTCTACAGTTCAAGTGTAGTCTATTATAGTACCAAAAACAAAGAATTAACAGGCTTGTTTGGATTCTCTGAAAATAATGCTGCAATGTGAATTTCTCAGGCAGCCCAAAGGTAGTGCAATTCAGTCTTAAGTTTGTATATGCGTTATAAAGGTTTGTATCTGAGCTATCAAATATTTAACAACAATATTTTTATAGTGTAAAGGCGACTTGAAGTTAGAGAGACTGTAAAATATCCCCATACCTTAACCAAGATGTACTATTTTTGAGTTGGATAATACTATGCATTTACAAATAAGATAGCTTGTGACCTATATTTTGAGATTTTATGGTCTGTTATAGTACCAAAAACAAAGAATTAACATGCACGTTTGGATTCTCTGAAAACAATGCTGCAATGTGAATTTCTCAGGAAGCCTAAATGTGGTTCAATTCAGTCTTGAGTTTGTCTATAGGCTATAAAGGTTTGTATTTGAGCTATCAAATATTTGACAGCAATATTTTGTTCAACTTTATCGTGTGATTTTTTCTTTTAGCACTATGTGATGGCCAACATTGCTTTTTATTTGATTGTAATCATTTGACCTGTGCATTGAGAATTCCAGCTCTTGACAAGATTCTATCTCATGCACTTCAGTCTCCACATTTTGATTGTATATAAGTGGCACCATTGTGCCTAATTCTGTAACACTTTGTCTTTGGGGCAATCCTTCTCACTGAAAGACAACACTACTTGTCAAAGTTGATTCTTAACTATAATACTTGAACCTACAAATGGGGAGGACAAACATTTGCACAAATTTGTCCAACAATTAGGCTTCAACATGTAACTAGAGTTTTGGCTAGTCTTTTGGTAATAAATAGTGTTCTTAACTTAGAGGTAAGACATTTGTAACAAAATAAGAGATTTGCACATACATGTTTTCATTCTTTATTATGTTTGTCTTCCTTTCACATTCAGAAGGATACAATAACATATTCTATATTAATGGTAGCCAGTCATGCCCATCACAATATATGCAAGAAAGGAATAAAGGAGCAATTGAATGATGATTCTCTGTTGATTACTCTGAACATTAAAGCCCAAAACTACATGTAATAATCCCTTGGTTATGGATCAGAGATACTTGGATTCCATGTAGCATGATTGGTTTCACTTTTCAAATGACCTTGGCTTCATACCAACTAAATTAGCTTCCAGTCTGAGCTTTAGTATGTGGTTTTATTTTTATTTTATAACATGAAACAAAAAACTGATTAGACAAGACATAAATACACCTTGCCATTTCCAGACTCGAGACCATAAAATCAAGTATTTTTTTAGGAAGATGCAGCTTCTGCAAACCCGTGAGGTATGGTTCTTGGTGAAAAGCTGCACTTTTCTTTCTTTTATTTGAAGGGATGTTTGTTTTAGGTAAAATATGTCATGATAATAAAGAAAAAAATATAAATAATTTTGCAAACTGTTTTTGAATGATGATGTGTGAAGTCAATTCATAAAGAGAAAATTAATTAATTGGTGTGAATCTGTGAACTTAATGTTTGTTTAGGTTTTAGTTTGTATATCTAGTAGTAATATTATGATATCCAAATTTTGGTTGAGTTTGTTCCATTTCATGGGCATTATGATGCTTAGTGAATTAGTTATTATTTTTAATGTTTATCTTTATTGTTGATATTGGTTGGCACATACAAAATAGACATCTCAATTTTGTGGGATTGGCCACTTGTAATTTAAAATTTAAAAGTATTATCAGGGATCATTTGTGGTTACCAATAAAAGTATTATCACGAATCATTTGTGGTTACCAATAAAAGTATTATAAAGGATCATTTGTGGTTACCACCATCATAATCAGATATCAATTGCCTTTGGCATAATAATGTCTTTTTCTTTCACAAAACTTTGAATATTAGAAGATTGGCATGGGCAATTTTATTTGAGTTTTTTTTTAAATGTTTCATCCAAAACATTTTATATAATTTTTTAATATAAATTTTAAATATCTTTAAAATATATTTATTTTTATAATTTTAGGTATATCAAGTTTATATTCAATGGTAACTTTTTTTTCAAGAAGTATATCTTTTATTTAAAATGATTTTGAATTTTTGGAATCACTCAAATAAATAGTTTAAATCTAATATAGTTTTGTAATATGTGTATGAAATTTTGGAGGTTTGATAAACACTCTCAAACCTAGCTATAGTTTTGCAAGTTGTTTATAAAATTTTAAAGGTTTGAAAAACACTCTCAAATCTAGCTACAGGGACATGAAAAATTGTCCACATTTTTATCTATATTAACAAAATTCTAATATATTGAGATTTTAAGAATCTATCTAGAAATTTCCATAAAATTTGAAATTTGATGGATGAAGAAACAAATTTGTGAATATACATTTAACATTTAAAAAATTCCATATATTGAAACCATAAACTTATACTTACATGCTAATTTTATCTTCACATTATTTATTTACATAATTTTATTTATTTTTATTATTATTAATATATAAAAGCTTCTATTTCATCCTATTAATCCACTTATATAAACTGCTATCATATTACTATGCAAGTCTAATCCAAAGTAACAAAATAAATTTTGACTTTTTATCATGAGCTGAGTTTGTCGTACTCTATTTGACATTATAACTTTTGACTTTTTATCATGAGCTGAGTTTGTCGTACTCTATTTGACATTATGGTTTATGAAATATTAATCTCACAGTATTATTGTTGTGAGATGTTATTAATGATTTAATAAACTAATTTTAATTTCCGCACTAAGTAAATATGGTTCTTTTTACATTCATACCATTATTGAAATAGGAGGTGTTAGAAATGGATATAATTTTAAGAAATAAATGGCTTAGTCTAAATGTGCGACGCTTTAAACTATTTTCAAAGGTTTTTTTGGGCGAGATTTCGACTCAATACTACAGAGAATTCTTAAAATTCCTTCTAACAATGTTTAAATTCCCGGATTATGGGTGGCATAGAATATGGATTTATTAAAAAGAAGATCAATGGATTTCGACAAAAACTTGCCGAAAAATTGAAATGTTCACTCGTTTAAATTTCTTTGAAAAAAATTCATTTGTCGATACCAAGATTATAGTTATTTATATGGTGTTTTGGCTTGAATAGCAATAAAAACAAATAATGTTTTGCAAATTCAGTGTTATTTTTAATATTTTTAAATGTGAATTTGATAAATTCATATTTTGATTTTGTTTTATTATATTTATGAATTTTGAACATATATAATTTAATTGTTTTAAGGATTTTAAATGTTTTTAAATTAATCTATGGCATAAAAAATGTTCATTTCCACTAATTGGAGTGTTTTGTATTGAATACAAGTCACCAAATTTAGTTATCCTTTTTTGGCATAATTGTTCTGAGAAAATTTTGAATATTAAATTATTGTTATTAGTCTTGTTAGATTTGGCCATCTTTCATGGGTTAAACTAGGCTCATGTGTTGAAATGGGTCAATTCAAGATGGTGGCAAGTCAAGTTAATCATGAGTGAGTTTAACCTGCTAGGGTTGAGTTTGATTAGGGAATATTTTGTCTTCCTTTGATAGGTCAATGAATTCGACTCCTTGGCACGTGAGAGCTAAGAAAAAAAATTAAAGTAATAAAAAAATTAGTGCCTTAGTCCATCTCAGGTCACCTCATTTGATGCTTTACTCCATGTTGAGTAAATCATGCTTCCTTTCTTTGGTTCTTTTGATTTACTAATCTCTATAAAAAAATACATTCAAGTCCATACCTTGAGTTCTATGGAGTTTCATAGCTCTACAATGCATCTATTCAACCAAAGTCGAAGTATCTCTACATTTACATTAAGATATAGAATAAGATTTAATATTTTGCTATATATGAATTTATTTTCCAAACAACCATGAAAAATTAGAATTATAATAAAACTCCCTTCATTTGGAAGGGAAACTTTAGAATCAAACTAAGAGATTATTGCAAATGAGTTAACATCTTACTTTAAAAAAAACTTTGATTAAATCGCCCTTAGAACACTCAAAATAAACCACATAACAAGCTCTTCATGGCATTTATTTTAATGATCTCTTTTTCACTTCATCGCATATATACTTTATTACCCCCCTTTTTCTCCTTTGTCGCATATAAAGTTATACTATGGTGAACGAAAGGTAGGAAAAAATGCCATGTTTATGTCTTACGCTATGTAAAAGATTTCTTACGAAATTGTGAAAGTGTTGAACACCATAAAGAGATGAGAGAAATGTAACCAAGGTGCAGAATCCAGTTTCTTGCTGTAGAGTAACACACGGGCAATGCTTTGGAGCGCAGTATTCTTTGAGGGTGATCTTGACAATAAATAATGGTACCATGGATTCCTTTTATTTTTCAGGGCTTGGGCCATATGTGAAATAACTAATACTTTATCACATTGCAGCAAAATAGAATTGTTTACCAACTTTATAAATCAATTTTTATGTTGGAATTTTGGTTAGCATCTTTAATTGGACTCGTCTCAAGTATCATTCATTGTGGATGAAGATTTTCTTGCCATCATTGTATGTCTATGGAACCTTATTTTCAATTTTAATATATGCTTTTCAATGGTTTCTTGGTTTATTATGTTCCTTCTAAAACCAAGCTTGAATATTTGTTTTCCATGGTTCCATAGTGGTTTAATGTATGCAAATAGTTATCCATGTGGACACAATTAGAACATGCTCCTATTGTTTTTCATAAATGTAACTCAAGTCATCATAAGCATAATATGCAATGTTGTTTGTTAAGACTACTTGTAAGAAGTTCTACATTGAAAGGTGAACATGCCATCATGTTTCGGCAAATCTGATTGCATTTTATATTTCCCGGCTTTCTTCTTCTTTATATATATATATATATATATATATATAACAACATAGTTATTGATTGCATAACCTTAGAAGAAAAAAAACATTATATATATACAACTATGTTGTTATCTAAGTACACGACAAATAATTATATATAGGTACATATAAATACAATCCATATAAAAACAATAGATATCTAGTTTCTTTATTAATAAATGTAACTTCTCTAATATATTACAATAATAGAGGACCAATTTTGAGAGGATTAAAATGTCTCTTTTATATATGGCTCTCATTGGAGGACTAAAATCCTATCTTCTATCTCAAGATGCAAATTTCTATAGAGGAATTAGAAACCGTTAATCATTAACTACCACAACTAGAACACTAACCACTTTAATTTATTGGATTATTGAAATGCTATCCAATCCAGGCATGTGAGAGTTGATATGGTATCCCCATTGTCGATCTCATGATGATTTGTTAATGTAGCCAAAGGTCGAGCAACACTTTTATCTTTCGAAGCTCTTGAGGTGTCAATTTCATCATGAATCATTGATTCATGGACAAGTTTATAGTGAGTGGGATTTTTATTGTTAAACCTAGGAAAAAATCCAAAGGAATCCCACTCATCCTGGTCCTTAGCTCTCTTATCGATCCAATAGTGAATAATAATTCACTATGACATCCTCTTGATGGGTGATCCAACTTCATGACACATGCTACTTATTCACCTCTCCCAAATTGGACCACAGGTGAGATTTAAACTCCGACAACTCCTAAAAATCCCTTCTTGCTCTTATGATATGGCCTTGAGTTCCCTTGACTCTACTTGGTCATGTGACTGTATTGTTTGCCTAACATAGACTCGAAAGATCTTGTTGATCCAATAATCAACAAGCTTTCTCTTTGGCATCATCTTGATAAGTGATCCAACTTCGCGACAGATGCTACTTGTTCACCTTTCCAGATTTGTACCGTACAAGTCAGATTTAAACTCTAACAAGTCTCAAAAATCCTTTTCTAATGTTGTGATATGGTCTTAGGTTCCCTTGACTCTACTTGGGCATGTGACTATGTTTGTACAACATAGACTCAAAAGATTGATGCAACCCCTGTACTATGAATTCTTTGTAAGTTGCAACATTTAAATGAATTGAATGCACAATGTGCAACCATGCTAGATCAACCCAAAGAAACTATATATTATTGGTGTCAAACCAACTAAATGCACAATTGAAACTAAAATGGAAACTTTTGGGTGTGTAGGGATGATCCTACATCAAACTTTCCTAGTAATTGAATGTGAGTATCATGCTCATAGGATGGATTTCAAGAACCCTATAGTAATGTATCAATAATATTTTCCAAACTCTCTCTTTTATATCCATGTTGCATATCCAAAAATCTATTCTTTCCAACCAACTAGGTACTCATTGTACTCTTCTTTTCTTGACCATGTAGCAACTTGTTCCTCTAGGTTTAAAGGCATTTTGAAACTAATTTTATTTCCAATTTTGATTGTGTACCTTCTTTAAATGTGTGAAAAAAATGACCACATTAGAGAGAAGCTAGGTCCATAGCAAGTGAAGATAATTAATTGCATTACTTTCTTTCCCCTCGATGCACAATTTTTGCTATTCCCTCTATTTGCATAAGCATTTTAACATTTTTTTATTTGATCAAAAGGTTATCCATTGTATCTTTGATAGTGAAACATTTATCCTGGAATCTAAGCATGAAGTGAACCACCCAAAATCTCTACTATTTTATTGTTCTATTCATGACATTTCAATGATGATGAGGAAGTTTTTCATGACATCCATTTCACGATTCTCTTTTTTGTTTCATCACATTTACTTTACTTTCCGTTTATTTTATATTTCCTTTGTGCTTTCCTTTGCACCATGTAGGACAATTACTAGTAATTAATATTGTTTTGTTTTGCAGGTTAATTGGGTACACGTGTAGTCATAAGTTTTATGACTCCGATGTCAAAATTGAAGATCAAAAGTGTCGATGTTTCCATTCCGATTTACCGGAGCCTAAGTAAATTTTATATTCAACAATATACTTCCCGAGGTCTGAAGTGTCGACGACGCGGATTCGAGGTTTGATTTAAATAGCATATAAAGTTGACGGGTCCATGCTAGATGCGTCACCCGAGTTGCAGGTTTCTAACTTCAAAAGGATATCGCGATACTACTCCACTTTCGAATGGATTTAGCATGTGTGACATGAAAAGTTTCATCCAATTTAAGTTATGGACAGGTGGATACCGTTTTGATATACTATTCTCAATTTATTTTTAATTATAAAAATTCCACCTTGCTGTCGTATCACTCCCAGACAGCATTGATTTTTTAAATTTTTTTTGAATTGATAATCGTGGGCGGTGGCCAAGTGTTAATCACAACATTACGGATCAAAGAGGCAGTTATCCTCAACAAGTTGTGCGTTAGCGATGGCTTTCTGTGTCCTAGATAACAGAATCATCTTTTTTTTCCTGCCCATTGTTTTGACATCTCGACCAACCGAAGGTTTCAGAGACCTCCTAGCCGTGGTGAAAGAAGTTATGCAGTGAATGCATCTGCCCGGATCGCTGTTATCATGAGCCCCTGTCAACATAGGAGAAATAATGAGGTGAGAGTCTTGTTTCAGTAATCTTCATGCTTCAACCATTTTTTTTTTAATTTAATGCTTCCTTATCATTTAATTCTAAGGCCATTTTCTTTCTACATTGCATGTTGTCTTTGTGTTGTCCGAGGTAACTACTCCCAACTACAGAGGTTGAATGATGCTCTACACTCAAGTTTGTGTCTTTTGTTGGATGGGTGCAATTATCTGAGTTAGCTGAAGGTAATTAAAGGATTCTACCACCGGATGAACTAGACTATAGAGTCTATAGGATAACTCATTTTCTCTACTGCATTTTGATATAACTCTGTATATACAGGAGCGGCTGAGTTCCTTAACCATGCCCTATTTCTCTATTTTTAATTTTTTTCCATATAGGGTTTAAGTCCAAATGTAAGGTTTGATGTTAGTGGTATCAAATTCAAATTAATATACTTTCTAACCAACATTTTGGCATGCCTCACAATTTTCCATACTAAAATTCATAAACCTGAAGAAGCATTGACAATGCACAAAATGAGCTTGACGAATTTTCTTCGGATGATTTTGTTTAAAAAAGTGTTTGAATAATCAGATTTTCCATATGGCTATATTGATTCATATTTAGAGATTCCACAATATCAATTTTTTAAAATAAATTGACACAAATTGTATATGTTTTTAAGTTTTTTCATCTTTTTTAAATTAGCAGATGCTCTAGAAAGCTAAAGGTGATGAAGAGTTATAAATGATCTACATGTATACTTGATACGAGTAAGTAATACTCTAAATGCTCTGCTAAACATGATAACATGTATACATGATCTAGATATAAAAAACGCAATGAATATGGTTAAATTCATAAATAGTTTATGAATAAATAGTAAATTAAAATGTTATAAATTATTCTTATCAAAATGCAGTAATTAACTAAAACTGAATTGAATTTTGTTGTTTAATAAAAAAATTATGATTAATTAATAATAATATATATTAATATTAATAAAATATTATCAATTTTAATGAAATAAATAATAAATTTATAAATAATAATATTGTAATTAATAATATTAATGTTAATGATATTATAAATTGATCATTACATTTTGTTATTATCATTATAATATTAAAGCTAATATTAATAATATCAATAAAATATTAATAACAATAATAATAATAAAAATTATAACATAAAATATTAACAATATTTATATTTATATTTAATCTTAATTTTCATATTAATATTTATTAACACTCACAATGATGTAACTCTCTAATAAATTGCTTACTCCCATTTGAGAAAAGAAAAAAATATATATAAGCATTAGTATTAATATCCTAAATCACGCTACTCTCAATCATGATTAAACAACTATTACTATGTTATGAAATTTTCATGAAGCAAATTAAATCCAAAGCCTAATTGGAACACTACACTTTGTAATGTTAAAACATTTTATAATGGACTTCATTTTTTTAACAATGTTGTCCAAAATAATTGATTTAGGAATGTTTTGTTTATTAAATTATGTATTTAATATATATTTTTAATTAATTTTAGCAAAACTTTTACTAATTTGATTTACTGAAATTAAATTCTACCATTTTCATTTTTTTTTAATTTTGAATGCTCTCAGTAAAACCGCTCCGCGTGTAAAGTAAACTAACTTTTCGGGTGGATCTTGTAAATCTTAGTTCCATATTTTTTGTTTCATTTTATTTTATTTTCCAAGTTTTATAATATATGTATTTGTTTTGAAATGAATCTTTCCAACAATAATATACTTAAGATTATATTTTTTATTTTATAATTTAAAAAAAAAAAAATTAATATAATAAATTGAATATAAATAATTTTAAAATGAAAATTATAATTTAATAATTTTTTTTAAAATAAATATTTATACCTAAAATTATAATATTTTAATGAACACTTACCTCGTTAAATTTTAAACCTAAAATTATAATATAAATTTATAATGTAAAAGTATAATATATAAATTTATAAAAATATAATGTAGACATTAATGTAAAGTTCTTATGTCATGTGTAATATATTTTATTATGTGTAAAGAATATTAATATAATAAAAAATTTATATTCTTATTTAATATAAAGATTTTATATTCTTATTTAAGTTTTATTGAATAAATTTTATAGGAAATTATAATCAAAGATAATGGTTTTGTGTTTTTACACTTCACTTTAAATAATAAAAGAAAATTTAATAATTTTAATTAAGATTTTACATATTTTAAAGAAATTTTAGGTTCAATAATTTTTATACTAATATATAACCATATTAAATAATAATATGGTTAATGCCACCAATAAATCAACCATGGTTAACCAAAGTCAATCAAGGTCAACCATCATCAACCATAAATATCCAAACTCAACCATAGTAAACCATGGCCAACCAAAGTCAAATATGGTCAATCATTGTGAAATAAAGTCAACCATGGTCACCCAAAGTCAACCATTATAAAACTCAACCATAGTCAACCATGGTTGATCATACTTAACCATGGTCAACCAAAATCAACCATAGTCAACCATGGTTGATCATATTTAACAATGGTCAACCATCATCAACCTTGAACATCCAAAGTCAACTGTGGTCAAGCATAATCAACCATGTTTGACCAAAGTCAACCATGGTCAACCATTGTCAACCATAGTTTACCATGGTCAACCAACCTTAATCAATGAACCATAATCAACCTTCATAATCAACCATAATCGACCATCGTTGACCATAATCAACCATGATTAGTCATAGTCAATTGTGGTTAACCATAATAAACCGTGGTTAACC